>OW679196.1:83493226-83580589 GCA_940337035.1 Agriotes lineatus | reverse complement strand
GTGGCATTAATTATATTTTAGTGTTTCAGATCTATTACTTTTATCATATATATCACACCAAGGGGTGATGCTAACCACATCACCCAGCCTGGTGACTTGGTTTCGGAAAGAGATGTTTCGCCGACCCTGACTCGCCTTGTCTCAGGCCATTAACTATCACACCAAGAAAGCTAAAACATAGAACTTTTATACTTTAATAGAACAGAGAGATATTGGCGAGTAATGTTACGTGACTCTGGGAACAGTAAATCAGGTCTTGAAAAACATAAAAATATTCGAGAATAGACAGCAAAGAAAAAGAAATCCTAACCTAAGCTCTTAGAAAAAGAGCTGTCTAGCCATAGAGGAAGCACCTGCTGACTGATCCTGAGTGATCAGAGATAGCTATTGACCAAAAGACATGTTGTGGGAGTTGTAGAAGATTGAAAAAAGGTGTAGCGTTTAGATACCAAAACTGTAAGAAAAGATGACGATGAAAAATTGTCTACTCTTCACTGTACAGCGGAAATAACATTTTTGGGTCTATTTCTCGTACAACTAGTCCGAATCGCTAGTGCTAGTTGAAAAGCTGAACAGTTGAAAATATAAACGTTTGGGCTACCAATTATTGGACACTAATGGAAAATCAAATTTTCAACAGTAACGTATTAAGTGCATAGTGACTTGCCGATAATGCTGATCAGAGTGCAAGACCGCTGGATTGTTTAGAAAATACGCCCTCCAGCTTCGCTGTCGGCCCAATCCAGCGTGAGTGCAATCTGGTCAGTATTACCGAAGCAAGGAACTATGCACGCAATATATTTTGCGTGACTATTGCTTGAATCGATTAAAAACACTAACGAATCATCATTTTAATATTTAAGGTGGAGAATTACCAATAAGTAGTTATATAACAACTTACCTTATCGATGCAAGTCGTTTTTGATTGGTTGAAAGTTAAAAAAGCGAGTTCGATTATTGCTTAAATGACATCGTTTGACAGATGTATGCAATAGTCAATATAACACAGATATACAGATTGCCGGATTGTATTCGGGACATAAGAAATTAATGAGTGAGACAGGGAAAAAATATAAAATGAGTAGGTATGACAGAGATAAAACATATCAAAATGTATCAATATACCAATGGAGACTTTCAAAACTTTTCATGGATGCTCATATTTTAAATCAATTAAACGCATCTGTCATTAGAAATTTCAAAATGCAGTACATGGTAGCAGAAAATTTTTAAATTATTAAATGGATTTATGCTGGGAACTCAATTAATGAAACTATAAATTTATTTACAACTGCGTTTGAAAATCGTCCCATTCCTTCACGTTCAGGCATACCCAGAATTGTTTGTAATTTTGAACAAACTTTTAATGACACTAATGACAGCTGAGCTTAAATATATTTTTTCTACTCCTGTAACTAAAACGGCATTTAACATACTAACATACACGTCGCTAAGTGACCTTTTAGTCATGCCTTCATAAGCTATGACTAAAGAGCCTCTTAGTCACGAGCTGAAGTTGGCAACGACGTTTTAGTCATGGGGTGAAGTTAGGTTCAAACAGTATTTGCTTTATTAGCCACAGCCAAAACTAAAATCAAGTTAGTTTTCAATTTTGAAAAGTCAACTTTGACGTTTGTCAAGCATAATTTAACCTAACATAATTTTCTAAATCCTAATGAAATAATGTTATATTGTCTAAATTTGCGGTCGTAGAAAAAGTATAGTATGCAACTCGTTTTATAAACTTATTAGTCACTCTTTTATTAAACACTCGCTCCGCTGAGCTTCGCTCGTGATTAATAAAATTCGTGACTAAAATGACGTTTATAAAACTTGATACATAATATACTATTATCTACGACCACTACTAAAAGTAGGCCTTTTAGCGCTAGCTTGTTTCACTAAAAGTGACGTTTTATAGTTTACCGTGTTTAAAGAAATCAGCTGTTTACTTTTAGCACATGTGCTAAAAGTGAAGCGAGTTCAAAACTACAATTTCGAACTGGAAGTGAAGTTGTAAAGCTATTCTAGTTGCTTCTTGCGTTACAGGTAAAGCGTTTTTGAAATAATTAAAGCGTTATGTAATGAATACAGTCATATGTGGAGTATCAATAACACAGGCCTGCAAATTGAAATTTTTTGATTTTTTTTTCACCGTAATGGGTGAATCGTATGTATTTTGGTGCGCTGAGTCCAAATATGACCTCAGTTTTTCTCCAGCAAGTAGGGATTTTCCGCAAAATGAAAAAGAAGGTTATGCAAAACCCGCAGTACATATAGGTAAAAATGCATTTTGAAATTAAAAAAATATATATTACTAGTGGTTTATTTACATTTTTAAATACAATTTGATAAAAATAATATGTAGTATATACAATAAGGATTTATAATTCTTTATAATATCTACATCTTTTTCCCCCAAAACTCCGTTTTGAGCTTTTCCGTTTGTGTGGGATGTCTGGAAGTTCTCTATGAAGCATCCAACAGTAGTCTCCCACCATATTCACATCCCATCGTCCTTGGTACCTCCGTTCCATTTCTTTGATGTCTTGGTGGAACCTCTCGCCCTGCTCTTCACTTACGGCACCAAGGTTTTCTGGGAAATAACTCAAATGGGAGTTCAAAAAGTGAAGTTTCAAGCTCATGGAGCACCCCAAGGTTTTAAAACATTTCAACATTTTATTTACAATTTCTTCATAATCCGGGTCCTTATTGTTCCCCAAAAACTTAGTCACAACTTCTTTAAATGATATCCACGCCTCTTTCTCAGCTTTTTTCATCACCTTTTTAAACTGATTGTCTTTCATTAGTTTCCGAATGTCCGGGCCAACAAAAACACCCTCCTTTAACTTTGCCTCAGACAGTCACGGGAATTCCTTTTCAAGGTATTTGAACGTTTCGCCATCTTTTGGCAATGCCTTGACAAACTGCTTCATCAGTCCAAGTTTGATGTGAAGTGGGGGTAAAAGCCCTTTTTTGGGATCAACCAAAGACAAAGTGAACATTTCTTTCTCCAACCTTCAAAGTTCTCATTGGCCACACTTTTTGGCTCCAGTGCTGTGCTTTTGCCCGGCTATCCCACTCACATAGGAAACAGGGGAATTTCGTATAGCCACCTTGTTGTCCAAGCACCATAGAGATGACTTTGAGATCACCACAGATAGGCCATCCAAACTCCTTATATTTCAATTTATGAAGGATAAAAGCCATGTTGTCATACTTTTCTTTTAGATGCACAGAGTGTCCCACGGGTACAGAAGCGTATTTATTGCCGTTGTGTAGCAAAACTGCTTTTAAACTTCTTTTTGACGAGTCAATAAAAAGCCTCCATTCATCTGACACATGTTGAATGTTAAACATTGACATCAACTTGGGAACATCAGAACAATATACAAGTTCGCCATCTTGAGAAAAATTTGACTCAAATTGTTTTTCTCTGCTTCTGTACCAAGAGAATGAAGTTCCAGATCTCAACAAGTTCTTTTCTTGAAGTCTAGAGCCCAGTAATTCAGTAGACTCTTTAGAAAGCCCTAAATCACGAACGAGGTCGTTTAATTCTTCTTGTGAAAACTGTTGGGGTCCACAGTCTTCGACTTGAAACTCATCATCCAAGTGCTCTGACTCGCTCTCTGATTACTCTGGCAAATCGTCAAAATTGTGTGGGGGCACTGGTACTGGAACACCGGGTCCATGAGGCACAGGCCGAAGTGCAGATTGCATGTTTGGGTAACATATATCTTTTTTATTTTTGGCATTGTACCCTTGTATGTTGCAAGAACAAAAGTAGCAGTCATCGCCGTGGTTTCTCGGCTCTCTCCAAATCATAGGCACCCCAAAACGAAAAGATTTCACCTTTCCTTTAGACCACATGCGAAGTCCTTCAACACAGCCTGAACACACTCCATGAGGGGGCCAAGATTTTTCTTGATCTCCGATCTTCACACCAAAATAGGCAAAGTACACTTTTTTAATAAACTCCGTAATACTTCGAGATTGTTTTTTTAATACAAGTTCGCCACAAATGTAACAGAAACTATCAGGATTATTAACACAAGCTCTTGAAGACATTTTGAAAGACACTTTAAGAATATTTAAATTGAAATGAACAAATCGAAGGACTACGAGGGGTATATATAGGGCAATGGGAAAATCCAGGTTTCATTTGTCAATAATGTTCACCACAATTACGCTAATTACCAGAAAGAATTTCTCCTATTTATTTATGTACTTTTAATAACAAAAACATTTATTACAGTAACATTGAAATCTGAAAACACCGAAGAAAAGCGATAAACCTTAATTGCATACTATTAAGGTAATGGGTTTCCATGATTCATACGCTGACTAATACTGTTAAATATACTAATTTTTATCATATTTCATAGTTTCTAATATAAAACTATGAAGCCGAATAGGAAAAACAACTTTTGTCGGCATATTCATAAATATACGCCTTAAGGTAGGCAATCCCGCAGAAAAATGCATTTTGCGAAAAATGCTTACGTGCTGGGAAAAAACTGTGGGCATTTCCGAACTCAGCGCACCAAAATACATAAGAATCACCCATTATTTTAAAGAAAAAAATTTGGTCGCAGACCTGTGTAATTACATTTCGTAACTCAACCTTGACAGCACGGGCGTGGCCAAACAATCGCCGGCGGCGTAGACTACTATTCATTATGACCATATATATAATACACATATATTGCTAGTAGGGCCTGGAAACGTCAGAAAACATTACGGCGCCGACATAGTCTCACTTAGAGTATAACGCGTCTCGTGCGCATGCGTGAGAATTCGAACTCCGCCTTTAGAAGCGAATTTTAAACTTGACCACTTCCCCATTGGCCGGACGACGCCGCCGCGCTTGCACAAAGCCACGGTCTAAGATATTCACCGTGCACAAAGCTCACCATTATACATTGAAGAGTTGGTTGTCTGTCTCACTTCCTTCGTAAGTTTCCCACTCATAGCCGCTAGCAATATAGTAAGTATTAGATATATGATTATGACGCAGCGTCGCAGATGCGAACCTTTCTTAAATCGATATTTATGGATTAATAACGGTAAAATTAAGGTCGTAGATAAAATATTGTATGCAACGCGTGCTAAAAGTCGTTTATGCGCGAGACATGTTATGAAACTCAGCCTTCGGCTTCGTTTCATAATTTTCATGTCTCGCGCATAAAAGTCGACTTTTAGCACTTGTTGCATAAATAGCTATTTTCTACGACCACCACTAAAAGAAGGCCTTTTAGCGCTAGCTTTTTTCACGTTTATGCACGAGATATGTTATGAAACTCAGCCTTCGGCTTGGTTTCATAATTTTCATGTCTGATGCATAAACATCAACTTTTAGCACTTGTTGCATAAATAGCTATTATATCCATGGAAAGTTTTCAAAGTATCCATTGGTATATTGATAAATTTTGCATATGTTTCTTCTCTGCCATACCTACTCATTTTATCTGTTTCTCTCTATTGCACTCATTAATTTCCCATGTCCCGAGTACAATCCGGACAATCTGTATGTCATGCGTCAATTTTTATGCAGCAATATTTTGGATATTTAGGTACTTTCACGATTTGCAAAACATTTATCAAAACTTTGTTTCTTATTTGTATCTTTAATATGATTTTTATACACAATTCTAAATCAGTATGTATGATTATGTCTTCATGTAGAACTACTTCCAGCTAAAGCAGGATATTTTAAACGTCTATGAAACACTCCTATTTTACTTATTTTTATATCAAAATTAAGTAATTTTCTTAAAATTTTTTGTTGATCTCAGACACAATAGAAATTTTTAAGCTGAAATTGAAAAAATAGCGTAACATCTTTTCCAATTTTAGACATAACCATTAACAAGTAGACATCAGTAACTTTAGAATTTAAGCTCAAAATAAAACTGCAGAAAGGGGTAAGTTTCAGGGCGCTACCTACACTTCACGGAGGCGTTTTACTATAGTGCTTGATGAGAATCGTAATTTTTCTATGAACAGTTTTTTCAGTGTTCTTTGCTTTAATAAAATAAACGAAAGAATAGTAAGGTGCAATTAGAGATTTTTTTAATTTCTTAATATACAGATGTTATATTTAGCAATTTGTAATAATTATGGCAGAGCTGTAGAGCGCGGGTAACGTTGATCCTCTGTATATCATAGCTATATCGAAAGTGGCACCTGCCCCAACCTAACAAAAAATAAATTAGCCGCCGATCCTAATTAACGAAATAATGAAATCTCCAATGCAAAAGTCATATCCAGCGCAGCCGAGAACAAACGGGCGATAAAGACAGCAATAATTTATAACCGCGCTCGTTGAATGCGACTTCAAAGGTCCACGTTTATTATTTGTACAAGCAATAGACAACTGGTCAGTGAGTAAAACAAAGAGGCGCTTCACCGACAAACCTGCGGCGCTTTGCGGTCCATCTACTAATGACCGGCTCAACTAAAACAACATTTAATTAGGTCCTTTGACTTGTGTTATTTACAAGAGTACACTGCTAAAACTCGGCCGGGCAACGAAAGGTTCGTGCTCCAGGTAAAATTCCGATTTCTAAAGAAAGTGGGAATTTTTGAGTTCTGAAAGATTAGCATAAATGAGGTCGGTTTCAGTCATTCACTTCGAATTTATATGAAATTGGGAAATTATTGAAAGCTTGAAAACTATTGGATTCCGAAATAGCGTTTATATTCCAATCGCACTTCAAAAAATAAATATATTTAAGCAATAAGTCTGTACAAAAACTTTACACAGATGCCTGCAGTAAAAACAAACTAAACTATATTCACTATGTTTTAACAGTATTTTGGTTAATAATAACTAAAAAACCACACTTTAGGGCCACTTGATCTGTTATCGCTGTTGAGCAAGCCATCAATTTTCAGCTGTTTTCAAAAAGTTTTATTGTAAATTTTAAGGTTTCGTCAAAAGTCAAACGCGTTTTAAAATAAAAACTTTTTATCTAACTGTTATCACTTCTATTTAACCGATAAGCCTTTGGAGGCTGCAAATAACAAAAATTAATGAAGAAATTGAAGTACATTTATCATATTTCCTGAGATACCTTAAAAACTAAGGAACATTCTACCTGGGTAGTTACAAAAAAAGAATTGCGAAGAAAATGTGTGTAAAAATGCTGTAATTTTTTACGAACCGATGAGCAGTTGACATTTTTAATGAAAATTACTCTTAGATGAATATACTGAGTGTCTACTATAAATATTTGTAGTCACCTAAGTATACATCTAAGCAAACTATCCACTTCGGCATGAGTTCTTGTTTTTTACTTTTCTTATTTTTTATTTCTGCTTCAATTTTGTCACATGGAATTTCCAATTGCCTATAGTACCACATCGCTTGTTACGTGTTAAAAGCGTAATGAGATGGTGTATAATATATGGCCGTGTAAAAGCTCCTTCATTGAAACACGGTTGTTGTATAAGCGCAGTATTAGCATTTGGGATGAAAACTGTTTTACCGGCTGTCGAAACAGCTGTTCGATAACAAGGACTTTTTTCTCCGTTGTTTGGCTGAAAAATGTAGCGTCCTTTTTGCTGCAGAATTCTGTGTATTTGTGCTCTAATTTATCTCGTAGCTTCAGATATCGTAAATTATTATGTGAGGAAGCTTTGCTTGTATGCAGGTTAGAGAATTGGACACCTTTTGAGACTTTCGTTCAAGTCTTACAACGGGTTTAAGAACAAAAAACTTATTTGTTGTATTAGTTGATTTGCGTGCAATTACACAGTGTGAGTGTAATTTCTCCAATTCAAATTCTAATAACGTAATTTTATTAAGCTCACTGCTATCTGGGGTTTTAGCGTCACTTATGAGATGAAATACTTTCAATTTCTTGGTACAAGATTTCCAACGACTCTAGTTGCTTGCTAGAGCATTCTACTAAAAACGTCACCCGAGGCATTAGGGGTTTCGGCAATCAAAACAACACCAGTAAAGTCTAGTTTACGTACTCTTAGGTCTTCGTAAATGACATTGACTGGCGTCGGCTGCCTGCAGCGCTATTGTAAGCTGTTTGGTGTCCTTCGGTTTACCTCTTGATGCCGCTTCTTCGTGCCCGTTTGGTGTCACGGATCATCAGCTCAGACACAAGCGTATCATTCTCAGATAAATACTGCAACCTTATAAATGGTGTTTAATGCTTTTCGTGCCATAAACTCAATAAAATGAACTGTAACTGTATCTAATATGGAACAGCACCTTCTATTGGTTCTATATTAATTTGTGTAGATGTAACGTACTAATTACTGCTATGATAACCTCTTTTTAGTAGAGAACCCATAATAACCATTTATAATCTTCGTGTACTGGTTATTATATGCAATTTTGTTCAATAAATTTAATGCACATACTTAGATCTTTCATTTTCTAAGTTCGTTACTTTTACCTTCTGTATATCAGATTTGATGTAATTTAATGCTGTCATTTACTTTGAATTTATAAGTTTGACCTACCTGAGTATATTTGTTGTAACTGAAAAACTTGTTGGAGCTCATGTTAACGGAAATTACTCATTTCAAGAACCGCACGCCATCTCATCTGCGCTAGCTGACAAGTCCTACTCCACAAATATACTCTCGCAACGTTACAATATTTGACTATAATTAGGAAAACTAAAGAGTGAACTACTGGGGGTGCCTACACGCCTTGACGCTCAGGAGCATATATTTTAATTTCTTCATGTTTTCAACCGTTAAAAATACAGAAATCAAACACACGAAAGATAAAAATTAAGCAAATAGTTAATCTTTACTTTTCTAAATTACTACAGCATTTCATAGAACCATTACAAATATAAATTTCTTCAAAAACACCTTAAAGTCAACCACTTACTCAACAACAATAACAGATCAAATGAGACTAGAAAAATATGAAACCAATTACGAACAGCGTTTAATTATTATTAATTTAAAAAAAATCAAGAATTGAAGTTCCATCTCGTTGAAGCGAAGAGCTTTCCGCTATAGATAAATTTGCTTAAATTGGTTTAGTTTATACCAGAAAGCTACGATGAATCCTTGTACAGACCTTTCAGAGGAACTATTTCTTTAATTTTTTAACTAAATATAATGCATGAATGAGTCTCGACTCTGATAGGTAAAACAGCTTTTGTTCGGACACGTCATACCGTTGAGAGACCGAGCACTACCATAAATCCACAACTCGATGCACAAATTATTGGTGTTTTATTTTTTATTTTATTCTATTAAATGTCAGTCACAAAACACTATTCATTGTTCTGGTAGAAAATACAAATGTTGCATCCTTATCATATCCAACGGGTCTAGACACGTGGTTATCAGGGGGTTACGCAGTCGCAACTGGCTCAGTTCGGCACCTACACGCATGTATAAATGTGAATCAGAATCAACTTTCCAGAATAAGTGAAATCTCATCTCGTCTCGTCTGGTGGTAACGCTAATAATTATCTTCTTCACATTAATAGTCGGTTACGTGGTTTTTAGCAAGAGCTGCAGATAATTCCAATTTCCTTGCTAATACCTTGTTTGTGGATGGGTTCAACTTCTCCAGAGATAAAATCAGTAATTTTCATAACAACCACATAATATGGCCTTATAAAACCAGCATGAGATAAATGAAACAGGATTCCGGCCTACATCATCTGTAATGTGTGAGTTGGTATTGCTTAAATGGGCAACGTTTCCTCCCTCTACAATTGAATGGCGAATTACAGCATAAATATCTTGTAAATGAAATTAAACCCTTTTCGATTACGTACCTATCAGAATAGAACAACTGTGGTTTACACCCCAGAAACTCCAAAAGTTCCTAAACAGCTAAGAACGAGAAATCTCCGAGCGAAGACAAAATAACAACGGAGATATTAAAACTATAAAAGGAAACGCAATTTGAACGCAGATAAAATATTAAAAGGGAAAAATGCCCACCACCTGATTCAGACGTTATCTTACTGTATAAGAAAGGAGAGAGACACAATCTATAGACCAACAACTTTGTTGTCGTATCCTTATGGCCTTTGAAAAATATCCTAACAAACAACTGTACTTCAACCAACCCCCAGAGCAGGCTGAAGTTCGCAATGAAAGTTATAAGCCAAGGACAATTTTTTTAGATTTAAGAAAATGTTAAGATTTATGTAATCAAACTTTACTCCATTTGTGTATTATACTATCAAAACTAATTTCTAATTAACAAAAAATATCGCGGTAACATAGCAACGCGATATGTTCTTGTAAAATTGAGAGAACAATTGAAATAATAAATTAAGACAGTTTGGGGAAATTGTACTCCCTTTAAATTAAGGTTTTTACGAGAACAAAAGTATTTACCAGTTTTAAAAGTGTCATCTCCGAGTGTATCGGCCGCCGACAACTGAAATTTGAGAACTTCTATTCTTTCACAATTAAGCAGCTGAAGCCAGAGGTCTGCATGGCATCACATCACCGGGGTCTGCAGGAGCATCCTGAGTGAAAGTTGCAGCCAGGGGAGCGTTTCCAGCAGAGAAATTCCAGCAGCGTTATCTCCGATCATCTTCGTGCTAAGTTTGGAAATCTTTACGAGGTAGGAATTAGCTATAAATCGAGGATCAGAGTTCGGGAAACTTATTAAAATACGAGATTGAACCTTGCTGAAGAAGCTTATCGCATATCCAAAGGTCCAGCTAAGCCGTAATTAATCCAAAAATTGTATAGCGTTATAAAAGTTTGTGAAAAATTGGCGGATTTGCAAGCAGCAGAAACAGGTGAATGGATTGTGTCCTACCTACGTCATTCCTGTAACACTGAAGTAGAGGTTTTGTTGTCAAGCGATAATTGAATCAAATTATCTGACGATTTCTTGTTGACTTAACGATTTTTTTTAAACATTCAAGTAATTGCTGTTGCACTGGCGAGGTTTTTGTGTTATCTGACAGATTGTAAATTTTATCTACCAGAACCGCGTATATGAGCTACTCAAGGACGAATAATCTAAAATGAACTACTAATTTGTGAATATAGTGAAATTCTGAACCCAACTTGAGATAAGCAGTTTTGTGTTTGCCGAGAGCTAGCTTAAATAATATTGCAGTTCAATAAAATAGTAAGAAAGGGACATTCAACCATTTTATTTTGAACATCAGCTAATACATTTCATTTTAATTAGCCCTAAATTACTGACAGGCAAGGTAAGCACAGTATAAAAATCAACCTGAGAATTGTGTGGTGATTTACCCTAATTTAACTTATTAATTTTGTACCAAATTAATAAACAAACAAGACAAGGCAGGTTATTGCAAATTTATAGGCGCACACAACTGTCACATGACTGACATCATCCAATGAGACCATGCATTTTTTTGAAAATCGGTCAATCCCGAAGTGATTCCCTGATAAGCGCCCGTGTGCTGCTTATCAAGGGATAAGCGCCCTAGTGCTGATTATCAACCGCGTAGATGGTGTCATAATTGGAAATATAAATGCAAGAAACCAGCAATTTCAGTCTTTTTGGCATTATTAGATCAATTTTAAATCGGGTTTTGTGTAATAATCTTTAAAATATGAACGCGGGAAACACACCTATATATAATTTTGCCCGTGCCAAGAGTCATCGTGCTGGCTGCTCTTAGAAAACTACCCTCGGGACAGTCTTCATTGCAACCAGCACTCGACCATTGGCGTGTGCAAAAATATCGATAAGTATATGTCTCGCCCTTGTTATATTACTATTGATAATCTCCGATTTCCAGGAACTCACAAACATGCTAGAAGAAGATTAACCTAGAAAAGACCAAGATAATTATCCAGAAGTGCAACACCATTAACTGAACAGCCAAACAATCTAACAAATAATAGCTAATTATATATCTAGGTGCCAAACGTATTCATTTCCTCCGGCCTATCTATATACTATATATGATTTTTTCTTCGAAGGCATGTCCTTTAGTACGAAATTTCAAAAATTTTGCTGCGGAAATCATTATAGTGACTCTAGAATTTGGTAGTGACATTTTGTCTAATTTCCAAATCAACATAACGTTGTAAAGCATTGATGTGCTATTCATTGTGACCTTCCGCTGGTTGGAAATCAACAGTTTTGTTTTCCAACATTAGGGCACAAACGTCGACTTTCGATACTCTGAATAGAAAACCGAATATGTACATCTCGGACACAAAATAGAACTGGGCAAGAAAACCTAACCGGCAGAAATTACCAGAAGGGTAAGTCAAAGTTAGGCTGCATTTAAAAACTCAGGTACATACTTAAAAAGCTAGACATTCCAAGTTGCCTCAGACGAAAAGTATACGATATGTGTATATTGCCTGCTACAACATATTGGATCGGAACTATGACATGAACCGCGAACTGTGCCAATAAACTAAGAATCTGCCAGGGAGATGTAGAACATACAATACTTGGCATAATCTTAAACAACAGAATCACAAATAAGGAAATCAGACGACGGCTCCAAGGTAATGACATGATCGAACGAACAGCTGAAATCAAATGGATGGGACAAGCAGCCAGAGAAAATAGCAATAAATGGACTCATAAACTAATACACGGAAAGCTAAAACAAACGAAGCGGTGTAAGAGCACAAAAGAAACGAATAGATGACGTCAAACAAATTACGGGCGGGAAACTAATGGACCAAACATCAAAGGAAAGACACACATGGATCGGTTTAATGGACACAAGCTGAAGAGTGGGAGGGGGGGGTATGCACGACGGCGCACTATCAAATATTGTCTACAAGTAAATTGACAGATATTTACTAGATATATTGGCCGGTGGATAGGTCGAGACAGTCCATATCATGGCCTCCACGACAATCACATCTCACTATTCGCAGCACCCTCAGCACCTTGGAACGCGTTCGAGAGGCTACAAGGCGTCGCGTCGCATGAAAACATACATTATTCTTGGAGAACATTTTGAACGTCTGATAGTACTTGTAGTTTTAAAATAAATTAAAAAATTCTACTTTGTACATCGAAAATTAAAGCCCGAGTACTATACATGGTTATCAAAACTTTTCTTCACAAAATTACTTAGGATATACCACGTATGTAATATTATTTTAATTGTAACAAACGATGTTTATTTTAATGTCTTATCTAGTTTACGACTTTTGTATTGATTTTCAGTTTCACATTTATCGTCGTAATCCAATCCATGTAATGATTTGTATTTATTCGGTATTATCAACTTTCATTTTGGCAACCTGATTTCAGTATAGATCCTGTATTATGCATATGTCACTTCAATCAATGCCCAAATGATTTAGCATATTAGTTGATAATGTTAAACGATATTAAAAGCATGAGTAAGCATTTCTCAGCTAATACTAATTCTTCTTCAATAACTAATATCATAGCAGCTAATGAGTGCAGGTACAATTTATAAAAATGGCTTAACTCCGTTTATGCTACATATATTCCTTATCTGCTGAACTACAGATATATGTGTTGTTCTGATTGAGTTTAAAAACATGTTTTAGGTTTAGTTTATCTTTATCTTAGTGCTAATAAAACTATTAATTATTTACAATTAGAACAATAGTGTTTATTCATATAAATGTCCACACGTTTTGATTTACTAGGTGGCTGGTGCAGCACGACGTAAAATAAAATACTTGCCGCTGCATTTATATTTATTATTTAGTTAATATTTGATTTAAGTTTATTGCGTTTTAAGTTAAACTGTAAGAAATTACATCTATTTATGTCTCTTAAAATTGCCCATTTATATAATAGATCGATCAACACGGGTTTTGATAATTTTAAAGATCTTGTAGTCGCGAATGATTACGATATAGTGGCCCTTAGTGAGAGTTAGTTCAACTCGCTCGTGGTACTACTGTATAAAAAAGGCAACAAAAGAAATTGGAGAACTATATACCATATCTCAGATAAACGGACTACAACAACAATAATAATTAACACAATAAAAAACACGTTGGAATTCTATCAAACAGAACATGTGTTAACGCCGCTTCTTGTTAACTATAGTTTCTCTAAATATGTTCAAATATCGCAAGGCAACGAGAGTATATTTGAGCGCCCACCAGCAGAGACGGTTCGCAGTTCTTTAAATAATGTAACTACCAAATAGAGTAAGCGCCAACAAATTCCTCATTTACAACAAATATACCCAGATAGGTCAAAATCTTATGAACTCAGTTTAATCGCAACAGCCAATAACACACTATTTGAAATACAGAAAGTAGCAGTAACGAAATCAGACAATGAATGGTATAAACTGTGCATTGGATCTATTACAGTACAGTACAATCATTTTGATTAGGCGTTACTTACTCGAAATATGTACCCCAAATAAAGGTAACATAGCAATGATTAGCACAATTCAATACACAATCTAATATTAAATCAGTAAAATGTACAACTACATATTAAGGACAGCTACAGCTTCTTTCATATTGCCCGCGGTACCAATATCATTAACACAGATCATTAAGTCGTACGCTACTTAACTGGGAGCCGCACGCTGCTGCTGTTGCAGGTGGAGGACGCAACCAAACGCCATAGCAAAGACTTCAGGCGATGAAGCTCAAACTGGAATTGGGCTTCCATGAGCAGAGAGGCCCTCCGAAGTAGAATAAATCGCAGAAGTTTTCACAACCCTCGAGTAACTCCTGGATGGAATTCTTAAGCAAGTGAAATCGCTGATGTTATTGCTACCCCCAGGTGAAGCCTGTAATACAGGCAATTGGCGAAAATGGCTAGGAAACCTGTGATAAATAAACCGTTTCAAGGACGCGGACGTATTTGTCCTACATGAAGTACCCAGCGCCCATAAACCGCATCAAAACGAAGCTTCAAAAAATAATATTTTAAAATTCCTGAATCTAAATGCTACAACTTGGAGCACATTCACAAAAATGCTGCCGACGCTACTTTTTGCAAGAGAAAAAAATACTAGTTGTTTGAAACAGCTGCTAGCAGATTACCACCTAGTCACTAAAGCTGCGAACGCGTTCAAATAAAAGAGCTTTTACACCGCCAAGAATTCTGCACAAAATAAATTCTAATGTTAGTTACGCTTTTTTACACTTAACACATAACACAAGAAAATGTTAGCAGTTGAGATCAAATACTAACTCTTAAGATTGTCATAAGGAAATCAACAAAATAGAACATTCTACTTTGTTCAGCTTTCATTGCTTTTGAAAAAGGTGTGGACACTATCGAACTATAGACAGTCGAAGAAGGTCTACAAATCTATAGAATACACGATAGCTACACACAACTATTAACGTCAATATATCAACAAGCGACAATAATGAAACAATTATGCTCTATTTTTTAATGCCGCGGACAAAGTTATGCAATCCATTATTCAATTATACTGGTCAACTTGAAACCATTTTTAAAAATTTTATTTTATGAATCAAGGATTTTGAAGTAGCTTGAGCTTGACAGTATCAACTTGTCACTTACTTTTCGTACCTCATAGGATTAAAAATAAATAAAAAGAAAATAGTAATTGTTACAATACAAGATGAAACCAGGCAGATGACAATAGACAATCATAATACGTATATTAACTTAATTAATAAAATACTCAAGAAGTAGTGAAGGTGCTGAATAAAATACCCAAGAAGTAGTGAAGGTGCTGAAATTCAAAGACGCATTCGATTAGCATGTTCGGCATTCGGCAAAAATTTAAGAGGAGCTTCTAACCACTGCGTTTTGCTAGTTCTATCATACGCTACACAGACATGAAACTTAACAAAAATCTTGCTGGAAAAATTAACAAAAACCCAAAGAGGAATGGAACGGGATAAAAATAGGGCAGCCTTATTGTGCATAGTGATCTAGAATCTAGAAGAAATTTAGTTATTTTTACAACATTTTGGTAGGTTACAGACTTTTTATTAAAAATACTGCTGTGGACATTCACAGAACTGCACTTTTTTCCTATCTGGCGGTTTCTCTATCCACTAGGGTATCTAATATCCCCATGTATACATTGAAGAAGTTAAACATACGTTTCATTTTTATCATTAAATTTTTTAATATGACAAATTTTTTAAATTTAGTAAACATTTAAAAGTGTTTTTGCTATAACAAAGAGCAGCAAGTCGGTGGATTTCACATACGAGGTGTGATCAAATAATATTGAGAATTTTAATTTTTATCAGAAAGCACTTATTTATTCATCAATATTGATATTGTCCCCTTCAAAGTAGTCCCCATCAGATATAATACACTTATACCAACATTGTTTCCAAGCTGCAAAATATTTATGGAACGCAATCTTTGGTATAGCTTTTAACTCACTCAGCGATTTGGTATTTATCTCCTCTTTTTTGCTAAACGTTGTCCTTACAATGTTCTCTTCATCTTCGGAAACAGGAAAAAGTCACAGGGGGCCATATCTGGTGTATACGGTACTGTTCTTGGCCAAAAATTAACGAATTAGTAGCGCAGTATGACTCGGGGCGTTATCATAATGGAGCATCCAGGAGTTTTTCGCTCACAATTCTGGTCGTTTTCTCCGGATTGCCTAACACAAACGTCGTAAAACTTCAAGGTATAGTATTCCAACCAAAAATTGGAAAGTTATTTAAAATCCAGTACACCATGAAAAGTGTAAGTCATGTCTAAGTTGGTTTCATACAATCAGTAAATAATATTCTAATGTCAATCAGCTTTCAAGTAATGACAGTTCATCTGTAAATTGTACATGTAACTGTTTTATTAAGGCATTGTAACATTGTGCATGATTTAAGTAGGTAATAGTTGAGTTTTTAAAACCGTATAGTAGCATAGAAAATTTAGAAAAACGTATATATCTTCCAAACTTCCCAATGCATCTGTCAAATTTGAAGGTTATTATCGAAGTGTCACTGAATGACAATCAAACAGTAATTTTATGAATTAAATTACGAAGTGACTTACTGTTTTCAATGCTGGCCTGATTTTAAATAGCTTTCCAATTTCTGGTTGGAATACTATACTTCCTATTGGCTGTATGGCCTGGTGGTAAGAATTCATAATGGACTATTTCGTTATAATCGAAGAAAGTAGTAACGAGCACCTTGACATTCGATCGAACATTGTGTGTGTTTTTCAGTCTTGGTTCTTCAGGACGCTTACTTTAAAGCGATTCGGCCTTTGTTCCGATGATATAGTCATACACTCACACTTCGTCATCTGTTATGACGATTTTGTTTCAACAATTTTGAAACAAATTTGGCTGCCACTCGTTTCATGCCCAACACTTTAATAAAAATTGCTTCGCATAAGCGCTATGAGATACCAACTTCCTCAGCAGCCTCCCTCATAGTGATTTGGCGCAATAAGCAATAAGCACAATATTTCTAATTTTTTCCACATTATCATCAGTAGTCGATGTGCACCTAACTCTCTTGTCATCGCCAATCTCTTCACGGCTCTCTTGGAAACGCTTTTACCATTAATAAACGCTTTGCTTTGATATAGCATCCTCGCCAAAAGCTTTCTCCAACATTTGCAAGCGAGCGAAATTGATTGATCAAACCTCGTATGTTAACCGAAAAACAAAAATAACACAGGTATGCTAATGCAGAATGATATTGGAAAAGTTCGATACAGACTATTCAAAGCAAGTGTTTAATAGTATTTTTATAATAATATACCTTTATTGCCCAACAGGAAACCCTATCTACAGGACAAAAACGAAATATAACTATAACTATGATTAATCATTACTTAAACCGCTCTAATGCCACACTTCGTATATGATTCAGGCCAGAAAAATATATATCACATACCGAACCAATATGATTACAGTTACAGCACACCGTATAAATCGATGACTTTATCATTATATTCGTGTTGGGAGTGGAACAATAAAAAAGTGTATGGTGTCTAGATCGGACCCTAGGAACTTGAAAGTGTATTGCCTCCAGCAATGATGGGCAATCAATTCCATTATGCAATAATTTGTACAAGAACACTACTGAAGCACTTTTCCGTCTGGTATCAAGACTATGAAAATTAAAATTGCTTAAAAAACAGTCCTGAGCAATTCCTTGGGGCGGATAATGTCCAATCTCTTTGAAGAAAAGGAACTTTAAAAATCTTCACTGTACTCGTTCTAAATGGTGCCCATGAACTGCGTAAATGGGATACCAGATTAGCGAACTATACTCAAGCCTTGACCGAACATAGGAACAATAAAGAGTTTTTAGAGCATTAATATTAGTACATGTTTTACAATAACGTATGACAAATCCCAGCATTTTCAATGCTGAGGCAACTATATTGTCAATATGACCGATAAAATTGAGACTGGTATGAAAAGATATACCCAAATCTGTGATGCACTGAGATCGGAGAAGAGAAGTGTTGTTAATGGTATAGTTGAATATAATTGGCTCCTTTTTCTTAGTATATGTCATAATTTTGCATTTTGAACCATTTAGATGGAGTTTGTTAGATATACACCAGTGTTCGACTATGTTTAATTGTTCTTGTAAGTCTAAACAGTCCTCAATACTACTAATCTTCATGAAGATTTTTAAGTCATCGGCAAAGAATAACTTTTGTCTGGAAATTTGAAGAGCAAGATCATTAACATATAAAAGAAAGAGCAACGGTCCTAGATTAGAACCTTGGGGCACTCCAGACGTAGCCAGAAATACATTTGAGTCGTACCCATTGTAGGAGACATATAACTGTCTGTTACATAAATAAGATGCGAATAAGTGTTGTAGTGATATACTGAATCCAAACCAAGAACGCTTTGCAGGTATTGCGGGTATGAGTCTTGGATCTGTAATTATGATCTGAAAACTAAACGACAATCAAGTGTTTATGTTTTAAAAATGAAGCTGTGCCAACAAAAGTTATTCGCGGTAAAAATATAAACAAAAAAATTATTGTCGCTCTCTTTAGACGCAGTGGTCGAGTTGCACTAATTCCTCTTGATGATCTTCAAACTGTAACTACCGATTGGTATACACACGCGTGACGTTTGCTTTCCTCAAGTGTTTGTAAAATTGGGTAGAAATCATCGATCACATCCCATACAACCACAAAACTTAAATTTTTTACACAAATCTGGAGTCTAACTTTTCACTCACCATCCATACAGTACAGATCTTGCCCTCAGCGATGTTTTTTGTTTCCAAAAAGCATATGTTGTAAGAAACTTTCTGACGAAAATGCGGCCGTTGCTAAATTTCAAGGGATGTTTGAAGACCTTCCAAAAACGAAGTTTCTTCCTGTTTCGAGTGGTTTCAAAAAAGTAACTACAGTATTATGGTTAAGAAGGACTATTTTAAAAAACAATAAAATTGTTTTCTTTACAAATCCGCATTTTGTAACTAACTTTTAAAAGAACAAATAATTTAAATTTTTGTCTAAAATATTTATATTTTAAATACATTGACCTAAGTACTATTTTATTTTGGTTTTTTAAAAATTACACCTGCTGCAAAACATGACACAAAGTTAAAACGCTTTTAGTTTAACTATAAACATACTCAAATTAACTGTCGCTTTATCATATCGTGATTCTAAAATATCATTCCGGTCGTCGCACTTTTGCCTCCTCACATCCGGAGCTATTCGGTTCGATGTTTTTTAATCAAGAAGCACATAACCCTTCAAGTGAATCACTTACAATAATCGAAGGTTACCATAGGGAGTTACAAGATCGGTTATATTGGAACAAATACAGAATTACATATTATAATGCGCAATAATATTCAAACACTAAATTGGAATGCCAAGTAAACTACTAAGTTTTAAATTTATTTAACAAAATAGGTTTTGCTTTTTTCGTTATAAGTTGGTTATTATTTTGACATTATTCGAACACTTAATGAAGAATTCAAATATGATTTTAGATTTAAAGTACGTATCTTTAAAGTACGCCTAAAACTCAGTCCAAGTGCGAATGAAAACGTTGCTTTGTTTTTAAGTTCAAAAATCAGAGCCCACTATCAAAAAAGGATGTTTTTGCATATATCTCGGTTATTTGTGAAAATAAGTGAAGAAAACCTTATCTCAGTGAAAAGAAGAAAAGAAGCTCTTATGCAAAGTATCATATCCATCCCCAATGTGCATTTGGAATAAGAAAGTTAATATCCATATTTCGAAAATTATAAAAACAATCTACAGCCATATTTCAATTCTTCTTTAAAAGGTGTTCTAATAATGCGAAGGTAGTTTTAACTTTTCCCACTTCAACCGACCTTGTATGTATCTCCTATGCTTCGAAAACCCAATGATGAGTACCAAAATTGAATACCTCTATATATCA
Source organism: Agriotes lineatus (assembly GCA_940337035.1). Lineage (NCBI taxonomy): Eukaryota > Metazoa > Arthropoda > Insecta > Coleoptera > Elateridae > Agriotes > Agriotes lineatus. Next base: position 83,560,322 of record OW679196.1, on the reverse strand, counting down.
TATATTATGTTGTTCATTATCATGCTAAAAGCTTATTGTTCTCATAGGTAGATGACTGAGTACGTGACTTTAAAAAATATAAAGTGTTTACTAATTTTTAACGAATTTATCCACTACTTTACGAAAGCACTGTATTATACTTATATAATACTCTAAACGCTAGAAGAAAAGAATGACAAAATCTTCTTAAATATTTTCTACGTTCTAAAATCTTTCTGGATTATTTAAACTTTGATTTTAATTTTGAGCTATGTGGAGGTATCCCGTGTAATTCTAAACTATTTAGAAATTCTGTGTAAAAAACTTCATGCTTCCCATTTATCTTCGGTGATTAAATTTTTCACATTAATATATCTTTTCCATGTTTCGAATATGTGATTTCTTTCAAACTGATATCACTACAACGTTAATTTGAAAAATTAATATCATCCGCAAAGAATGTTTTCGTTCCACAAATTTCAAAACCAATATGCGACTTCCACAATAAATATTTAAATATTGTTGTGATTCCACGTTGTAACGCCTATTTAATGTTATAATTGACTTTTACTTTACTTTATTTTATTCTCAATCAATTTTCTTAAATTGAATTTTAATTAACTGATTTGCTCTTTTATATCATGGATTATCAAGATTATTAAATCGCTATCTCCGGTAGAAACATTTTACTCTTACTGAAACACAGGTAGGATTCGCTCATAATCTCGACTGCCTCTATTCCTGAAATTTGATTCTCTTATTTCATGACAACTTAAACGTCTGTCACCTGTCACTTTGAATTATGCAAGTGCAAAATCAATTACAAATACTTTCTCGTTGTATTTAGTTGTCACTCAACAAATATCAAATACGAGTAGTAAGCACTTCCCTCTTTAAAATTCCCTCCCTTCACCCTTTCTATTTTTTTCTTTCAGTTTTTTTATTTAAATACCTATATTCTGTCACCCGTTCATGAACTCGATACTCTGCTTTACCAAGCCAAATGCATCCAGCAATCTCACAAAGATCTCCCAACGTCCAAACAAATCCCAGTTCGAACTGAATCCACAAAGACTTCCTGACCAAAAACACGACAAGGCACCTAGCAACTTTCTCTAGTAGTGATGTCAGCAGCAAACATCATCCACGTCGTCCTACCAAATTCCTCAAGCCTCCGACGACCTAGTATCACGAACATGAACTAGATGCAAGTTATAAGATGTCACTTCAATGACAAGCTTGTCGAATTAGAACTTTAGATGAAAGCCTCCCATTCACCCCATACAAACGCTCACTCTGTTAACAATCTCGATGTAAATCGCTTCCACTAAAAACCATTCCTGGTTATCCAATTCATATGATGCAATGTAATTTGACAATAAACTTAGTTCAGCATCCCGTTCCAGAAATTTGTTTTTGTAGATTATAACTGCATTACTTAGGCGTTCTCACCAGATCCATTTATTTTAATCTTCGTCTTCTTCACATCTTTTAATTTTTTAAAATTTTACTTTTATTTTCACCATGCCAATTTTAATTTATTCCAAACAGTTTTTAAACTTTTATAAAGGGTTTATTTTTATAATTTTAACCCGCTTACAAATTGTGTTACATGTTTTTATACCAAATTATTTTTACATACTGATGAATAAAATATCTCCTTAGTGATTTAGTTTACCATATATTTCATAGTCCAACACACTATAAAAACTTTATTTTATCTATCTAATACCCACTATATGGTATTTCTCGAATAAGTAAATATTTGCCATTAATTCCCCACTTTATTTCAGATAATAAAATTAAATTATGTTAGAATCCTACTGTTTCTTATGTAGCTTCATTCAATTCAATTTTAAATTCTCTTACCTTTCTTTACCAAATACATTTTAATAAATTTAATATCCTTTTCATACTTAAATTCATCTTTGTAATTTTTAAAACTGCATTCTTTTAACCTTATTAATCTGGTTTTAAACCCTTATACTAACGACCATAACAATATACTAGCATTTGGTGGAATTTTAAATATTGTTTTGTCTGGCTGGATGCAGGATTAGAAATAACAATTAGTTTTAAACGCGACCACCTGGTTTATTAGATTGATATCGAGCCAGAAACTGCGGAACCAAAACGTATTACAAAATCGGAAAAATTAGTTTTCCGTTTGGACAAATTGGTCTATAAAATGAAAATTGTACGATAACAGAGTGTTAATAGCGTTGGTTAAAAAAACTGCTTATATTTTAAATACATAATTATATTGATTAACAACTGAATTTTAGGATTTTCAGGGTAAGACTAGCGAATCTTTTACCCAACAAAGCAGTTTTATTTTCAGTGGTACATAAACTATAAAAAACGACTAAGGCCAAATTGTTAAAGCCATGGCATACCCTGATCAATTAAGCATGCCCACACTTTGACCCCGTCTTATCCCCCGCTCCCATAAACAACAGCATCAATATTTTTGGTTCTTAACCCCATAATTCACAGCCGGATTATCCGACTTATAATCAGATTAAAGCGCGATCCAATTTTATTTGCTGGCGTGTAACTCAAGTAATAATCGGATTTGCGCCGGCCGTATTTGTTTGCGGGAGAGGCCAAGACTGCCACCGACTTGCTGTAGCCCATAGCAAATTAAGAATTCAGCGTAACAGCGTAGGGCAACACGTTCCTGAGGAACTTTGGGAGTCGGCACCGTCAAAGCGCGGGTTGCTGTCTCATATTGCGGGGTGGAGCACCCGGGCGCCGGGGCCCCTCTTCACGGTCTACTACCAGGGCTCTGCATGACATTTCTGTATTTTAGAATTTAGGACATGGTAATAATGAGCATCCACATTGAATAAGTATTATACAAAATGGATTTTCTTATCTTGTATCTAATTTATAGCGTCCCAACTATTGCATTTTTATTATGCTGGAAACTATACAGAGGACACTAAAGTAAATTTTTTAAAACTCATTATAAAGGTACATGGTAATCCTAAAATATAATCCACACGGCTTAACCACTGATACCGCGACCCAAAATGTAACAAATACAAATTAACTCAGATTACCTATATTTAAATGCGTTTCGTTAAGCCAGTATTCTGCTTCAAAATAATTTTAGAACAAGTATTTGGTTACAGCAATAGATTTGGATGATATTCAGTATAACACTCCATACGAATGTCATCTTCTTACACAATATAGTGGTTATTATCGATGGACTAGGACTACTAGTAGATGAAACATGGGTGTTTCGACACAAATCAGGCAGTAACTCTTTAATGACAAAGCCTATAACAGAAAGAGGCATTTATTAGTAATTCAAAAGTTTAGTACATACTACAATTGTTTTTAAAAGTCTTTAAACGTTTAGATAAATCTACAAGTGTGCCCTTCAAACTGCCATAATGCAAGATATAAAAAAGTCCTTGTTACTGTACAGTATACTGGAAAAAACGGATGTTTGCATTGAAAAGATAATGCAGTTAAACGGAAATGTCAATCTTTTAGAAAATAAAATCCAGGAACTAACAGAAATGAGAGATCAACTTATCAGAAACAGTCTTGTTATACACGGATTAAATGACGAAAATACCGAATCTTAGAAGAAGACAGAAGATACAGAAAAACATTTTTCAGAAACTCACTTTTAATTGAAAATTCGTAAAATGGCTGTTGAACGAAACATAGACTGGGATACTCAAAAACGGCCTTTAGTTGTTCTAGAATACAAGATTTTCTAGTATAAAACGGAAGCAACTTGAAAAACAGCACCGACAATAACCCTTATTACAAATTTCAAGAAATCGGGTATAGAAAGGTTATTTGCCGTTCAATAAAATAGTGTTAATTGAAAATCAAACATCCTACAAGTATTATGCTTTATTACACAGAATTCAACTTTGCGTTTAAGGAATTTATCGGTATATATTACTATGAATGCAATTTAAGCTAATAACACACTTATGATAGGAATTAAAATAACTCAAGCATTTTAAATATTATATTAAAATATTCCATATAAATGCTATAATTTGAATTTCAAATTGTAATTACATAGAACTAGCCTTGACTTAAAATAATAACAAAAACGCAATGTAAGATCAGTGGTGACAAAAAACGTTGGTTACGGTTCTTCCCATGAACCCAAGCCAAAAATATAAGAAATAAATACCGAAGTTAAAAATTGATAAAGTGTTTGGAATTAGTGCAGTGTTGTGGATAGGCTGCAGAGGTTTGCAATAATTCTTGGCACCACTGCAGATGATAAACGCGTCTAGAACTGGTTCTTGATGCTTTTTCGGTAATTAGTTATAGGTCCAGTGATAGAAGCGGAGGCTATAGAAGTCCAAGGACAGAATAGAAGTGCAGATATCATCATACAAGCATCACTTCAGCAGGTTTTAGGAGGCTTGTAAGGTAGGCTAACCATAAAAGAGAGCCAGACATTGGGGGACTAGCTCGTGGGCCGTTATAGGCCTAAACATCTGTCTGCAGAATCAGCGTTCTAAGGTCTTTTGCGAGTGTTTTGTTTACTGTAGCTTCTTTTACCTACGCTAAATCACATGAGCCACGCATTGATAAGTTATAGCGGATATATAACTGTTAAAATTATACTTACTAAATATGTACCCCCCAATGATCTCTAGTGAGGTGTGGTCACTATAAGTGTACTTTAAAAATTCAGTACAAATACATTCCATTGTTTAAATAGACAGCTTCAAAACGAACTTATTCAATTAAACTGTAATCATTTATGCAATTAAGCCAGTATATTCAAAACATAAATTTACATAGTAATAAATGTGCCGGATGTAAAAACCCAACCCTGGAGATAAGAGAAATTAATTAAATTAATTAATAGATAAAATAAAAAATATATAAAAATAAACGCAGAGCTAGGGGTATGACATAGCAATATATATATAATTGGGTTATAGATTTTTACGACCTTGTTCCACGTCTTATGTCTATTCTCTGTTACTTATCCATTACCTTTTCTTAGGCATCTTTTACTCAAGCGGCTGATATTATTTTCTCATTTTCCGCTCCCTCGGTGTCGAGTACATGGTTTTCTTTGAAAGCCTGTTATCGTTCGTTTCTTGTCCGTCCATACAAATGATGTATAACCAGGATTTTCTTTTGGAGGAGTTCAGGCTCGAATTTTGTTCAGCGGTGGCCATCCAAAGGCTTAAAACTGGGAAAGACTGTGATTGTTTTCTGCAGTATGCGAGTATATTACAACTTATAAGAAAGTCAAATTAATTTTGTTATTACCATATTTTTCAAATCAGAAATGTATTGATACAAAGTATAGACGATATACCATACATGATATTCAAAAGTATCTGCGACAGTTTGTGTTCTCCTTTGTAAACATGTAAACATCTATTTATGTAATATTAAAGCAACCTTGTCAAGGCCCTGTCAAGACGACCATATCTTGGAAAGCTAAATATCTCCACCACTCATGAGCAAGATGTTGCTTTAGTTGATATGGGGTTTAATTGTGAAAAAGGTCTAGAAGCAAAACTGTTAGTCACAAAATTATGAAGAATTATGAAACGCGATTGAAGAAGTGTGGCAAGAGATAAGCCTGGACGAAAATTTTATAAAAGCTTTAATTTCTTCAATGCCTCAAAAACTTCAACAAGGCATTGAAAATATGGGTGCTCTTGTAGAGCACTGGAAAAGTTTCTATTTCTAATTTACATTGTTTTCAATTCATAATATGTTTATTTTAAATACGAAACTTCCCTCGTGCGAATTAGATCAACTAGAAACTTTAAAAAAATGTAGCCCGCTTGGGTTTGAACTTCGCCGCAGCGATTGTAACGAGTGCCTCTATTGAACAGAGCGGTCTTATTGTTGAAACGTTTTGATTCTTTTGTGACATTATCCTGTATCTGTTGAGTTTTATTTTCGGCAAATGCAAAGCCTGACCTATGTGAAAATTATTACTTCTATCTATTTCAAAGTTAACCCAAAAATAAACAAAACTTAATTTTTTTAATGTGCTTAGCCTGTATATATTTGTCTGAAATTTTCTCTGTTTGATTCCAGGTAAATATATAATCTGCACGCAAAATATCCTCATCCTCCAACAAACAGACAAACAGACAGACAGACAGACAGACGGAATTGAGAAAACCAATTCTTCGTCATCTAGAGACCCTGAAACGTAAAGATCTGAAGAAATCTCGGAAGGTGATTTTTTCGCCATTATAGTACTTCCTTCGTCTTTTAGACGAGGGAAGTAAAAATAAGTTCAATACTAATATTATTATTTAATTCATATTATATTTTTAAAGACAATACAAGTTGAAATCACTATAACTCGAAGGTTCTTCAATTACAATAAATAAATGGTTTTATTTATTTGTACGAAATTAAAAGTATCATATTCAGCTTTGACACAAGCCAATTTTATACAACTTAAGAACACTGAAAATTAACTCTATCCCAGAGACTTATGGTACCTATACAACCATAAACATAAGTGAGGGTACATTTTAATGTTACGAAAGCAATATCTTTCATTTATTTTCTGCCATGATCAGGCGACAGGTTTGAAAATAACCGCAAATAACAGAAAACAAAGTTTCGCCCATAGTGGGATTCGAACCGAGGACTTGCTTAATGTAAGCTTAACGCTCTACCTACTGCGCTATACGGCTTCCAATGCTTTCATACGACTCTAAAAATTCATACCGCACTTAAAAACAATTGGAATTGTAGAAATATCATAGGAGCAGAAGAGCGAGTCGGAATGTAAAAGTAGTGTTACACAGCGGCGGCTCGTGTATAATTTTGATGATACGGCCAACCAAACGTAAAATGTGTTCTGAGATCTACAGCTACACATATTTCGCATATAAACTGGTAAAATTTAATATCCGTGAAAACAATAAAACTTTACAGGCTATAAAATATAAAGCTAAATCAAATACCTCTCTTTCATTTTGCGATTAAATATAAAAGTCGGCCCAAAATATTGCATCTCTACTGTTTATCTTCACGTGAAATCAGTAATTAATTGGTGCATATAATATAATAATAGGAACTTATTGCTAGGTGTACCTAACTGCTTTATTACAAGCTTTTCTTCGAGCGATACGCTGAAAAAGTTATTTACAAGATTGCTAATTTTATTCATGGTATCATAATGGATGCCGGATGCGTAACGCACTCTAACAACTGCGTGACAAGTAACAAATATAATAGTTATTAAACCAAGTAATAGTTAATACAATAATGTGAAAACTATCAATTAATGCAAATCAATGTGCTTGCAGCCTTGCGTATGAATGAAATCCCGCCAAAGTTGTAAGTATCGAAATCAGTTAATCAAGATGCACGTTATCACAGCCATAAGCCCATAAACTGTCGAAAAGCTGGGTCGCTTCGATCTGGCTCCAATGCGTTACTGAAAACCAGCAGCGATTATCGTACATGAAATAAAAATTATGGTTGCTTTATTTAAGCTTAAAAATGGGAAAATTTATAAAAAGTGAGTAGAATTTTTCTTTCAGAATAAAAAAAATCTTGAATGACTTGGTTTGTTATCGTAAGCCACGGACCCATAACTCATTATAGTAAGCCCAAGCTAATTATCAACGTTTACAAAATCTCAAATTATAATGCCAATTTATACTTGAATAATTTGTTTAGTCTATTAATTCAAGCCAATAAAATAAGAAAAGTAGTGGAACGTGGAGACATTAATATATTAATATTATTATTTTAAATTTTAATTTAAAATGTTGGTTTTTGTAGCTTCTCAAAAGTTGCTTGTATAAATATTAGGTATAAATTTAAATGAATAACTAAGTACCGTGCCCTTTAGTTTAATGGTTAAATCTTTATTTTAATTGACAAGCTCGGTAGAAGATGAATACTCCTTAGGGCTAGGTTTTGACACTTGGGTAAAATAATAACTTGATTAAATTGCCATTACATCCAATGCAAAATTAGTTAAAGTATGTTCTCGCATAATTGCCAGTGAAACGTTGTTTATACTTTGAAATAACCTCGATTATATTTAATATTCACAAAACCAACAAATTAATCGTGCGTTAATATATTTTGTTTGACATAACCTTCATAAATAACACACCATTTAACGTGATTACTGGTTTTTATTTGGTTTATACATGAAAACTAGCCCAAACAATAACATTTTTTCTCGTTGGAAGTATTATTTTTGGACTTTTATTACGTAACTGGCATCTCATTTATTTTTTACATTCTCTTTATACTAGATTCCATTTAATTTAACAACAATTTGACAGTTGTTTATTGTTCACACATTTTAATTATTCTCTTCTCTTCACGCTTTTAATCTTGCTTATTTCATATTTACAAGGGCAAGCCCTCGGGACAGTTTTCATTGCAACCAGCACTCGACCCTTGGCGCTCGCAAAATTATCGGTAAGTATGTCTGGCCCTTGTTATATTACTATTGAAAATATCTTTAAAAATGTCCTCACATTTATGTAATTATCGACATGCTATATGCGACTAACGTTTATTTTTGCAACAACGTGTAATTTCATGTTGATTTTAGCATGCATTAACATTATTCAGCTTTACTTTTAAAGTCATTACATAATCAACTGCTGCTTAATTAGATTACATTTGCATATTTATCTTTATTAAATGTGAAACCGTCTTGTATTGATCTAAAAGCAATCTGTTAAGATTTATCTTTGGTTACTGGTCCCTCAAATGCTACTTGCTCCAAATTCAAGTTAATAGTGTTGTCCATTTAACTCTTATCATGACATATTATTTGTTGTTTTTTATTTTATGGTATATTTACATTTTTAACAATTAAACCATAACTAATTCGGTTATTTCTTTATTTAATTATTTTGAAAACATAACTGATGGATTAAACAGAATCGCTTGCGGGTACAATATCACAGAACTATGTATCAACGAAGAGTCGAGACAAAACTATGAGTTCCAGTCAATTAAATCACGTTGTTCCAGTAATCAAAAAGCCAACACGTGTATCATACTATGTTTGCACATTAATTGATATTTTCAGCATGAATATAAATGATTCACAGAAACACTCTGACAGGGAACTTGCTGAACAACAGTAACACAACCCACAAACTGAAAAGACGCAACTCTCTAGAACTACCAGACCAATACTAACATATTTATATTTGTGTGATCAATATTGCATATACATAATAAGTTATTTTTAAGGAAGTTTTCCACTGGGAAAACATCCTTCATGTATTCATCTTGTAGATTCACCAAATTAGTTATTGCTCGCCAGTGCAGATTGTAAATATAAATAACGTTTTAAAAATATATACAATGTATACTAATCTCATAGTTGCCGCTGCGACAACTATGAAATTAGATTATTTAAAATGTTATCAAAATGTTAAACACTCATGAAAAAGCGCTGGACGTAAGATGTGTTGTAACTGAATAAAAAAAAACACAGTTTATATGGATGAAACTCTATATACAGGGTGTTAATTAAGTACGTAGACAAACTTTAAGGGGTGATTCCTTGCTCAATTCTAAGATAAAAAGTTCCTACAAACATGGGACCTAAACGGCTTCGTTTTCGAGATACAGGGTGTTGAAGTTTAAACAAAAACAGTTTTTTTCAAAAATTTGGAAAACGGATAGAGGTATTCTAATGAAACTTGGTGTAGGTTAGTATTTCAGAAAGTGGCATTGTTCAGTCAAAATAAATTTAATTTATTTCCACCAGTGGCGTGCATCGGGGCGATCTCAGTTACATTATTTTAGAAAAATCTGATACGCCACTGTTTTGTAGAAAAAAGTTTTGTAGCTATTGTAAGATTGTGTTTTATTAAATAACATTTTTTAAAAGCTTCCTTAAACTGTATTTTGAAAACGAAGCCGTTTAGGTCCCATTAACGTCCAATGTACGAAATTGCTGTTACAGATTTTTCCATTTTTCTCGCAAAATGTTATTCTATCAAAAAAATAAAAGATACATCTTTTGTATAGTTTCAATGGATAAAGCTAAAAAACTTGTCGTATTGACTTAAAAACAGTGGCGTACCAGATTTTTTTGAAATAAGGTAGTTGCGGTGGCCCCGATGCACGCCACTGGTGGAAATAAATTACATTTATTTTGACCAAACAATGCCACTTTATGAAATACTAATATACACCAAGTTTCATTACAATACCTCTAGGCGTTTTCCAGATTTTTGAAAAAAAAGTAATTTTTGTTTAAATTTCAACACCCTGTATCTTGAAAAGGAAGCCGTTTAGGCCCCATGTTTGTATGAACTTTTTATCTTAGAATTGATCAAGGAATCGCCTCTTAAAGTTTGTCTACGTACTTAATTAACACCCTGTATATTGAACACCATAAGCCATGATATATCTGAGCCTACCTGATAATTGTTAACTATAAAAAAATCCTTTCCTGGATATTTTTGAAACACTATAAATAGAAATCATCAACATTTACACAGTGTGCACAGACACGTTGAACTAACGTTGAAGCCTAACCTTGAACTAAGCGTTATATTAGCGTCGAAGTGGCACAAAAATCAACCAGTTTTTCAACGTTATGTGGTTATAACGATTAATAAACGATATAATTACGTAAATGGTAAAAGGAATTATTAAAATTCAACGTCTAATTTAGGTTGACGTTAACTGTTTAACTACAATTCAACGTTTAATTTTCAACGAAAAATGTCAGTTCAACTATGTCGACGTCTTTTCGAAGTATTTTAAGCGTAAGTGTGCCTGTTGGTAGTAACATCTTATCTTATCTAAAAAAGAATGGGCAATTAACCTCATACATTGTAGACCAATCACATTTTAAGTCACATGCACTAATTAAAGGGGAAATCTTACACTGAAAAGAAAATGTAAAATTTGATGTATAACTTGACGTTTCTCTATCATTTATTTATTTAATTATCCAACCAAACATTATTCGTACAAAACTCTTGCTTAGCAAGTCTTTTATTTTTGAATTCGCATTGATTGCTAGAAGGCAATTAAACTCCATCAAATTCTTAGGAAAAGAACAGTCGCGCTGATGTACGCTCCTGTCTTTTTGTCAAGCTATTCTCGTTCAATAGTTAAGTAACCAATGCTCATCAAACAAAAATATTTCCGACAAAAGTTGTGCACTCGTGATCGTACTGTTGATAAAGCGAACTTAGGATATTTTCGACGGAGCTTTCCAAAAATAATAGTTCAGTTAAACTATAAACGGAATAATAACAAATTAACAATGCATTCTGCATGTAATGTACCTACTGGTACTTTATGGAATAGGTATACTAATAATAATTATTATTATTATTAATAATAATAATGATAATAATAATAATAATAACACTTTTATTGATCAAGATCAAAAGGTGCTAAATCAGATAAGATAAATACCTCGTCTGTTCTTCCCTCTGTGCCTAAATAAACACCAATAACATAAAAATAACTATTTGATTAAACTAACTACTTCTGCATACATAGGTTCACATATAATATTTAACAGCAAGCCCAAATCCAATAAGTGCGATGAGAACATTTAAAACATTTTAAATACAATGAAATATCTTGTATTTATTTTTTACTATGGATAAATTTACTTAACCTGATTTTAAATGTAGTAGGAGTAGTTGAGCTTAATTCTTGATATGTACTACCATTCCAGAATTTTGCAATTTTGTAACCAAACGATCGTTTAAAAAAGACAGCATTGAATGATGGTATACATAGCAGTCCCTTGTTATACTATAACATCTTAAAGCAAAAATATTATTAAAGAAATCTGGAATATTATAAAACAGACAAATTTAGACAGTATTATTTTGAATTTTAATCATTAGATTACTGCTAATATTAAAATTTTCGTATTTTTTTATTCGTGTTGTAAACTCTTTAGAAAAATTATTCTCATTGAATTGAGCTTAAGTGTGATAAAACTAGGGTATTCCACTAACAAATTATTACATTTAGATCAAGAAATGCTAGATTACAAGCTATGATTTTCGTGTTATATTTTTTTATTCGCATATACATCTGCCGATACAATTATGAAATGTTTTGATAATTTCCCAAATTTTCGAAAGAATATACACAATAATCTAAGAAGCAATGAAATTAACAATTCTACTGTTGTGATAGTAAGTTAGTAGGCTCGCAAATCAATATGCTTTGTCATTGAAGAAACACCCTGTATACACAACCACGCAACTTTGGCAATTAACTGTTGACAGTTTCGGATGACGGAAAAGCTTGCCCATTAAAAGCATGTGTAGATACGGTTGACATGGCTAATAACTAGTTGTGACAAATGATTTACTTCCTTTTAGACACTATTTCAGAAAATATAAATAAGTTTACCAAGGATCTAACGGCCAATAGTATTAAATAATTAAGAAATGCACATAACATGCTGCGCTAATTTTATTTATTTAAATTGGATTGAGTGCATTTCATAGGGAACAATTTCCATTTTGAATTAAATATATTTTGGATGGCAATTTTAGTTCATGTTCTTTTTTGGGCATTTCGAACATTTCGAGGGAAAATCTGTCCTCGTTAACAACGATTAACATTTAGAACTAAAAATGAACAAAGTAACATAGCTTTTCGCTGGTATTGAAAAACGAGCATCCTCCAATGAATTGCTTGACACTGACATTTGATTACCTATACCTACTTGATCCGATCTTTAAGAATCGACAGCCAACTATTGTCTAAAAATATTGAGAAAGACGAAACGCATTTTTTTTCTTTCAATAAAATGTACTCCGTTCCTTTAATTTTACGTTTAGTTGACATCTATTCTTTAGACAAGATCTTTGTATTACGCCATTGTATTTTTTGGTTGTTCTTCCAAACATGTTCTGCTAGCTTAGACTTATTAAATTGATATATTTTAATCATATTTTTATGTTTTTTAACTGTAACTTCTAAAGGTCTGCATGTTTCACCGATATAATATTCCCCGCATTCACAGAGAATACTATATGTATATATATGATTCTTTATATGTTGTTCTTCGTTGAACGGTTTAGTTTTTGTAAAAACTTATTCATCGTTTTGAATACCGTCCTAACATTAAATCTATTTCCAATTCATCTAATTTTGTCAGATATGCCTGGAATATAAGGTATAGTTAGTGTATTATATTTTTGAGTGGCATTTCTTTGTATTTTTGTGACATTATTTCGTGTATTGAAAATGTTCCAAACAAAAATCTCTGGGTAGCCATGATGTTTTAAAACATTTATAATAAATTATTTTTGTTTTATTTGAAAATTTCATTATTAGAGCAAAAAACGTTAGCTCCTTCGTAGAGACTCTTTACAACACATTTCTTTATTTTTTTTAAATGGTTGGATGTCTGACTAGAGTTTTAAGCTAAGGAACGAACTCTCTCGGAAGCTGGATCCATATCTGCTAACATTTATCTTGTTGAACGTTTTTTTTGCGCCGAGACTTTCCTTCAGGGGGTCCAGTGAGTAGTACTTTTGGCTTCAAAATAAATATATTTATTTAAACGCGTTCATAACTGTTTCACACCACAAATTCTTTGACGTTAGACTGGTGATGCGATTTATTTATGATCTGTGATAGCGGAAAGTGTATGTAATATCGTAATTGTGATTTATTTATGTGTGTACCTGTCCTAACCCTTTTCACCATATATATGTATTTATAGTTTGAATTTTTATAATAGTATTGGTACAGGGTGGGCATATTTCGATATTTTCATAAGGAATCTCGATAACTATAGGAACTATGGAAAAATTGACCACCCATTCTCGATCTCTTTCTTTGAGAAAGGCTCAATGGTAAAATGTAAAATTGGCGATCGTCTTTTGTTTCCGAGTTATAAACACAAGTTCTATTTTTCGACGTTTTGTTTTGTGGCCATATCTCGCTTGTTTACGAAAATAGAGAAAAGTAATTTTTACATTCTTCAGGCACTTTTTTGATAAGAATGCAGTGGTGTAGTCAGTCAATCGAAAACAAAAGATGTTAGCCAATTTTGGTTTTCATCATTAAGCTTTTCTCTAAAAAAGAAATCTAGTGTGAGGGGTCCGTTTTTCCACATCTCCTATAGTTATCGAGATTCTCTATAAAAACATCGAAAGTTGCCCACGCTGTACTTCGTACTTCGTATATTTGAGGCTATTACATCTTGTGTAATTGGCTCGATCTGGCCCACGTAATTTTTATTTCAAGTGATCTAGTTGGCTACCGTTTATTGAGTTTATGAGTTGTCTCTAACTGAACAAATTCGTGGTTTAGAAAAACTAATTGGCGTCCTAATTAAGCAATTTCATTTTGTAGTAGAATCCAGCCATATCCACCGCATTTTAGTCAGCCTTCCAATCGGTTCAAGTAATCTAATTAGTTTCATTTTCAAATTAAAGATTAAAACATTGGTATCATGGTGTAAATATTGTCTTCCATAATTATTTTAGAACAGAGTGAATATATAATTTGTTCAGCTTTAAAAACTGTAGCTTATGATTAATTTACATTTTTAAATATTACAAACATTTTGCCTGAAAATAAGAAAAACCCTTTAAAAGTTGACTGAATTAAAATTGGCTATCCATTGCTTTGACAACTAAATACAACCATTGCTTGACATTTGGGTATTATATTATATTTATCAAAGTTGTAAATACTAACGTGCTTAACAATTGATTTTCAGTTGAAATGTTTTTTTTAATGGATGGTTTAAAAAACGCCAATAACTGCATTTGGGTCTCCATTTTTAAGTTGGTGATTTGAGCACAACCATTTTGGAGACTTTTTAGAATTTTAGTCAGAGGGCTATAAAAAATATGTTTAGAAATTTCCCTGCTTGCAAGTATAATTATTTACCATATCCATCCCTTCAGTACCTTCAAGTTACATCTTGTTTTAGTACGTATCTTCAAGACGTGTACACAGTACTTTCCTCAGGGTGTTCAAAACGCCCCACTTGCTAATGATAGTGTTGTTTGACTTTATTATGACTTTTTATGTAATGTGTATGTTACAGGCAATATGTATTGATCAGTCATTTTATACAATATCTAGGTATTTTATGTAATTTCATAAATTGACTAAAATAACAGTTAGTTTGTTGAATGTTTGTCAATATTAAACATAACACTTCTGACATCATTGCATCGAGTGTCTAGGCATTTTATATAATGATTACAGTTGCAAGTAATATATTATGTTACGCTTGAAGTAATACGTTAAATAATAATTCTCATCATCAGGCTGTGTGCCATTCTAGGTTGTTTAGGTTAGTTGCAGCCATTGATCATGTTTGTTGACCCTTACATATTCATTTTGTAATTTTTCGCTAGTAGTTAGGTTAACGAATTATCGATTGTTATCAGTTGGTCTGTCTCTGATGATGAGTTCACCGGTCGTTGCCTGATTCCGGTGAAGAATACCTACAAAATTTGATAGGGTGATGAGTTGGCGTACACCCGCATTAAACCCATTGGCTAATAAGTGATAACTTTTATGTTAAAAAATATATTACATAAAATGTCTACAGCTCATTAGGGATATAATGCAACATGTGAAAATAGTAATTTTCTTACACCACCTTCAACGAATTGCACTTCCCTAACGAAATGTGCTTCGGCTCCTGTTTATGGGATCTTTTTTCTCACTTTAGTAGACAGAATTGCTGTATAAAAAACTTCCGAGTAATTTTAAAACATTATGTATACTATTTCATAACTAAATATCTATTAAAACTACAGTTCACTTATATTCATTTCAAAGTTAGAGTTTTACAGAATATGAAAACAAATATTTCATTGATTATATCATCTGATACTAGTTCGTTCCAGAAAGGAACATACTTGTTGAGTAATTACTAATACTACTATGTATTTCTAAATATACAATCCGTTTATTTTGGTCAGATATGAATGAATCAAAAATTGCTTTCTTCATAA
Source organism: Agriotes lineatus (assembly GCA_940337035.1). NCBI lineage: Eukaryota > Metazoa > Arthropoda > Insecta > Coleoptera > Elateridae > Agriotes > Agriotes lineatus. The sequence goes on along the minus strand of OW679196.1, from coordinate 83,544,390 downwards.
TTTTATTAGTTTTTAATCTTATCAAGAGCATAAAAATATGATTGAATGCCAAACAATACATGCTGCTGTAAATCGCACCATTAAAATGTGATTATCAATAAAACATACGTTCATCAAATATTGCAATAACATTCATAAAGTATTACTAACTCTTTATTTTTTTTATTTTGAAATACTGTTTAGATAACAAAAAGCATAAACTGTAGGGTAATTATTATTTTTTAAGCAACATATGGATTCTGTTTTGTTACTTTTTATTGGAACAACTGAAAAAGTATGAAACCAAATGAATTAATATCGTGAAAATAAACTGTGTACGTTAAAGATATTTTAACGTTAGTAAGACCAATATCATATAAAGCTAAGGTAGATTTTCTAAACAGGTGATACCGTAATAGATAGGTAATATTCAAAAAATATTTTATTACTAAAATATTGTTACAATATTTCGTTTTTTCATTATTTAATTTGGAAAGTTATTGTAATTTCCATCTGTTATAGTAAATTTTAAATCGATTAAGAACAAGAACTCTGTCCAGGCACCGTATATTACTATGGTTCCCATCTGAAACTTTCCTAGAAAGCATTTTTACTCTTTCAGCACAGAAAATTGTGAATTATTTTGAAAATCGTACGACACTCATTAATGACCAATAAAAAAATTAGTTCACGAGCCGTAACCAAGACAATAAAAAAATTTCTTGGAAATTTTTTGTAGGTAGACCAACTTCACTGTGAGGGTTTGTGGCGTTACGATTTTCTTACCGAATCTGCATTCGAACATTAATTCATATCCGGAAATTATTTTCGTGCATTCCAACAACGTCCTAATTTGCCCTCGCGTCCCGCTCGGGCAAATTAATACGACGTTGTTGAACCGCACTCAAAAAATTTTCCGGAAAGAATTAATGCTCTTATGAGATTATATGTGATAATTTAAAAAATTCCATGATAATAATATATTAGTGACTAAATATTTAAACCACGACTTACACCGAAACTCTCCTTATACATGTATGCACCACTTGTAGTTCTGAAAATAATTATTTAATTTAATTAAGAATATGAGTTTTACTGTTAGTATTATTTGGTGCTGTTTTAGCAATTATAATACTTTGTTATAATGGAACACTTTTTATTTGTATCTGTCTAATAAAGAAGGTACATGCGTATACTAAAGTATGGTCAAAAATAATTTTTATCTAGTATAGTTCCTAATTTATGAATGCAAGTATATTAACACTTAAATGTCAAATTGTTTATTTTTAAGTGTGTTATCGTTGCATTCATGAATTAAGAAGTATTCCATAGCCGTACTAGATGAACATAATTGTTGATCTTACTATATTATAAAAGGATTAATGTTAGTATGGCTTTCGATGCAAGAAAGCACTTGATGGTACAATAAAAAAGTACTTAAAGATTATTTTCTATGCGATCATATTTGATTTCGCTAGTAACAGCAATAGTTATTATTAAATAAAATTTAGGATTACATGATTAAAGTATTGTAATGCTAAGCCAAATAAAAATAAATCTGGATCTGAAGTACATCTAATATGAGTACTTTATCATTTTCAGTATATCATTCAACTTTTTTACCTTTCAACCCCTAAATACAATATTATAATATTATAAAAAGGCTTTTTCACCTAGTATATTCAGTTTTATATTTTGCAGAAAAAAGTTTGAAAATAAAGATTAGATTATTATGTATGATACAATGGACCAGTTAATAGTGTATTTTGTTATTATGAGCAAACGTTATACTTTATGTAGCGTGGCTGGACGGTTTCTCGCCCTATTTTAGATTACCTCATTACGGGGACCTCGGTAGGCGAGCGGCGATTGCCGTTGCAGCCGAGGTCACATTGAAAATCATGGAGCGCTCGGGCCGGAGCGTTGAGAGTTCAACTCCCGGCGCGGGCGGTCTAGATTTTCAATTAATTAAGGCTAGGTTTAAGTGACGCCCGCGCCCCCTGATGTAATGCGTAAGCGGTTCCGGGGGGCAACGGTAGTAGGTAGGGAAATTAAAAAAAAAGATTACCTCATTACGTTTTATCCAATAAAAAGTTTAATTGCAGCGATACACGAAGGCACAGTTTAAAATTAGTTTGATGTGTAAAAAACAGCATTTACATTTTTAAAACGGAACACCCTGTACTTTTTATATTTATTTAGACCTCTATTGGTCTTACGTTTAAACATAATTTTTATTTTAAATTGTTTTTAGTGTTTCAAACTTGCGAACGTGTTTAATGTTTTTCATCAACATCAAGCTTTCGCTTAAAACGTTATATTTCGCCCCACTTTTGAATATTATTGTTTACAAATTTAGGGGAAAGGGGTGCCATCTTAGATACAAATGTAGATTTCCTGTAAATTAAATGAATCACTAAAAATTACAGCAGTCGGTTTCGTAATTAACGGCTGTATTATCAGAGGTAATGTAATAAGTAGTAAGCTTAATATAGATGAATGAGTTATAATCTCAAAGCTTAAAATACAAGAACTCGGTAGGACGTAATGGTATTCATAAAAATTAGGCATACTACGAATTGTATTTCGGAAGAGAATATAATGATTTAAAATATATACCCGAAAGAGCGCAATACTATTTTATTACTTTAATATCAATGCTAATGATCAATGTTTATCCACAACGCACTTTTCGTTACTTTTTGTGCTTAAAACGCACAACATAACCTACAAAAATCAACTGATATTTTTAAATTATTTTATTTGACAGACGAAACAAAACCAAGTTTGCTTGTACTAGGGTGCCTTGATGTCAATTTGATGTACCTATTTGTCCTTACCAGATACGGACAGATCGTTATCCCCTCTCACTCTAAAGCACTTTAGAGTGAGAGAGGACAACGGTTTGTCCGTACCCTGATCGTTGTCCTCGCTCAATCTATAGTGTTTTAGAGTGGGGACAACTATCTGTCTTTCCCCTGGAAAGGACAAATATGTCAATTTGACATCATGGCACCCTAGGTTCTAGATTGTACTAAATCGATAATACGGAGCCTCTATATTGTCAGTATGGTAGAACGTCCTGCTGGACAATATTCTATTTTCAAGAAGTGATGATTGGCTCAAAATTCAACGAACTATATTCTCTTTAGAATTCATCTTGCACTACGTAGACATACCAAGGTAAAGATTATGTCTAGTCAAAACATAGGGTGTCTCAGAAATAAGCCCACAAGTAAACCTATAAATGACGTCAATTAGTTAAAACAGTTTATGACATAATATGAAAATCAGCTTATGCATTGCTGAATAAATAGCTATTAACATATCTAGGGGTATTATGAGTAACATAATTGCCGAATATGTTGTTTCGAAAACCGAGCTCGTAGAGCGAGGATTTTAAGACATCTATGGCTGTTAAGATTTATAACATCCGTGGTTTGTTCAATAGTCTATCGGTTTCAGTAGTATAGTAATAGTTACCATGTGCAGTAAAGGAATATTACCATACAGATACAGTTGTTTCAGTATGGTAATGGTTGCCATGTACGGTAATATATATTTTTGCGCAATAGAACGATTTTACTTAGTTACCGTGTTTGTTGCTAAATCAGTAAGTTATGTTTACTAGTTACTAAGATACACAGAAAGGTAAGTAATTTACTTACCGTTGTTGAGTAAAAAAATCTAGATTAGCAGGAATTTGACATAGACTTACAGTGCCACCAATATATTATTCTTGACCTATCCTCTTTCAATATGGCCGCCATAGCTGAAATCGGCTACTCGGCGTCGCCGCGAGTGTCGCTTCTGAGTCCGTTAGATGTTTATTCTGTGATATAATGTCACATTTTACTGACGTTTAAAGAAATAAATTTCTATTGCAAAAAACGTCATGAGCATCACGAACGTTAAGGAATTACCGATCTCAGACAATAAAATTGGAGTTGTCGCTTCGCTCCTCCCCCAAGCAATTGTCTTCGATCGGTAAAATGTCCTTACCGTTCTTAGTACTTAATCTACTATAACGATACAAGTTTGATTATAAGCATCTTAAGGAAACGAGTTTGACTGCCAGAACGAGGCGGTGAGCCGAGTTCTGCGGCAAACAAATGAGTTTCGTTAAGTGCCATACACAAATGTGTATTGTTTAATATTTTATCTTGATCAATAAATTGTGGTTCAATGTATTCTTTGTCTTGTAAAAAAGAGTGCGGTAATATCATCTGTAACCGCACTGAATGTGGCTCTTAACAATACTCAAATTAATTTGGTAAATAGTCTATAACAACACGATGAAGGTAAAGGAATATTACCGTACAGAGACAGTTATGACTTAGTTACCAGCCTATCTTTGTATATGTAAACAAAGACTTAATATGCTGAAACCGGTAAAAAAGTAATATTTTAACTAAAAAATGTATTGTTATTAACCACAGCAACATTACAAAGATCTTGTCACTCTTGAACGTATTCCTTTAGCAACTATATCTTTCCGATAACTTGCTGGTCTGGGTCGGATAAAAGAGCTTTTAATCAAATTTTAAAATGCTCAGAACAAAAAAACATTTTTGGACCAACTACCCGTTTTTTGTGCACCTAGTTCTAGGACACCCTATATAAGATAATTTATTCTTTGAAGGTACAGTGAGCGCCAAAAAGTATTGGTCAGTTTCAATTTGTAATAACAATTTATTTGCTTAAATTACACAGTTAATCAGAACTACTTCTTAAAGACTAACAGCCAGTCTTATAAAGGCCACTAATCTGACGTTAACTTTAATTCGCCGTTAAAATAAACAAAAGCGCATCAAAATTTGTTTACTAATGAATAAAACGTCATAAGCACAAACGTTTTGATGCGCTTTTGATTTTTTTAACAGCGAATTAAAGTTAACGTCAGATTAGTGACGTTTATAAGAGTGGCTGTAAGAATGGGAGATTCACTTATGAAAAATGCTGTGGGTTAAATGACTCCCCGCTTGTTGAATGCACTCTTTTAAACGGTGGCCGAAATCTCTCATCACACGTTGCCGCATATCCTGCAGTACAGCTTCAATATTTTCCCGAATAAACATTTTAAGCTTTTCCAGATTTCTTATCTTTCTTGTAAATACTCTGCTCTTGAAGTAATCCCAAAGAAAAAAGTCAGGAGTGGTTATGTCCTGCGATCTCGAGGGCCAATAAAGGTCACCATAACAAGAAATCAGTTTATTTGGAAACGATTGTAGTAGGAGATTCGTATTAATTCTTACGGTGTAATTGTAGCACCGTCCTGTTGAAACCAATATTCATTTACTATCTCCTCCTCTATTTGCGATAAAAAGATCTTTGAAGCATGTAATGTCTTTGAGATGTAACCGTTACCGTTTCACCAATTTCCTCGAAAAAATAAGCCGCGACAATCTTTGACGGTGAAACAGCACACCAAACTGTCACTTTCGGAGGATGTCAAACATTGAAACAAAACTCCCAAGTTTCCTATTTATGAAGAAATTATCATTGATTCCATAGGTGAAGTGTATGGGTTTTTATTAGGTATTGAAACTGACCAATGCTTTTTGGCGCTCACTGTATTTTCCACTTTCACCAAAAATAATTCGGCATTGTATACATTGTCTAGGCACTATGCATTGGGTATAAATACCTAAATTTGGTAACATCATGTACTATAAAATTGATACAGTAATTAGATTCTGGTAGTAAATGAAAATACAGTACCTAGGTAACGTTAGGTGTCTCTATATTACAAAATTTTGCTTTTCCTTAAAATGTATATATTCAACCCTAATTGAAATATGTAGTTAGTATGAAAACAATGCAAGTATTATGAGACTTAATATAACATTCCTGTGATGCTAAAAAATCTACAGGAAGATTCAAGCTGTAACATAAATTGTGTTTTGCGAACTAAGCTTTGTTTAACTTGTCATCTTTATTAATTTCAGCTGCCAACTATTTTTTAAAGACATTTAAAAATAACAATTAACATATACTATTAGAAATATTTCTAGCGATTTGCAGAATAACAGGATTAATGACGAAAGTAAAAACTATGCAAATATAAAGTAGCATCGGTATCCCCATTTATCCTGACAACTTTTTGTCCTTTTTGCGGCAACCGCTTCAGAGTGAGCCGAAGAATGGCCAACCAAAGGCGAAAAACACAACTCCACTTAGGAAAGCAATCAGGATCTGACGCTTTGCTAAAATTAAGACCATATGTCATGCGCATGATGAATTGCCCTCCGCTATATATTATATTACATTAGAGCCCATTTGTAAATGAACGCTAAAATAATGATTTATTAAATCTCCCAGTAATTAACCGAGATTTATGAGGTTATTTTTTCGAAATTTTAGTTTTTAAGGACGCCGTCCGAGCTAATTATCTATTAGAGGCATCTAAAAAATGCGCCCGTTCTAGGTAAACAGCTATTAGAGCGGCTGTTAACAAGCTATTTCGCTTTGTCGCTTTCGAAATGACATTTTTGTACAGAAATTTGTAGCGCGCTGCGCCGAAACCAATTAAAGGACTACAAATGCAACCCAAAACTTGCATTCGCTCGGAATGAGTGACGGAACGGCAACCAAAACAAACTCGTTTAATCTGGACGAATTCAATTTAGCCGTTTTAGATATGGTGCTGTATAATACTATCAGTTTACTGTTATGAGTGGCGTTAGCTAGAGGAGAAGCACAAATTAGTCACTGACAATTAATAATCTTTAATTATACTTCTCAGATATGGTGGTTAAAAGTCACGGCTAGGCCAACTGCGATTAGATAAACGCTATATTAGAAATTGTATAATGTGTATTTCAAGTTATTTAAATTTAATTAAGACATGATATTTCGTTACCAATGCATCATTCTAAAGTGCTTAAAACGATCCCATGTGTTTATAATTAAAATAAATGATATTTATTACTTTATTTCATAACAACATAGTTTCATAACCTAATTTATTACAACACATTCTCTGTTTTATTATATTCTATCTACATTTAAAAAAGACAGGGCCGTAGTAGCTGACATCATGCTATAAATAATAGACAGATAGACAATACATAAAATTTTATAGAAATAAATGAAAATATTGCAAGAAAAACGGCACATAGGAGAGAAAAACCTCGTTTCGCAGAAGTAATTTTTGTTTCGTCCGAACTTTCATGTGAAATTCGCGAAATATCTTTCCTGTCCTTCAAATTTGAAGTAGTAATTGCTTGAATTTCAGTTGCATAATACACTACACGTTAAAATAATCCATTGCTACTTAGAGTTTTGCATTTCATTATTAAGATATGCCTAGTATGCCCTCCCCCCCCCCCCCGAACAGAAAAAATAGGCAACCCAAGATACATATTTACTTGTATAGCGTAGTACGTTTTTAAAATTGCAAGGAATCTCAATAGGTATGTATACTACAGACACAGACGATACCCATGTACGTGTACTTTGGGTTGCCCATTTTTGATGTTGACTTGCGTGGACCACCCGGTATAATAAAAGAATTTGCAAGAACTATTTGCAATTTTCTTACAATAATTGTAAGTAATGAATGCATAAATCATTATAGATTTAAATACTATTATACAGGCTGTTACGAAATTATAGCTAAACCCAGAGGATTTCGACTAAAAAGGTATTCGATTTACAATATTATTTTGCATTCAGTCCAAAACTTAATGTGGCGTGGTGACGTCCGTAATTAACAATAAAATACCAATACCGCTGCGTGGGTTACTTTTATATTTATGGAATACGCAGTTGGAAAATTTGCTTTGATGTTAGTCTGTAATCACAAAAAAAAACTCATTAAACCCAAATGACTTCAAAATATTTTTACCGGTAGCTGCTTGCCTACTAATACAAATTCTAAGCCTGTTCTATTACTTATGGTAATGCATTTTTTCTACAACCACTACTGTAAGTGATCAAAATTGTACAAGTTGTATAAGCGTGTTCTTACGCACAGCGTGCGTAAAGTGGGTAGATCGCACGATTGGGGATTTAGTGACTTATTATGTTGGTAGTGACAATGATTTTTCGCTTTGGTTACTATAGTTACGTATATTTTATAGTTGTTGTTTGTACGAAGTGGTGCAGAGCTGTGATTGTAGCCGCCTAATTTTTAAGGTGGTGCGCGTAACTGTAATGATTTGACAGTCAATAAAACATTTCTTTTTCATTTAACAAAATGAGTGTGGTCGTAAAAAAGTATAGTACGGTATAGTTGTAAAGGAATTACGTTCTTGCGCAACTTTTCCAGTCGTGCGTAATATGCCATTTACAACTCTTGTTACGTAATATACTATTTCACACGTTGCAAATTGTTATTTTTCGTCAAGGAAACTGATTTTTAAAACTTTCGTATTTCTACATTTAACTCAATGATTTTATTGTGTTAATAATAATTAAACGAACACATGATTTGAATGGTTCTGTATAAAATGTAAATAAATGTTTTCTGTCGTATCAACCTGCAGTTGTTGATTCTTGGCATAACAAAAAAAAACTTTATGATAGCTCTCGAGATATGCAATTCTATTTGAGCCCTTTGCATACTTTTCTCAGTTTTTTGTTAATTCTAAGCCGGATTAATTAAAGATCACTTTCATGGCACGTTTCTTCCTTATTACATAATCCAATAAGTAGCATTTCTTCAAAACTAAACGCTGTAGCGGAAGTCGGCGTCAGGCCATTTACGACACAAAGCGCTATAATTTGTGCAACAAGTGCTAAAAGTGGATGTTTATGCACCAGACATAAAAATTATAAAACGAAGCCGAAGGCTGAGTTCATAGACATGTCTCGTGCATAAACACTTTTAGCACGAGTTTGCACACAATATTTTTTTCTACGGCCTCAAATTTACTGTTATTAATCCATAAATGTCGATTTAACACAGGTTTGCATTTATGACAGTTATAATTTATTTCGTAGTAAAGAGATGGTCTTGACGGCACAGGTGACTATTTCTGCAGCCGGTAGCTGTCAAAGTTAGTTATCAAAGGTAATTATAATAGTACACATTTGACTTTATGCATTACATAATGATTTAATTATTTAAAAAACACTTTACCTCTAACGAAAGAAGTAACTAGAATAACTTTATAACCTCACTTCCAGTTAAAAATTCAAAATTCAACACCAGATGTTTACTTTTAGCACATGTGCTAAAAGTAAACAGCTGATTTCACTTTTAACACGCTGATTTATACGACCTCATTTTTAGTGAAACAAGCTAGTGCTAAAAGGCCTACTTTTAGTAGTGGTCGTAGAAAAAATATATTGTCAGTGTATATATTGATTTATATATTTCTCACGAAATAATCAACTAATCATAACATAGTAAATGCAATTAAAAATCTCTCACAAAAAAAATGTTTAAGGGGACACAATAAGGAACTAAGAAATAAAGCAACACGTTAGAATACAATGCAAGCTAAAAACGAAAAGTAACAATTACATTCCTTTAGTTTGTAGTAAAAATTAAACAAAACATGTAATACATGAAAGTGGATTATAGTCGGACTTGAAAGCTGTAGACTTCCTTTAATTTTAAACATTTGCATTTATAATATATTTTTCCGGTTTCTTTGCTCTGTAATTTTACGAAAATACGAATAATAAAGAAGTCAGTATATTATGCTATTCTCAGAATTACAGTACAATTGTTAGGTCAGTTTGAGAACTGACGTCGGCGTTGGTATTTTAATGCACGCTGCGAAGACGTAAGGAAACTGCGAAACTAATCACGCCTCAAGTTCAAGAAGGAAGCCGACCATCAGTGGGCTAGCGATCACCGAGCAGAGAGTTTGGGTGCATTTAAACGTTATGGTTCCGTGAATGTATCTGTTTGGAAGAGCCTTAACATGTCAACTTTAGGAAATTACGATCTTCGTCTGACATTCCCAGTTCCTAAAATGCATCGGTCTTCGATATCTCGGATATATTAAAAAGACACTTTGTATCGTCCTGTCGGCGCCCTGTATATTAACACTATGTGTATCAGCTCTCAGCATATAGACGCCCTGTATCTCGACACAGTACTAGAAGATCCCTCGTTGTTAGCGTATAGATCAATACCGATTATTTATAATCAGTCTTTGAACTGCCGGTGTTCATTCTTTATTCAACAAGCCAACGCAGCTCTGAAAGGTCCCTGTCATATCGCGTGTAGCTCGAAGCCATTGTCGAATGTTGTCATCATCCATCTATCAACTTTGGTTTCATCTAAAGCCGGCCGCTTTCCACGGCTACCATTTGCGAGCCCCCAAATCTCGATAAACTTTTGGCCGCTATTTAGCCATTACTTCCGGCCAAATATCTTCGCTCAGCCCCAGTGCTCGACTACTTTTATTCCCGTATCACTGCAGTTGACTCATGTACCAAGCTAAGTTCAATATGTTTTATTAAAGCGTAAGTTTGTAGTTGTGCAATAAGGCTTGGGGCGGATACCCGTTAGAAGTGTAGTAACGCTGTAAGGGCCAGTTTGATTTCGCTCGTGGAATTGCTTTGTAAGTCAATATATGCTAGAAAATGAGCTTTGAGCGCGACGTGACATGACGAGCAGGTACAATTAACAGGGATTGATTGTTACCATTGTTTGCTGTACTTCTAGCCTTCCGCTTGTGCTCTCATAAATGTATTTGCATTAATGTTATCTTAATAGAGCTCTGAAATTAACTTTGTAGTTTTTATTTGTAAAGCTTAGTGCAGGTTCGCATATTCCTTCAGTAAGGTAAGTTATCAAAGACCACGAAGCTAGGTAGGTTTAGATCCTTGAGCTGAATACGCGCATTTCCATCTCCAAAGGCATTCTCTTGGTTGGACCATCCCATTACCGGGTGGCTGCTCATAAAAGTAACACCAATTTGTTCCAGTATCTTTCCAAGTACAATTGTTTTGACTATCGTGAGCGAGCCCTGATTATTTCTGTCTGAGGCCCACACGTCGTAAACAGCTTTCCCGTGTAACAACTTACATAGTTATTTAATTTATTTATATTATGAGTTAATATCCGCACGTAATACGGTTGTAAGTACAACTATGACGTCGTTCAAGCCTAGTTGGCATTCATACTAGTTTAACATGCCCGTCATAAAACAGGCCTCCAATATTTTATCTTCTACCACATTTAGCCTTTCTTCTTGTGCCACTTTAAGCCTTTTTGCGAGGCTGAGTGGTGCAACTACTTTTCGGATCCTTTTCTTGTATTCTCTTTTCACTACCCATCCTAGACTATTTTTTTATTGTGTGTTTATTGATTATTGCAGGAAGTTAGCACGATCGTGGATGAAGCAAATATGATCGGTGACGATATAACGTGAAGGATGGACATGATTAGCAGATATTCACGTTGCTGGTCATCTAATTACCTTAGCTCAGCAAGTAATACGTGCCCTATTTTGTATAGTAACTTGTTACTGCATTTCAAAGTCAATTTTTTTTGTTGTAGCTAACTTCTGTTTCTAGGATAGATTTTTTCGATCATATTAACCAACAGGTGTCCATTGTTAACAAAATGAATAGGTTCAAGGTACCTAGTTCTTATGTTATACAGACATAAAAAATCTGGTGCGATACACGCACACAACTTTCGTTTTACAGTGATATTATAGTTAGCCAAAAATTTGATTTTGAATTTTTAAGCATTTATCAAAAATTTTAAAAATTACAAATTCTACAGAAATCGTGCACAATCGAGCGTTAGCTCGAAAGACAAATTTTCTTAAAAATTTTAAGCTTTTTGAAAAAATCGAAAAAACTGAAAAATCACAAGAGTGAACACCTACTTCCGGTTATGTGATTTTCTTCAAAAGCTTGCTGTCGCATCTAGATAGTACACAAAACGTATATTATGAAGTTTCAACGCCATAGATCTTTTCGTTTTTGAGATATTCTGTTCACAGACGGACACACACACCAATAAATAGAAACATGTTTTTTGGTTGCAGGAGACTCTAAACCTTAAGATCTGTTGAATTTCTGTCAATTTTTAAAAGGAATCCAATACTTCCTTTATAGTAAAATGAAGTAAAAATGTGGATAAAAACCAACATGTGCACTTTAAGGTTTATTTTATATTAAAAATTGATAATAAATTACTATACTTGTATATAAAAAACTCTTCTTACCAATAACAGCATGAAGCACAGAAAATCTCACGACAATTTTACGACTTTAGCTATTTTAAGCAAACAAAAGCTCTCCGATCTCGGATTTGCACTCCGAGAATTTTTGCTCATGGATTTTAGGCAATTTTTAGTGGTTTTTCTAAGAAAATTTCTACTTGATGTAATTGAAATTCAGGCTGTTTGTAAACTCCTTTACAACTCGTCTGCTTAATTAAGACTTCTATGGATAATTAGTGCACAGTTAGGAAATACAGTGTGTACAATAGTTTAAGTTTGGTTTACCTATAAATGTAGGGTGAATATAAATGAATGACTTCCAACATTTTCGAACGTCTGACACGTAAGCTGTCAAAACTTTCGTAATTTCACGAGCAATGTGATGATATCATCTACTTTAAATAAAATAATTAACTTATTTTCTCGTTTGAAAGACGAAGGAAGTATTGCAGTCACGAAAAAATCGCCTTCCGAAGTTTCTTCAAATCTTTACGTTTCAGGGTCCCTAGATGACGAAAAACAGTTTTTCTTAATTCAGTCTGCCTGTCTGTCTGTCTGCGCTATAACTTAAAAACTATTTTTTGGGGGGAAAACGATACTTTGCATGCAGATTATATATCTACTTGGCATAAAACCAAGGGTGAGCACCTTAAAAAGTAAATTTTGTTTATTTTTGCTTTAACTGAGTAATAGATAAAAGTAATAATTTGCACACAGCTCAGGCTTTATCATTGACAAAAATGAGCCCCAACAGATACAGAATAAATGTTGTACTAAACAAAAACGGGCAAAGAATAAGTGTATTATGTTGACCTTTCAGACATTGGCGTAACTAGCGGGGGGGCCAGAGGGGCCAAGCCCTCCCCAGAGTGCCGCCTGGCCCACCCCAGAAAAATAGAAGCTAAATAAATGTAAAAATCTGCTTTTATTATTAACCCATTTAAACTAAGGGGTTGGTTATCGACCCCCACACGTTCTTACATTTGTGGTTTTATTACCTTTTTGGCTTAAAAACATTATAGTATAAATACCATTTGTTGGACGGATGGCTCGAATCCGACATAATAATAATTTAATTGCTTGTTTGCTTGACGCCACTTTGAGAGCGAACCCGTGGATCGAATTGGCTGATTTTGGTGTCAATCGACTCAGGGCGACGCAAGTCAGCCAGTAGTAGGGTTTTCAAATTTTTATAAGTGACTTTTTTATGTGGATTTTTTTGTTAATAGCTAACCTCAAAATTAACTCGACACACAAAATGGATCACTCGTGTACAAATTGCATTAAATGAATTATTTCGGGCCCAATTTGGGTGCAGAACTCTAGTGAATAATAATATGCAAGAGAAAACATTATTAGTTAGCCAATAATTACTTTGAAAAGACTGTTTTCGTCTGAATATTTTTTTTAGTTAATTGTGCACCATTTTAGTTATTTTCTCTTAAGTTTTCTATAAATAAAGAACCAATTTATGTGCACAGAAAAATATAATTGCAATTATTTCATATGCGGGTAAGTAAATGAGCTGATAACTTGAGTGCATCGCTAACTACTCCCTGGGCACATACAGCTAGCTACCTATTATAGGCTCATCCAGTCCAGACTTACGGTGACTTGCTATTTGGAGGTTTGCCTTGCCTAAAGAGTTGAGTTTATAGCTTTGAAGAGTACGATCCAGAATTTTATGTTTAATAGTGTTCTATGTAAGCAAAGTAAATTTTGTGGTGTTTGAATTTCCACAGTTGCTAGCCCAAGACAGAACAAAGAGAAATCACAATAACAATTAAGGGGATATTGATATTTTCAAGAAAGTATTTGCTTCGACGATACTGAAAAAACTAAAAATTGTGGCTCAAAAACGTGTAAACGGAAACCAAGTGATGTTTCCCAAAAAAATCGGTTTCTCCTGGAATAATATTTTTACCGCCAACTTCATTTAGTTGCAAGAAGTAATCTATACATTTTTTTATGTTGTTTATGAATCGAGAAATAATTTATTAATATGCTACTCAGACAAATAGTATTACGAGGGTAGCACCCATAATTTCTGCAAAGCAACAGATCAAGTGCACCATGGAAATCAAACTTGACATAAAACCAATGTTTGTTGTTTTCTAGTTTAACAGTCCAAATTTAGTTTTGATCATTGCAACAGTTATTACATAGTTAATTTTGAAATAAGTGTTGTGCAGCAAAAATAAATGTAACGAGAGAAAATTTTAGAGCCATAATTTACTATGCCTTTAAAAGTTCCATATCTCCGAAAGAAAGTTTTGGATGACTTCGTGCTGCTTTGGTAACCAAATGCCTTCGCATCAGAGGACTGTCTATTGTTTGTTTAATGAATTTAAATTTGAACGAGTGTCAATTAGTGACGATTTTTGCGAAGGAGAAACAATTTCTGCAGTTACCGATACGAACATAAACGCTGTGCAAAGAATGATTCAGTAGGACACTCGAGTCACGTATAGAATTATTGAAAGCGTCTTGGACATTGACATGACTGCAATAAATAAGATTTTACATAATCATTTGGGTGTAAGAAAAGTCTGTTGTGGGTGGATACCACACAGTTTAACAGAAACACAACAACAGCATGTGGATTGGTAAAAGAAATATGATGAAGGTAGCAGTTTACATCATAACTGGTGACGAAAGCTGGATATATGCATTTGAACTCGAACCTAAGTTACAGTCTGCCCAATGGATATTTCCAACAGATCATAATCTAGTTAAAATGAGGAAATCTCGAAGAGTTGGTAAGAAAATGATTGCTTGCTTCTTCTCAAAATCACGACCTATCGCAACTGTCGTGCTTGAAAATAGACGTACGGTTACTGCAGAATGGTACACAACAGTATGGCTACCAGGCGTAATTCAAAAAGCTCGTTTACAGCGCCCAAGGAATGAGATCGTTCTGCACCATGACAATGCTTTTAGTCATATCGCATATCAAACAAAATAACTTTTAGAGACTTCCGGATTAAAATTGCGAAGTTATCCCCCATACAGTTCCAACCTATTACCTTCCGATTACTTTCTATTTCCTCCATTAAAGGATAAAATGCGTGGTGTGCGATTTTGAACTCCCGAAGATGCCGTGGAAAGCTTCAAAAACCTTGTTTCTCTAGTGACTCAAGAAGAGTGGAATTTTTTTGAAAATTGGTTTTACCGAATGCGAGTTTAAGGGCAAATATTTTGAGAAACAATAATAAAAACAAATTTTGGCTACAAAACTTTTGTTTTATTAGATTGCAGAAATTTACGCGGCTTCCCTCTTATAACAGCGTCAAAGAACATGCAAATAAATGTATGCGAAAAAGTTATGTATGTACGTAAATTCATGTCTTCATAGGTAAACATAGGTATTGACGATGGTTGGTTGGGGGCCTGGCCCTCCCCAGCCAAAAATTCTAGTTACGCCAATGCTTTCAGACCGGGAGTCGCATAATAAATGCGCAAACCATATTATTCGTATAAATTCAAAATTCTAATACACGGAGCATATTTGCCTGAAGGTGTGCTTTGCATTGCAGTCAGGAATCAGGGGCCATAAATTCGACCATAGAATATGCACACGAAGATATAGTTTTTAAAAATGTGCACTTTCTGGAATGATCTTGCGGATCTAAATGTGGAAGGCTCCCTTCTTTTTGCGATTGCAAAGAACCCAAAAAAAAATCCGAATTTTATTTATTATTGAAAATTGACGAATTTTAAGCGTACATAGTATTTACAAGCTTACTTTTGAATATTTCTCAATAATTTTTTAAACTAGTAAAAGAGTATCCTTTCTAGATTCATATGATATCAAGTTAATCTCAAAATCATTTTTAACAAATGCCACAGAAATGGTTTAAACAAAGCATACGGGGACTGTGCGTATAAATTTAAGCATGGAGGTATTTTGCACATAAAGGTATACTTCCAGCACAGAATAATAATAACCAGAAGGATATCTCGTATTACCTGACCGCCGGCCCCTCATAGCCTTGAGACGTTTCTACCCCGAAATTCTACCCCGAAACGGCAAGTTTAGGTAGCGGCTTTGGGGAGAGCCCATGGAATACAAAGGTTCGAGGTCACCCGTTGTCGGCGTCGACATCAAAGCGGTTTTGTACAAGATATCCTTCTGGTTATTATTATTCTGTGCTTCCAGCGTATGAAATGTGTAAAAAAGAATGAAAAAATTTTTAGTGAAAAAATTATCTGCATTGATTTTGTTGTAAAAAATACGACTTATGGTCTCCTGGTTGATACTGGGCGGCTCCAAAGTTACATCCATGCCCAGCGCTAAAACGTTAAATATAACTGCATCACAAGAATTCGAAGAGTCCCGGTGGCTCAGGCGGGGAACGCCCGCTTCACTCTTGGTGTAACGCCAAACAATTACATAGAATGCGCGGGCTCGTTTGCAGGCGTGGATGTTCGAATCCCATCACCGGTAGTATTTTTTTTACTGAAAATTGATATAATTTGCATTACCAAATGTTTCCTACTATTGCTTTAAGATTATTAGAAACTTGAAGATATTTTTACCCCTAGACTCCTTTGATTTTTAAAATTATTTAGTGTCACAACGTCCACTTGCCAGGGAAGTTCTAAGTAAAGTCCTGTACACATTTTCTAGTAAATATTAGATTATTTTTTAAATTTTGCTGTTAGTCTCTTATTGGTCAAAATCAGTCAGTCCAAGTGTTGTCGAGCAATCAGAGGCCTTTGATATAAATAAAAACCTGTTTGAAGCTAAAGCATTTATGTTAAATCTGAAAACAGTTGCGTTTTGTTAAGAGAAGCTGCATATTTTTTGCGACAACTAATAGAAGAAAGTGTATCTCAGTTGAAACAATATTTGTGTTTTATTACAAACCTGTGAAGTGACAGTTCTGCATAAAATTATCTATTTCTTATAAAATGGATTTGAAACTAACAAATAACAATTATTTATGTATTATTAACAATAATGGATTATAGCACGAGGTAATGTTTGAAGCGCGAAGCGTAGCGGAGAGCTTTACATTTCCCGGGATCTATAATCGTGATTAGGCACGTGGTACATACAACGTTTTATTTTGTTTTGGTTCCTAAAGCTTAAGGAATCAGTATTTTAGCTACAGACTACTGCGTCATCGTTGTACTGGCTCTCCAAATTTTGGTGTGCTGTGGTTTCTAAGTAGAAGGTTTTACGCCCGTAATCGAGGGCCAATAAACAAAATTATGGTTTCAAAATGAAATAAATAATTTAATGGTATCATATCGTAATTATAACGTTTTCTATGGCATTACGACTAAAGTCTCGAATAGAAAACCAAGAAAATTTGATTAGGAAAAAGTCTGGGTTTTCCGTTGTTGAAAAAGAAAATGTTTTTTGGAAAAATTTTAATTTTGTAAATATTAATACCTACTAATCTAAATCAGCATCAATCTTTTTCTTTTTTTTACAATTTATATGCAACTGCATTTAATTCAACTTTCAAATTTATTGGAGGAGATTTACCGTTTAGTGACTCTCCGCTGACAATTAATTATTTCAAACTGTACAATACACCAAAGAGCACCAATAAACCAAATAACATAATGATAATTTATTAAACAACCGGTTAATTTACTGCCATATTTATAATTACCTAGAAATGCATTTCTGGTTGTTTTCAACTCAAAAATTCCAAACCTCTAGTTAGACCATTGTAAGAAATGGAAAATATAAATCATGTACTAATATTTACAGATAATTAAAATTGACAAAATTTTATTGTTCTTCTCTAAATATTAACTAAATCCAGCTGTTAGTAACAAATTAGTTTAATGACATACCCTACGTTAAAGAGGATTATTGCATACCTATGACTTAAAAAAAACGATGCAGCCTCCAAAATAGTAGTAAGTTAATGAAGTGTTCAACATGGATACTTGTTTCGATTGTTTACACACGCTACGAATTGGCTTTTACGCCAATGTAATATATTTATTTAATTTGTTATCATAAAAGAGGTCAAATTAATTTCAGATAGCGTTAATTTATTATGATTGCCTATTTCTCGCTGGGAGATAAAATCATTAATAATTTTTTAACTGTGTCACAAACGCTATAAATTCAATATCTTTATTGCGCTGTTTAATTTCCATTGCCACAGCAAAACGAATCGAAAATGCGATACACTTTGAATTATCGGCTCAAACTGTGCGCTCAATCACGATATATTTAACGACAAGACGTCATTATTTCGGCAGCGTCAACAGGAATCTTCCCAGTCGTTATGGCAATAAAAATTGGTTTAATGCCGGCTGTATCAAAAACTGGGATTAGGTAAAAGCCGGCGGCCTACCTGCTAACAAAAGCACCAAAAACGTCATAAAAATTTGTATTATGAATGGAAAGTGTCCATCGTGGAATGGAGATGAAAGGACCGAGTCATAATGGAAATTAAATAAAAATTTTATGGAGTCGTCAAAGCTTCTGAAGGGAGTTTTTTGCCACATTGATGTCAAAGGGTGGGTGGAATATTTTAGAGAAGCTCTGCAAACGTGACGTTTTTAGGCAATACAAGGCTGGCACAATGCTACCAAGATTTATAGAGTTATTTGAGTGTGGGAAATCAGTATTAATAGTTTTTCAGAGATTATAACATGTGCTTACGATCAATTTAAAGATATATTTAGTTGTATAAGATGCATTTTTAACATTATTATAGCGAGTTGTTATTGTCACAATAAAGCAAACTATATTTAAAAGTGTCTATGTGTAGCAGACTAGACAGAATCAATACTTCTTTCTACAACAGGGGTGTCTGTCAAAAATTGAATCATTATTGTATAATTTATAACAGGCACAGTAAATTTGCGCTTGGCTGGTTTTCTATGAATCAGTGTATACTTTATAAGTTCATAATGGAGCCGAAATGGTTCTATTATGCTATTAATCAAATCAGCCGATATATTATGCTATTTTGTGCACTTTAATCGCAACGTGATGCTTTCTCGATTATTTGCAGGCGCTTTGTTTTCATGGTTTCACTTTTCTAATAGTTTTATTATCTTCTTCCTTCTCTTTCAACTTCTGAATAAACTAATTGATTGTTCACCAACTAATCAATTGAATCTCTCTCTAAAAGAAAACAAGGCAAGTCGTTCAAATAAAAAACGTGTAAAAACCCTATGGGTAATAATAGAAGGGATGATTCCTTTGTAATGTAATATCTTGACAGTGATAGACTGATGACAATTAATACATTCTAAAGCTTGCAATTTCACATATTTTAGTAACCATTCATTATCAGCCATT
This sequence comes from Agriotes lineatus, assembly GCA_940337035.1. Classification (NCBI taxonomy): domain Eukaryota; kingdom Metazoa; phylum Arthropoda; class Insecta; order Coleoptera; family Elateridae; genus Agriotes; species Agriotes lineatus. Next base: position 83,524,989 of record OW679196.1, on the reverse strand, counting down.
GTGCATTTTTTATTTGAACACCCTGGATAAATCATACTATAGTTATTTTGCAAAGAATGTAGAAAGTAGCTATTAAAAGTGCATCAGTATATTCACTGATTAAGCAGAAATAACGCGAATATTCTCATCGAACTTAATTTTAATCTTAAATAATTCATTTTAATTAATGTATCTTAATTATAATCATATTAAACAAATCGAAGCAATATTTGTATAATCTAATAAGCAAAGTGTATTCAGCTAATAACCTTTTTATTTTTATATTAATGGAAGTGTAGCTCTACATACTTCTTGACTGAACTCCGGTCTTCAATGGATTTTGTAAAACTTTCAGTTACAAAGAAAGTCTTCGGCATTACAACGCCTATCTTGCTAGAAAGGGTTGTCCAAAAATGACATTTTATGATTGAAAAACATTGAACATTAGCCGTAGTTATGTATCGATTGTATCTTACCATTTTTTGCGTACTAAATGTTTAGTATACAGCTAACAATCTTACTACTAATCATATGTGTCAATAAAACGTTTCCGAGCGTTTTATGTTCCATTTGAGACACCAAGAACTAAGTAAATAAGTAAACACATCATTTATTCTGTTCTAATATAAAGTAAACTTTGGTTTGCTGCTTGTATTTTTTACATATATTTGGAATACGCTAAAAAACAATGCACTTGTATTATTTTTGTGGTATAATCACAAACATTAGATTACTAGTAACTTTGAAGAGCGTGAATCTAATCGTAGACTTTATACTGTATGTAATGTAATTTAATTTCTTTTTGTAAATATCGGTACTTTAATAAATTTTATTTAGAAAAGCCAATTGCTAAAAAGCGATAAAGCCAAAGTAATCTATAAAAGAGTGGTCAATTATTAAGAAATGCAAAAACACTATAATTATACAACTACAACATAAGGCAATTATTACTTCTTCATCTATAATTTTACAATAGAATATTAGGTATTATAAACCTCTGCATGCTGTTTTTGGGTATTTTGCCACACTACACAATGAAAACTATTAAAACACGAACGTTTTGGAAAACAAAATTGCTGCGTTTTTAATGATTAACTTATAGCGGACACATAAATCATCATGCAAAAGGCCTAACTTTATTTCGATGGATGTTACGCTACGCGCAAATCAGTGACACTTTCAATAAAATGCAAGTATCACCTGGCTCCCGACGAGTTATATACAACCCTCCACTTACGCAACTGGGGAAGCTATATAAAGGCGGACACGAAAAAGCCAGAAACAGATCCGCTCGGTCGACTCATTCAAGCCAATCTATTCCGCCAGTTCATTCGGTTTAGAACCTTCGGCACTCCGTGTCTACGAGTCGTCTGGCATGTGTCTAACCTGTTCTCGTTAACTTAGCTTTGTCTAGGGTGCGCTAACTTTTAACGAATAAATTTGTTTTAATCGCGTACCATATATGTATATTTGTATATATTGATGCATGTATGTGTATATGTGTGATCGTTAGCAAATTTTGTTAATTAAATAAGTATGGTTGTGGGTTACCAATCAGTGTGAGGATGTCTCAGGACAAACCAAAAACTACTCTAGTAAGGTAAGCTAATTTCTCATTGTTGATTTTAAATTTAATTAGTTAATAGTTGATAATTAAAGCAGATTCGTTTTTTGAAACATTCATGTTCTAATATTTCTTTATTTTGTAGTGTAGCGAAGTACTTAAAAAAACAGCATGCATAGCCAAGTGCCACAAAAAAGGTTCAAAGAATATAAATGTCGACATGAATATAACTACAGTTGCACTGACCACCGTATAAAATTAACATATCGGAACTGACTAACATAAACAAATCAAATAATTTTTTGTGAACGGCTTTTAAGTACTGTGTTTATAATTTTGCTTTAAAGAATGTCAACTTACGAGAAAATCAGGAATGTCTATTGCAGCTAATATTTTCAATTTTGTGAATAAATACTACTTATTGATAACTAATGAGAAAGAGCGGTGCCATAAAAGTGACCTTTCCTTAGATCGATGCAGCGTCAGAAGAAAGAACTGATAAAAAATTCGAAAAATTGTATAAAAACTCCATAAATAAAGTTTTCAACGACCACCACTAAAAGTAGGCTTTTTGAGGCTATCTTTTTTCACTAAAAGTGACATTTTAAATTTAGCATGTTTAAAATGAGATCAGCTGTTTACTGTTAGCTCATGTGCTAAAAGTGAAGTGAGGTTATAAAACTATAATTTCGAACTGGAAGTAAGGTTGTAAAGTTATTTTAGTTACTTCTTGCGTTAGAGGTAAAGTGTTTTTAAATAATTAAAGCGTTATGTAATGAATAAAGTCAGATGTGTACTATTATAATTACCTTTGATAACTGACTTTGACAGTAGTGACTCCACAAGCATTCACCTACGCGTCAAGGCGATCTCTTTATTATAACATAAATTATAACTGTCATAAATGCAGTCCTTTGTTAAATCGACATTTATGGATTAATAACAGAAAATTTAAGGTCGTAGAAAAAATATTGTATGCAAACTCTTGCTAAAAGTGTTGTTCAACATCAACTTTTAGCACTTGTTGCATAAATAGCTATTCTGAAAGAATTTGTATATTTATATTGGCAAAGAACAAGTTTTTGTAAAATAAAAATAGTATAGAATACGAATAAGACATCAAACAAACATTCCAGCTATTACAAAATTCCAAGGAAAAAGTCACCAATGAAAACAATTTTTTCTATGTACTAATTAGTGATAGTTCCCAATAAATACCTTAAAAAGTTAGTAGAAAGCTTCTAAACATATATTTCAGTTGACTTTACCTACATACAGATACCACAACTGCATTAGACATTTAAAGATTCAGTTAGTAGATTTTTTTCTTTCTTTGAAAAGAGATATAAGCCTGTTTTTCTTAGATACGTCGATAAGATGTCTTTCTACTTACCTTTATCTAGATCGATTAGTGTTTCTTCCTCCTAGTTACCGTCTCTTCCTATTTCTATTGCCCTGCTGTTGTCCATTCTATCTACTTCTATCATGGTGCGATCCCAACTTTTGTTTGCTATCCAAATATTGCGCCTTAGAAATCATTCTTATATACCATTTAATTCGCATTTTAACACAAAATGTATAAAAGAAAGACTCAGTTAAATTAGATACTGTTTATAGTATTATCAACATCTCGAATGAATCTTTAGTATCAGTAGTATTTACTTGAACTTCCTTTCTTTACATGTGCGTGCAAATTTAGCCATGCGTCATTACCTGACACAATTATTCAAAATTTAAAATAACAAATACGAACATTAAATACCTATGTAAATTAAGAGATCAAACATATACTCTTGCGAATAAGAGATTCCTATAAAACTTTAAAAGTTGGCTCTACCATTTGCTTCTATTTTAGCAAATGCTGTCCCATAGATAAATATGTAAAAAATATTTCCGCTTTTAGAAGTAAACCTATAAAACGACGAAGAATAGCTCAAACGAATCACCTGTGCATCGAATTATAAAACACGAAGAGTAGAATATTTGAATTCAGATTCTAATCCTAAGCTACCTAATTAACATTGTCAAAATATTGTATTATCACTGGTAGTAACCGAATTGTAACTAAAACACAAAAACTTATTTCAGTTTTCTCAAACAAAGATGCTAGGATTTGAACATCGACTGTAGTAGTAGTTGGAATGTTGAACATTTTTCAGTTAAATGTCCATCTCTCACTGTTTAGGATTTCCATGTTGAACGCGTTCTTCTGGCCACACCGCATTCTGCATAAAAAATCGTAATTCAGCATAAAACAATGTCTTATTAATAATAATTTCCTAAACACATTTTTGTCATATTTAACCATTTTTAAGCTTTTATTTACACGTTAAGTAAGTGTAATTAAAATAAATAATTCTTAACTCACGCCATAAAAAAACAAGTTTTTATTGATTGGTCCGAACTGCAATGCTTCCGCCCTTGGACTCCTATAGAATTTCAGGAAACGAGAAAACTTACGAGTAATTTGTTATTTATAGACTCGCTTGACCTTTGTTTACAAATTAATACATTGAGCGTTCACTCAGTGTGCCAATAATTCAATCAGATAGCATGTGAATAGCGTTACTGTAAATCTATTTATGTGTTGCATGTGCAACTATAATTTGCTATTTCAGCTAAATACAATCATCTTTACACTTCAAAAATAAGCGAATCATTATTGGCTTAATTAAATTTTAAAAAATATAAAATGTTATATAACTTAGTTACCAGTGCTGTAGCGTTCTATACAGCACAAATTTAAATTAAGCATTATAGTTTTCAACACGAAAACTGCTCTGTTAGTTATTAGTAGTAGAGCATAGATACCAATAAAAACAAATACATATGCCTAAATTGAAATATCATTCTTTCGACAGTTTTCAGTTGCAACTCTGAGAGGTTCCGGTTTTCATTTTTGAAAGGTGTCTATTGTTCATTAGACATTATCGAAGCAGCCGTTTGTGCTAAAAACGTTAGTAGGTACTATTAAAAATATGCTTAAGGAAAATCGTATGTTTTTCAGTATTCTTTATTTTGGTCTCCCTTTATGGTAAATCATAATTTTTGTAGTAGCTGAAGTTATTTAACGAGAAACTTTTTGTAACAACTTGATATTAATATAATAAAGTGCTTTACTTTTCATACTATTCGGTATTTCCATTATCTATGTTGATCATATAAAGATAAAATTTCTTTTGTAAAAAATATTATTTCCTAAGGGTAGGAAAATAAAACCTTTACTAGTACTTTACTTTTAATATTTTCAATCATGTTCTTGGCTTTAGTTTTCTTCGTTTAAAACAATATATTTTTGTAAAAGTTTCGATAAACAAAAATACAGACTACAACAAGTAACATTTAAGCAAGTGGCCAACAAAATCAAATATGCGAAATAGAGAAGTGCTATATCGATATATACATATATACATATTAATGGAATAACATTTTCACTTACTGACTTAGAGGATATGATACAGATCGACCCAGGATAAAAGTAAGTAACTGAAAAAATAGCCACTGCAACGATCCCATCCAAAAAAGACGGAACAGTTAGTGGCTGAGAAAATCTTCCGGACGAATTAATAAAAAATAGACAAGAAAAATTAATATGCATACTGAGAGTGGCATATTTTATTTATTTTATTTTTTTATTTATATCGCACTCAACCAACAGCCGTTAGGCCAATTATAGGCGTCGCTGTGCATTTATGGGGACTTCCAACCCCACTAACGACTGTCATGATGTTGTTATGACCGCCGGGACCAACTATTTCCGTGACAGCCGTATCACGAGGCGCCGAGAGATGCAGCAGTGGAACTCCCATCCAAGTTCTGTACCAAAAAGAGTGTTGTTTAACTCTGCTGATCGAACGTGGACGCTTGTTCAAGCTACACCACCCGGGACCCATATGGACGATAAGCAAATGGAGAACAAAAAATCGCAAAAATGGAGGAAGAAATGAATTACACCACGAAAACGGAAACAGGAACGACTGTAGCGAAATTCAGTGGGCAATACCCTAAGTATATGGTATATACAGTGTGTCCAAGATAAGGGGGGTCAAAATGGGGAACTCGTTAATAGTAGACATACAAATTTAGTTAAATGGGAAAATATTTGCATAAATTTACCAACAAAATTATGTTCAGAACTTCTTGATATGGTGTTTCGTTTTTGAATTTTCTTTCAAAAACGAATTTTTGGATTTTCTATTCTATTCTTTGTGTTAATATTAATGTTAGGTTGAATCTGATAAAACTTCTTTTCAGAAACTTTTTATGAACATAAAGATTACGTTATCAATTTTTTATTCGACGTTTCGTCTTCAAGCAACCATCATCAATCATGCTTTTAAATACGGTTCTTATTTTCTGATTTCTGATTTTTAAATTTAACAATGTACCGCACATTATGGTTTAATTACGCTTCAAGACTTTTTTGACCATTATCAAGAATTTTGGATACGGACCTGTGTCGCAGAGCATTTCATACGTTGTTTCAGCTTTGCAATTTAAAGAAAAAAGTCATACATCATTCGGAAGTGATGCAAAGCCGTGAGTCCCATGTTACGACGATATGTAGCATGTAAAACATCCCTTGCTAGGGTTGGAACTCCTTATAGTCTTTAGTCTCGGAAAAAATCTAAGTAGGACTAAGGTACTTGGTACTCTGCATGCCTAGACCTTGTCCACAGGGTTGGCAAAATGGGCCTACTACTAACTAACTAACTAATACGCCAACACAAACAATGATTGAAACTGGAAGTAAAAAACATCCAGTGTGGGTCTTTACTTTTTCTTTAAGTTATAAAAGCTAAAACAACGTATGAAATGCTCTAGGACACAGATCCTTATCCACGATTTTCTTGATGATAGTCAAAAGAGACTCTAAGGGCCGGGGAATAAATACCCTAGAAATGATTGATATAACAAAGGAAACTATGACAATTATACCTCGAATAGCTTATTCTACATATACCAGGTGAGTTCTTTAAAGTGTTGCAAGGGGATATCTCGAAAACGGTTTAAAATATTTTCATGAAATTTTTGTGAGGTAATAGGGAGATAGGGGACATATTTAAACGTATTTTTAACATTTACTTCTTCTCTGTGGGAGTACTTTTGTTTATAAAATTAGACAAAACATTTTTTGATTTGCTCTTTCGGTTACGGAATTATGTTAACAAAATTTTGACAGAATTTAAAAAATAAATACGTTTTACCAATAAATGAAGTTCACTTATTTCAGAATTATTATTCATTTCCATAGAAATGCATTAGTTCTACTTAAGTCAGTTGAGATTTTGACGTTTTAACGATTTTTTCACATTTGTTAAATTTAATGACCTAATAAATCATAATTCCATAACCGAAAGCAAATCAAAAAATGTTTTGTACACATACGTAGCTTTTTACGTAGATTCTAATTTTATAAGCAAAAGTACATCATCCTATTTAAAATTCCAAAGTTACCCCCCACCTCTCAAAACACAGAGAGGAGGTAAATGTCAAAAATATGTCCCCCCATCTCCCTATTACCTCACCAAAATTTCGTGAAAATATTGTAAACCGTTTTCGAGGTATCGCCTTGTAACACTTTAAAAAACTCACACAGTATACTTGCATTGTAGAACCGGCCCTAAGAGTAAATAAACTATAATATGTGGTGCATTGTTCAATTTAGAATAAAAAGAGTTTCAAAAACTTGGCCGTATTTAAAAGAATGAAATTGATGATAGTTGCTCGAAGACGAAACTTGCTATAAAGAAGTTTTGTCACTTTCGCTTTAAATTTACTATTACACAGGAAAAAAATAAAAATCCGAAAATTCCGATTTTTTTAAATAACTCCAAAATGAAAAATCATATCAAGAAATTCTAGGCCTCATTATGTTCTTTATTTGGACAACTTCTTTCCCATTTAACCAAATTTGTATCTCTTACTATCAAAGAGATCTCTATACTGGCTCTCCGTATCTTGGACACACTGTATATGATAAAATTCATAGTAAAATACTATTGGCTGTATGAAACAAAACCTAACAAAATCATACGGAAATGTACCAATATCAAAATAATTGTGGGAGCGCTCAAACATCAAATAGTACATTGTGTATCTAGAACGAAAAACGTAACATTCCCGGACAACTGCGTGAAGAAACAACCCTCTATACACTGTAGTTTGCAGATGGCTCTTTAAAGAATATGACGAATGGAGTTGATCTCCAAATATAGAAAATACCGATATGTATAGAGGGTTAATTAAATACTGGTGCGAAAAGAGAAGGAAGTGAAGACCATATTTACCTGGCCACTAAAATCGAACGCTCTTATTAAAGCAAAATAAGTGCACTAAATTATATTATAACGTTAAAAGCATCTTGCTTAAAAGTACTTGCTGTGAATGTTGTCATTTTTACAAAACCAATGAAAAACAGTCTTCTGGCAATAGAAATAGACTACCAAACAATAGAATTATGAAAGTTAAGAGGGCAGCACAATTATAATAAAATAAATAGAACTATGTCGGTAGGATCATGTAGAAAAAAATAAGGCATAAACGACTACCGAAACCCGTTATGACGTAGGCACCTCCAGCGAGAAGACACCGTGGAAAACCAAAGCCAACGTTGATGAAAGAATTCTAGTAAAGTACGTCGCAAAAAATCAGAAAATGAATTGGAATGACCGAAGAGGATGAACACAAAGGAACCGGCGAATGTCGTATGATAGAAACTCGGACGAACAAGAAAAGTTTTCTTTCTCTTATAGATTCAAATATAAATTCTAAATATAATTGAGCTCCTCCGCGAGCAGGGTGAATGTTAATGATGATGAATGTGTGCGTCTACTAACAGGATTAATTACCCTTTTTTATGATCTTTAAATTAGGCTTCTAATGTAAGTATAAATATTTACATAAATATATATTTATATTTCCACCTGGGCGCCCTTTAATCAATGAAATATTAATTTCTAAATGTGTTTTTAAGATTTTAAGATCTATAGTCTAAAAACGCTTCCCCATTATGCAGGCCATCCAACAATAAGACGCAATTAAAGATATTTTTTATTCAAATTCCGTCGGTAAAAATATAATAAGCAGCATAAATAATAAGGCTAATAAATAATTCAAAATTCGAGCCTGACAAACGCGACAATTAAGGATATTAAACACTTACAAACGAGGCCGAAGTGCAATAAAAGCCCTAAAAGACAACTTTTTGCTAGTAGCTTTCTAGTTAATCACGGCTCAACAATAGCCAGGGCCGCCTGTGACTGCAGCGACCCCTGACGGATATAAATTATGCATTTCACGCTCTTAGAAATGATATACTGAGCCAGTATATTTAGCAACGTTTAGGCATCATTATAAGGGGAAATCTCAATAAAATCGGCAGATGGTTGTGCTTCCAATTGTTAACTGGTCGTCATGGTCGATGGCCAAGCACAACACCCATCGTACCATCCTGAGTTTGCCGCGGTCTTTTGAATTTTTCCCGTTCGCAGCGCATTGTCGGCTGCTTACGTGCAATTGTGATACAATCCCGCGGCGTTTAATATCAAATTAGCACATACGCCATTGATTATGGCACAGACCAATCGGCTTGCAGAATTTTATATGACCAATGAAAGCTAGATTTATGCCAGAGCGAGCGTTATTAATTGACGGTAAATAATTGAAATACCATGTAGAAACTATTAGTGGCGACATCTAGTCAAGCTCTGTTGAGCAACGCAGCGATTAAGGCGATTCTGAATGGAATTTAACGTCCAAGACCGGTGCTGCGCTTCCGCCTGTCGTCGATATCACTTAAAATAACAGAGATTCGAAATAGAAAATCTGGAAATACATCATCACTCAGTGCTGAAAAGCTAAAATTAACTGCGAACTTCGACTGAAAAAATTGCAGGAAATGTAAATGACTTCATTTATTTGCTGTTCAGTTTTAACTATTTTCAGGATTATATTAATGTTATAAACGATTATAAGTACACGGCGAAGTTTACAAGGATAAATAATATAAGACCTGAATTTAATTTATATTTTATTTATGCATCCATATAAAATAAAAAAATAATTTTCGAGGCAGAGAAGAGACCATACTATAAATATACTGGAATATAAACATGAACATTTAGTTAAGTGAAATTACATTTTGTGATGCTGCTAACTCACTGTCATAAGAATTATTATTTATTCTTAGACACATATAAACCTTGCAGGAGCTACGCTTAAAAAATTGCTTCAATTTAGGCTGATCTCAAATTAAATAGTTCTTGTGCAAATGAACATGTATGCGAACGTAAAATTTAGTCTGTTTTATTTCTTAATTTTTATTATCTTCTGTTTGATAAAAAACTGCCAGCCACTTATTCGAAAAAAACAAATTCAATTCTATTCTGAGCCTAAATCTGTTGTTCACTCAAAAGTTAGTCACTTCTCTGATCTGAATTTTTAATTATACATTTTTAGAACTGCTTAAAAATATGAACTTATTCCGATTAAGCACTTAGGGTAACATTGAAGTAGATCATTTAGCTATCTGCATTGGAGTAGTAATGTACTCATGTTAAGTCGTACTCGTACTTTGAAGTTTCCACATTAAACTGTAATGATAGTCTTGTAGAGTAGGTACCCCACTTTCCATGGGATTAAATAGAAATATTCGTTATTATAACAGCTAGAAGAAAATAATTTTCACATTATGAGTCAACCTCTCGAAGACAACACGATGTTAAAAACATAAATCCAATTTATTTTCGTTTCCGTCCTACATTCAAAAACCGTAAAGGCACCCTTAATGCACCTTTGCGTACTTTTTTAAGTTATGTCGTACAAGTATGGTTTTTAATAGAACTCGTAGTTGGCTGTGCACCGTCAAGTAGTACATGTTTATACATTTTCAAATAGATATACTGCTATGGTATACGTTTTCACAAGAGGTGAAACAATAACAATTTTATCTCCCAACAAATATTGCACAAAAAAATTATTTCGCAAGTAGTATATAGAATTTTATAGCTTCCCATATTATAAAATTAACACTAAAAGGAGGTTCTTTCCTCGTAATATCTATTTTGTCAAAATAATTCAAAAGCACAAGTAATCTCGACTTGAGTTCACAGCATTTTTGTAACATCGAGAAAGTACGGGTTGATTTACTTAAAAGTAAGGTTGTATTGCACAAATCTAGCAATAATTAGCTGTATGCTTAATGAGTAAATTACAAAAAGAACATGCAGCGAATAAGGAATATTGTTTTACAAATGTAAACAATTTTGCGATGAAACCTTACGCTTAGCGAAATGTATCTGTAGCTAACAAATAGTCTACTACACACTAAAACATACGTTCGTGCTGTGCTTCGAATGGTACATTTAACATTATCGACTAGTGTAACAAGGTCACGGCCCGCAAACAGGCCACAGAGCTAAATTTTATCAAAACTATACACAAGTTGCCTACACTTGCGCGGAACGTGGCAATTCCATGAGTTATAAAAAGTTCAAATACTATTTGCCATTAGAGTAACCGAAATATAAATAAAAACGAGCATTTCAATTACTTCGTTAAAATTGCTTAAATGTGAAAATTTACTTGTCAAAATAACAAGATGGAGATTCTGTTTAAGCTGAGCAACAATTACTACAGATGCACAAGGACCTAGTAATAAACTTTGCGGCACAACTGGAAGGCGAAAGGACTCATGCTGCATGACGCCGTAACACATATTGAGAAGGTGCGATCACCGATTGGAGTAAAGTCGACATGAAATGAGCTTTTTACGGTAGTTAACCTAAAAATTAAGTTTAATTTTAAGATTACGTAAGTAGGTGTTGTATAATTACAAGTGTAAATATGTGTTTTGTAGATAATATTTTGCTTTAACCCATTAAGTTTTTGCAATTTGAAGTAAGTCGATCATGGCAGTTGTTTATAACAAATTCAAAGCGTTTCTGTGGGCGACTACTAAAAACTAGTAGATTTTCTGCGATTAATAGACGTTGCGCAACTTCTCTCCCACATCACTTTTTAATGTAATTGAAAACAAAGCTAAGACATACCAACACCTATAAGATATAAACATTGAAATAAAACTCGCCCCCCCACCCCCAGATATCTCCCTCCCTGGATTTTTTGGGTATATACTGACTATAGTGTACTACTTTTAAGTAAGAAGAAAATGTCGTCTATAAAAATGATCAACATAGTCTTTTTTTAGAATTTTTTTGTTTTTTCTATATTTTTGTGGTATTTGGGCGTCCTGATAACGAACGCTGTAACGCAGTGAAACCAAAATCTGGCACTATCACTTCATAGCTTAATATAACATCTCTGTAAATTTTCATTAATATCCATTTTTAACTATCGCCATTATATGTGGAACATACATACATACGTACAGAGGTACATAAATGGAAATTGATTTTCGCGCAGTCGTTTCGCAAGCCCTCGCTTCGCCCCTTCGGTTAATAACTAGAAAGCCAGAAAAACGCAAACGAAATCCAATGTTGTCTGCCTAGTAAACTTTTGCAACATTACTCATAAACGTTTTTAGATCAGCTGTTTTCTTACAATTAAAAAGTTAGGTTAACTGGCACATGTGTTTTATTTCGACGTCATTAACTACAACAAAAGTCATTCGAAATAAATGAATTTGAGAGAAAATTAAATAATAGTGTTCCAACCCAGAGACTTGGTCGAAGACGCCATTAACTTTGACAAGTTCAACTGCAGTTTGGGACATCAGCGAACGGATTCAAGGGCAGCATTAGCGTGCAGTTTCCGGAGGGGTCCAGTACCAGTGGCGGCACAAGCAGGTGGGATGAACATTATTTATTACTATTTACTTCGCTAAGTTATTTTTAAATGTTTGTTTCTTTTAAACTTACACGATCTGATTCATAGACGAACGACATTTTATTGTCATGCCAAACTTTATTCGTTCTGACTAGCCTCTATCAAGTCACGAAGAGCTATGAATGCTGTCTGTGTTTAGCATTAAAAAAATATTCTTCTGAGACAGTTTTGAAAAACAGTCTTGTTTCAGCATAAGTTTCATAAATTAGGTGTGGGATTTTTTATGTTTAACGCTTACGCGGCTAAGAATTAAACCATTAAAATTTTGCGATTATTTATAGCGTGTGTAAGCTTTTTATTATTGCATTGGGGAGTATAAAATATTTATTTGGCTTTCCATTCGTAAGGGGGGAATATCACAATAATAATTTATTATAGCCAACTTTAATAATGAAGAAATCATGGTACTTTTTACCTTACTACGTACCTTCTCAATACCTATAGTTTTTTTTGTGGAGACTGATGCGGTAGCTTCTAAAATGGATCACGAGAAAAGAATGGTTGAGAACCACTAGTCTAGACGACTAAATGTGTCTTAATTAAACATAATTATAATTGCCTCCAATATCAGTGGAAAAGAATGCAAAAAACCTTGAGTAGTAGTAATCAACTTATAGCATACACATTTAAAAATTATCTTTTTTCTATAGCACATGTTAAAGTGTGCTTTTATCAACTCAAAACAAAAGGTCAAGTTTTACTTTAACAGCAAGGGTAGATAAAGTAGCACTTTAACATCAAGGATAGATAAAGTAATTTAATTTTCTAACTTTTGTTTAAATTAAATATGACAAGTTCGTATTATCGTAGCAACCCAATCTAGCTACTGACATTTCGAAATGTGATTGACTGTCCTTATTTTCTTTTGAAATTGTTGCTATAGAAAAAAATATTGATTTATACACGACGATAAAGTTATTTCTATCCACTCTTGAATCATTAACGTCTCGACTTCGTCTCGACGTTAAACGATTCACTCGTGGATAAAATTTAACTTTATCGTCTTGTATAATAAATTACTATTGTTTATTCTTCTTTCTTACTTAATATATAAAACAGGTAAATTTCAAAAACTAGTACGTAGTTTTGTAATCCATGGTTCCATGGTCTAGTGAAAATATATAAGGGTTATAAGGTAATATGTATTTGAAATATTAAAAACATAACCAATTTGATAGTATTACGTCCAACTACGACTTTTTTGCATTAATAAACTTTTATGTCGTAACACAAAAAATACAACCGATATACTAATTTTAACTAGATTATATTAATTTAAGTAGAAAAGTGTGTCAAGAATGCTTGCTTTGCTTTTTGATATTTTATAAAACAAATGAACTGTGACATTGAATATAAATGTTTAAATTAACATTTTTCGACTGTAGCTCGGAAACCAACACAGATATTCGATTTCTGTTGTAATTTTCATGTTGCCCTCGAAAAGTAAACCTCAGATTGTTCAAACTGCAAAATAGGAATTTCTTTAGAGATTTCTTGATAATGTGTTAAGTAAAAAAACAAATGCAGCATTGAAATCGGCATATACGTACATATTTATGTGATATCTAGTTAGTTTAATGTTTATTAGTAGTAATATGAGGGAATTGCAATCCTGCTGAAAGCAGGTTTTTTATGGTGAACAACTCGAATTTGTTTAACATTTTTTGGTAATAAGAGAATTAGTTCGAATTGCAACAGACAATTCGAAATTGAAGGTTGTTAGGGAAATGGACCTCAAGTAAAGCAATTTGTAAGATATAAAAATATTTTAAATTAGAAATGTGAAACACGGTATAATTTATACTTTATTCTTCTTCTTCTTCTTTCTTCTGTGTATCCTTGTACCCTATCTGGGTGTCGGATATGAGGTCCAGTCCTTCCATTCCTTCCTGCTCCTTGCCATTTTTTCATCAATATGTTTTTAGATTAAAACAGGTCACATTAGGGATACCGTTTCGTTGGTGTAAACAGGCTTTCTCTGTTTTAACTGTCTGTCCAGTAAAAGTCACATTAAAATGATTTTAAGATTATGCTTCACGACAAAACCAGTGTTGCCACTTGTACGCAAACATGTAATGTCGGAGGTATGCAACTTCAAGAAGAAGAATGCGACTTACCTCAAATATATCAGTCGATAGTTTTCATAATTTCTATTTTAGTTTCAGCATATATTTGCTCGGGCATTTTATTAAGTAAGAATTTGTTTCAATTTCCTTAATTTGATGTTGATTAATGGATCAACATTGATCATACAACTAGATTCTAATATTTTACTTCGAGTTAATAAAATATATTTGGCAACATAGTACTATATCTACATAACCTAGTATTCAACATCTGCCATAATAAAGAACTGTACAAATTTCAACAAAATTTTATTCCAACATAATAATTAGAAAGCATGGCCTACTCTGGTCTAGATACATCGTGAATGCAGTATACATGAAACACATTTTTATATATTGGCAGAAGGTATTTTCTTCAAGATATAAACATATTATAGAAGGAAAAGATGTTCCAGTACCTCATACGATATCTGTTGAGGATGTGCTTAATTTTAAACATGCGCCAGTAAAGGTAATACCGAGCGATGTCTTTAGAAGAGATAACAAAACAAGTATTAATAAAGTTAATTAAAATCAAGAGTAATAGCAGACTCAATTTTCAGACAAACAGGCCTACTTTGATTTTTTATTTATTTTTTATACCACATACATTTTATCGTGGCTGTAGGAGGCATTCCATTGTTTTTATAACATATTCGTTCATAAACCAACTGTTAAATCGCATATTTTTGCTTACGTATTCTTGCAAAAATTTGCTGCAGTAATGATGGGAAAGGAATTCCATTTTAGTAATTTCTAATTGTCAATTCTTTCAAATTCAAATTTCTTCTCTTCAAAATGAGCCTGAAACAAAATTATGATACATATTGATGAAAGTTACTTGCGTGTACGTAACACAAATACTTGCTCTAAGAGCAATAATTCGCCGCTATCGAAACATTTTTACCAGATTTTCCTCCTTCCTAGATTCTTGGTTCCTTGGAGTATGGAGGCAATCTAAACTCAGTTTTGATTTTTGCACCAGGGTACACAGCAGCCTAATAAGTGTAACTGTTTAAAATATGTAACATTTACTGAACCTTCATAAAACACGAAAAGAACACCGAAACATAAGCACAACTTTGAAATTCAACTTAATTATTTGACATGCACACAGCTGTTGACATATGCGCCAACGACCTTCTTGATATTCTATGATTTCGTGAGTATCCGCCATTTTCACTCCAAAAATATAAAACGCTAGGGCAATCAATTGCGGTATTCGATTAATACAGAAGCTCTAGGGAGTGTATCAAGTACCTTCTACGAGACGAAACAAGCATATTCACTGCAGAAGCTTGCAGCATAGAGAGTACGAAGTCTAGTTCGAGTAACTAATAGCCGCTACAAGAAATATATCAGTTTATTGGAGTCATTAAGCGTCTTTCACAGTCTTCAAAGCACATCAACCCAAAGAGTTATCTCATACTAGAAAAAATTCATAGTTTATTCATTCAAAACAAAGACGTAGGAATAATGTGGATCACCTCCCATATCGGAATAAAAGGGAATGAAAAAACCGACCTAGCTGCAAAATCCGCCATAAGCAAAGGTGAAACAGAAGAAGTGGATGAATTCTATAAAAATGTCAATTACACCATGAAGGAAGAAATGGTGCACAAATTATTGCAAAACGAATGGGAAAACGCCAATAACAATCAATTCCGGACAGTAAAACCTACAACTCGTCAACAACAAGTCTGGTTGACCAGATTGAGAATAGGTCATACTCGAATAACTCATGAACCTCTATTCAAGAGAAAGGACCCATCAATCTGTAATGTTTGCAATACACTAATAACAGTGAACAGTTTGATTATAGACTGAAAAAGTTTGACGAAGAAAGAAGAACGGCTGATATCTAAGGAAAAACTTTAGAGGAAGTGCTAAGCAATTATAGAAATAGCATAGTACAATTAATGATTTTTTTTAATTAGTGGTTTAACAAATACCTTTTAAATATATACTCCGGGACTAATACCTAATAGCCACAGTATTTGATGTCCTATAAATTGTTCTTGTAATAGTAATAATAATATACTTCTTACAAAGAACTTTTTAAACACAAGTTGTAGATAATTGCATAGTATATTTGTGGTTCTATAAAATTTCATTATTATTAAGCTATTATAACATTTTCACGAAAAACAGGAAAACAGAATTAGCTACTATCTCTGGTTACCCGATTTTAACCAAAAAAGCACGGACATACTCTCTAAATTTAAACTTTTCAGACCGATCGATTAAATCGCATGGGCTGTAAAAAAACAGGCAAACTGACCAACTCACAGACATATGTACGTCACTTCGAAAACCACTTTTTCTGGTCCAGAATTTGTGAAAACGAACATTTCCGCAAAAATCTACAGCAAATCATAATTACTATATTTTATTTTACGAAGTTGGTTTATTTTATTAATTTACAATTAATTTAAATTTTTGTGCTTCAAAACTCAAGAACCATAGAATTATTTTCCAAATAATATTACAAATACTAATTTTATTAAGCAAATTGTTTTCTTCCCACTTAATATTAGATTATTCTGCTATTGATGAGTTAATATTTAGGTAAATAATGATATTGAGATTTTATGATACTAACAAAATAAATCTTTAAGTCAATAAGTCATCAACTACTACTAGAATATAACAGATTAGGTATAAAGAACGTATCCAATTTTTACTTCCTTTTACAATAAAGGAAGTATTGGATTCACCCCAAAAATTCGATATTGAGTTTTCAACAGATCTTCACGTTTCAGAGTCCCCTGTCTGTCTGTGTGTGAACAGAATATCTCAAAAACGGAAAGAGTGATTTTCCAGTTGAATACTTCTAAAATGGGTTTCTTTTCTTTTTTTTTTCTATGTTTTTTATAACTCCTATTTTGAATAGAACACCCGATATATTATTACATTTTTGAATTCAGCTTAAAATTCTAGAGAAAATTTGTCTCTTGAACTAACACTCTATTTTGTACCGTTTTTGTAATTTTTGAAAATTTTTGACAAATGGTTAAAAATTTAAAATCAAATTTTTGGCTAATTATAAGATCACTGTAAAAAGAAGTTGTGTGATGTATCACACCAGATTTTTATTGTAAAGAGTGATAAGGAAACGGGTAGGTCAGTCAATCTCACATTGGTATATTTGATCTGTGAATTTGAAGCTCTCCAACATACAATAGTATTGTATTTATTTCATTTCATAATTAACAATTTTCATTGAATAGGTTTAGTTCACACAAACTTATTTTATGATTACAAATTAAAACTTAAATTCAATTTTTATTGATAAACGCAAATTGATTACTTGATTACCATCTATTTGCACGCTGCTTGCTCATTCAGTTGGTGATCTCACTTCCAACGACCACAGTCGTCGTACGAACTTTTCTACCACTGTATATTCTCTGTTTCTTCTGAAAACTTCAGTCTTTCGATATGAATTAGTTTCCCTACCAAGTGCGGAGTGTTTCATTAGTCCTTCTAAATAAATGAGTCAGTGCTTCGGCAATTATCGAAGTTTGGTTGTTACAATAGTTTACAAACTGTACAGTAATCAAGTGTCTCAAAACTATAGTCTATAGTTTTACATTTTTTAGTTTGTCATAGACATACTGGACATTTAAACCAAAACACCTGGAACTCCATATTCGTATTAATAATCCAGAAAAGATTGGTCGGAAGGCTGTTACAGACAACACAAGCAGAATTTAAACACTATGAGACGGTTTGGGTTTAAGTCAACAAGTAGATAATATCGATAATTTAAAAAAAACTACACTGTCATATGTTTAGGAATTTAAAAAAATAATCTGAAATTGAAAATATATCATTTAACATTTTTAATCGTTGCGATGTCTAATTACTTCTGAAAATGTAATTACTCAATTAATAAACACATGCTTATATATATTCTTAATATTATGAGCATAACAAAATTAGAAAGAACATCCTTTTTACTACTGAGTTTTTGAATTTGTAAAAACTTTCCAGTAAGCAACATAATAATTTTAAAAATTACGTTATAATTCAGCTATTAACCCTATAATTCAAATAAAACACAGTTTCTAAATTCCTGTCAATTCAAATTTACCCGTTGAGCAAAAGTGCATCCTCCAATAGAAACACAAACAAACTTCCCCAACAAACACACACAGCTAATCCTGTGTCAAAGAATTGAAAGGATTAGTGTTGCAAGTGTTAAAATCGATTTACTAAACCAACTTTAACACAGTACTGCAATAACAGTTCTCATTTCCTTTGTTGCTTAAGTTCATCGGGGCTTCAAGTTTTCTCACTTCACGTCAGAATTTATTTTCCTCTTTGCTAACTGCATTTTACAGTTCGCTTGAAAGAAGGTGAAGAGCTCGTAGGCGTGAGGACGCAAAGTGGATCTGTCAGTTACATTGAAAGTTACTGAATGCACTTTTGTAAATGTTTTAAAAGCAAATAAATGGGCGGAACACGCGTGCCTTAAGCTGACGCTGACTTTTGGGCTCGGATATCTAATCCTGTCAGGTGTTGTCAGGTGGGTGAATGAAAATCCCAGGAGCTTCTCGCCTTGCAATGTGTGTGTTCTCTAACTGCAACGATTTGGGATATTGTAAATAACTGCATATATCATAGCGTCTCAAAAATGAGATTTGTGCCTTGTTTAATATATTGCAGTACCCCCTTAATAAACTTCAGACAAAATACTTATTTTTTGTGAATTAATTTAATTCCCTTTCCTCTACACGCACCTTATTATTATGTCAGTAAGTAAAATAAAACCATTATAATGCAAAATAAAGATTGTTATTACTTACATACCGATCCTCTGATTTGTATCCTTGATAGCCATCATACTTAAGGTTTTTAACATCAGCTTAACATAGCGAGCCTAAATAGAGATACTCTAAAATATTAATTTTTATACAGTGCGTTCCATATAGTGAGCGCTAGGATTATATTTGTAATTATAATTGAAAATCTATATTAGGTCGTTACTAGTGTATAAACAAGTAACATGTACAGAATGTTCAATTAATTTTTCCGAATGTTTTTACTTAGATAAGACTAGCAGTCCAGTGAGACAAATGTCTCATTTAATAAAACAAAAAAGACCGTCTCGGACAGACCAGCGTCCCGGACGGACGGAAATCACGTGATTTCTCGAAAACCGGAAGTGTCACGTGACTGAAATTCGGTTCCTGACCTGACATGACCATTCCAAACATATAACTTTCATAACTTTTTTCTCTATCTCTTACGGTTTGACTGCTGAAACAGCGTCCCAGACAAAACAGCGTCCCAGACAGAAACGTCTATTAGATAAAGGATTAGCCTTCTACAATATTTCACTTATTAAAAAATATATTAACAAAGTCTAATACAAGAGATACCAATAAAATTTTAATTTTTGTAGCTCATACCGCCATTCGTCTGTTGACAGCATAAGCTCTACGCTTTATTCATTCAATCATGCCCCAACAGTTTTTTATCTTCCTTCCAATATGTTTGTGCTTCTCCTTGATCTCCATTCTAACAATTCTCGGGTCCATATTCCATCTGACATTCTTGCGAGGTGTCCTGCCCAATTCCATTTAAGTGTCGCTATTTTGTTTATTACAACTTCTGCATTGCTTTGATATCTAATCCGCGGGTGTACGTGTAACCCCTAAAGGACGCGTTTCGATGCGGCAGATTAGAAAATGCACTTCAGATATGAAGGGTAGCAGGAAAGTCTAGTGACTTAGAAGTGGAAAATAAAATAGGACGATGGGTATACGTGAAAATCGCAGGAAAGGCAAAGACTGTACACTTTTGATATTTGGAAATATACTATATTATAGAAAAAACGAAGACCAAAATATAGGAAGAATACAATTCCTAGTAAATAAAAAACTAGTAAATAAGTTAATTGATGGAAAAAGTATCTCAGAAAAAGTTAGCATATATAAAATAGCTACCTATAAATAAACGATGTAGATTGAAAACCATTCAGGTATATGCGTCTACCACTACACACAGTGATGAAAAAGTAGACGATTTTTATGATAAAGTGGAACAAAGCATTCAAGAAAACTATAAATGTTAGAACCTATGAATAGAATATTTCAATGCTAAGCTTGGAAAAAAGGAAGACAATAATGAAGAAAACATTTATGAAGTAAAAGAGCATCAACAAAGAAACTGAAGGACTGAAGATGATAAAAAACAGTATACACAAAACTTAAAGAACGAAATTCAAGAATTTAGAGTGTTACAGAAGACTTAAATGATGAAAATGGCCCAATGGGAAAAGCTATTAAGCAGTCTGTGGAGAAAATTACTAAAAATGTAAGTATAAAATCTAGAGATAAGAAACTAAATAACGAAACCCTGAAATCAATACTAGAAAAAAGACAACCGAGAGAACAGGGAAAATATACGACAAATGAATTAAAGAATTGAAAAAAGTAGGTCGAAATAATCGGATACAGAAAAATCCACACAGAAATAGTTGGAGAATAGAGGTTAATACTCAATAATGGATGAAAGCGTTGATTTTAGTACAATTCAAGAGAAAAGCCAAAGCTGCGCTCAATATTGATTTTATTAAATAATTCATTTGATTTAGTTAGGTTAGTAATGTGCTACCATAGCAGGTCAGCATTCCTGGTGGGCACGTACACTGGATTGCTTACTAATATTATACAACACAATTCAACAAATTCCATCGACAACGTGTACAGTGCGGTCATAAAAAATGGGACAGTTACGTCTATTTTCGCGATTATTCCACCTTCACTGCATTTATATGCGGCATAACGACTTTGTCGTATTATTTCTAATTTTGAATTGTTTGGCAGATGTCAAATATTAAATGTTGCAATATTATATATTAATAAAACAAATCCAAACAGCTGGAATTAGACAAAAATATGTTATAAGAGTTGTCCCATGTTTTATTGGCCGCAACTGTACGTGAACGTTTGCTAGTAATTCGTTTCGGTTACAAGATGTTTGTTAATATTTCTTTAAGCTAAGCATGTAAACCATTGATGATAAATAAATAGAGTGAGTTTAATTAATAAAATCTTTAATGATTAAGTAGTACTTAAACACCTGCACAAGGGTATACTTTCTAAGCCGTAATTACTTGGTTTCTGAGACTGGACACCGGCGATCTCCTATTATTAACTATTAATATCTATTACAAACATAATTACTAATACTTGGGTTCCACATCAGTACATTTTTTACCACATCCTCTTAGTTGGGTTAGCTGATGAGAAGGATCATATTATTATAATGGCGATAGTGATCATAAGATCTGTAAAAGGCTTTACCCAGAACTTCCCTCGCCCGAATTAGATCAATTTGCAAATAAAAAAAATTATCCCACTGGGGTTTGAACCCGCAGCTCATGCATAGCGATCGTAACCGCATCTCCGCAGCGGATGTAACTGCATCGAAATTCCAACTGCTCCATTAAGCCTTATAGAAACAGGTGCGGCGCGCGCCTCTCTTGAACGGACGGCTCTTATTGTTATAAAGTTTTTACTCTTTTGTGAGTTTTGTGACTGTACCCTGCATCGGTTGAGTCTTATTTTCCGCAAATGTAAAACCTGACCTATGTGAAAGCTATTACTTCCATCTATTTCAAAATTAACCCAAAAATAAACAAAATTTTATTTTTTTAATGTGCTCACTCTGTATATATTTGTATGAAATTATACCGGTTTCATGCGAGGTAGATATATAATATGTATGCAAAATATCGTTTTCCTCCGACAAATAGTTTTTGAGCTATACTGCCAACAGACAGACAGACAGAGAGACAGACAAACAGACAGACGGACAAAAGGAATTAACAAAACCTCTTTTTCGTTATCTAGGGACCTTGGAACTTGAAGATCTGAAGAAATCTCGAAAAGTGATTTTCTCGTGATTACAATACTTCCTACGTCTTTCAGACGAGGGAAGTAAAAACATAACTGAATCATAAACATTATTATATAAAAAACAAATTTTGTCATGAATATTAAAAGATAATCATTTCCATAGGAACGAATTATTCAAGCCAAAATAGATTGCGATTATCTAAAAACCCAAAGTTAGTTATATTCCTGTTGAACTATCATACAAGTCAACTACATTACTTCGAAATGTGGTTAAAATACAGAGAGATCAAAAATAAACTTGATCGGGGAAGCCATTGAAAACAGTAAAACTTGCCTAATCTGCAGCATACTTTTTGTTGACATAGAACTGTCAATTTTTTTAAAGTTTAAAATTTATTTTGAACATCTATTTTTAACCTATCGACATGTTATTTTAATGTTACCTATCAATTTAATGCATAAATTTGGTTTAAGTTACAAATTTTTGTATTTACATTGGGTTCGGAAGTTGAAATAATACATCCAATCTTCAGATACTGATATTTTTGTATATTTGTGTTGCTTATTTGACTGCGTTAGTCACATGAACTAGTAGTAGTAGTAGCAGTAGTATTTTTGGGGAGACTCATGTCTAAAAAGTACCTAGGCCTTCATAGGCCTTTTTTGCCAAACCTGTGAACAAGGTCGAGGCATGCAGAGTACCAGGTACCTTAGTCCTACTTAGAATTTTGCCGAGACTAAGGAGTTCCAACCTTAGTAAGGGATCTTTTCCATGATACACATGTAGTAACATGGGACCCACAGCTTTACATCACTTCCGAATGATGACATTCTGTAGAAGTTCAACTGATTTTTTTTATTTTTAAAAACCTCACCGTGATCGGGGATCGAACTCTCGACTCTTAGATCAATAGCCAGACTGCTTACCACTGAGCTATGGAGCCCGGCCACAGGAAGTAACGATACAGTTAGTTAATTGTAGTGCCAATGTAGTTTAATAAAGTGCAGTGTAGACGGTCGTCATATATATCTCCCTGTATAACGCTGACTATTCAACACTATAAGCCAATCATATTGCAGACATTTGCTTTTTTCAACCAATAACAGCAGTATATCACTGAATAATGGGCACTATGCAAAATATTCACAAAACAATGTACATACTCAAAAACTAAATAGCCTTGTTGCGAAATATCGCTTAGCAACGATGTTCTGTCCTTAGTGATATCGCTAGGTTACGTAAAACTAAACACCAACAAACTGTGTGAACAAAGTTTGGCTTGCGTTAAAAATTTTAAAATGTTGTGTTTTGGGAGTATTCCGCTGAATTTAATTGAGGATGAATATTAATTGTTGGATTATTTTTATTTATAAAGTTAATCGTTATGTATTAATATTGTTAAATAGTCGTCTCAAATACCACTCGAAGTGGATATATATTTTTAAATATTTTGCCATTTCCATAGAAATTATTGCAAATTTCACTCAACAAAATCACACTTAAATGTCAGGAGCCGAAGGCGAGTGACATTTTTGATATGATTTTGTTTCGTGAAATTTAAACGCAATAATTTACATGAAACGGCAAAATATTTGTCAAAAATATATCCACTACTTGTGGAATTACCCTTGAATATTTAACAGAATAATTGTCTACTGAGGTAGATCATATAAGACATAATCCAATCAGTTTATAGAAAGTACTGCAAAGAAATAAGAAAATATTCCTGTCATTTGAACAGCTCGTTTAGTACTTACTTTATGTAGCAAACGACTTCCGGGACTGGCCCGTGTCATGATTGAGATAGCAGAACATAACGTTTCGCCCACTTTCACAAGAGGCTTCATTAGGAGTACAACAAAAGAGCAAGGTAACTCAACATATAAAACAGGACAGATATGAAACCCTCTTGCAAGGATAGGGGATAGAAGAGCAGGGTAACTCAACGTGTCAACTACGCTAGTGGTAAAACTTTTCAGAAAAGTCCTTTATGAAAGTGGGCGAAACGTTGAGCTCTTTTATCTCTACAATGACACGGTCGAATTCCAAAAGTCGTTCGTTACAAAATGACAATGGCCTTGAGTGCTTTCAAAATTCGTACTTACCTTAATTGAAGTTTTTCTTCAAATGCTATCAACTAAAATGCCAGTCGTCTAACTAGTTCTCCAACAACCATGTATCTTATATGTTCACAACTATCTCAACCATCTCTTTAGAGATAAATATGGCAAGCGGCATGTCGCTGAATTCTACTTGAAAATACCTTTCAAACGGTATGCGATTTGAACCCCCTTCCTACTTCAAAAAAATCAAGTTGGCTGTGCAGCTCCCGATCTTGTCAGTTAAAAAAATAACAAAACTGTGGAAATAATAGAAGGCTCTGTAAACAGCATGTATACTAAATGTTATCGATTTAGCTTGAATAGTTTTGAAATAACAAGGCCGGTGTCATACGTTTGGTACGCACTGTATGTATGTGTGCACAAAACCGCATAAAACCAAAAGTTACCAGAACAGTTAAAGTTACTATAAATAATAAAAATTGAGAAACATTAGGCAAGATGATAGCTTAAGTTCAATCCTCTTTAGTTTCATATAAGATTCAATAATTAGCAAAAGTTGGAGAAGAAGAATATTTATTTTCATAACAATCGTCGAAAGTAGCAAATTGCGAGTGTTGATTAGGAAAACGAGGGCGTAGCGTAGCGAAGCCCGAGTAGATCTAAAACACGAGCACAGATATTTACACTTTCGAGCGGGTTCTGAACACTATTTTTTAGACGACCACACAGAGTAAATCCTATTTTTAAGAATTGTTTTTATTTCGTTTGCAAAATTTATTTTTATATTATTATTGGTAAAATTATTTAAAAAAATAGAGCTTGTTGGAAGCAGAGTAACGAATAAAGCAAAAGCGTCTGGATTATTTGAATCACGGTCTGCTGAATTGTGTGACAAAAGTGAAAGTGACGTTTGTCACACAATTAAGCAGGGTTTTCCGATTGCTTTTCATCATGTATGAATTGTGTTTCAAAGTTTGTCAGATGTAATTCCCATTTGCCAACGTTGACAAGGGCTAAAGCATTTGAGATAAAGCCAAACACAACTGATACATGGTGGAAAACAATCTGAAAACTCTGAAAATATTTTGATATCTATGGAGAGGCCGTTCAACGACAACGATGCAAATTCAAACAAGAAGCTGAACGATATGATATGAAAATATCGACTGATAAAACAAAATGCTTAACCATGTTGAAAGATGCAGTAAAATAGAAATTTCTAATTGACAGTTTTTCTTCAGTACAGTACTTTTACCTACTTAGGCACATCCAACAATTCTGAGGTTAGAGGTATCATCAACTAAGCAGCAGGAATTCTGGAAACCTAAAAGATACCTAGAATATAGAAAAACAAAAACACGCATGAAGTGTGAAGACATATGCTGCAGAACCCGCCGGGAAACTGTAAAAACAAAGCGCTTGCAATGTGTAGCGGATGCTACTTATATTTAGTTATGTATAGTTGGGTTGGTACTAGTTCATAATAAAGAGTTCGTTTATGACAGAGCATACAGAAACATGGTGTCAGGTGTGGTCCAGTTGAATTAAGCAGAACAAACAAAATAATCAACCGGGGAAACCATATTTATGTCAAAACTGACCAGGAAGTTAAATGAACAAACCAATAAGCAGTTGGTGAAGATACAGAAAGGCGAAGAAGAAATAAATAGAGTGCAAACGCTGAAAAAGCATAAAAAGGGTGAAACTAAAAAAACCAAAACATGCAAGTATTGCGAAGGAAAACATGAAAAGAAAAAAGAGAAATGCCCGGCATATGGATCAGCATGTCGGAAGTGCAAAAAGAAAAACCACTACGCGAAGTGCTGTTGGTCAAAAGTGCATGCAGTGGAAGAAGAGTCCAACCAAACTGGATCGGAAGAAGAAGAATCGGTCTACAATTTGGTATATGCAATTGGTTTACCAAGTAAGAAGAAAAAGCTTATGGTGGATCTGAATTTGGCAATAAGAAACCGAAGCAAGCTAGTCACATGACAAATCGACCCAGGTGCTACCTGTAATGTGATTGGATTTCATCAACTCTGTAATATAGCTGAAGAAGGAGCACCAAAGATGGATAAGTCAATGACAAAACTAAGATTTTATTACGGTAAAGTGATAAAACCAAAAGGGCAAGTAGTACTAAACCTTCAATTTAAAAATAAGATGTACTTACGAATTAACATTTCAAGTATTGGACGAAAAGAAGCCACCATTGATAACAGCTGAAAGTTGCCCCTTGCTGGATTTGATACAATTGAATGTGAACGCAGTTAAATAAATTGGAGAAGTAAACGAAACGCAGTTTTTGACGAGAGAAAAAGTAGTAGAAAACACCAGGAAATATTCAAAGGATTGGGATGCCTACCGGGAGAATATGAGCTGAAATTGGATACAAGTGTCAGCCGCGTAGTGAACCAACCACGAAGAATACCAGTCTCGCTGAAAGCAGAATTGAAGACAACTCTGGAAAGAGTGTGTGAACAGACTGCATGGGTAATCAATTTAGTGATTGTGAAGAAACCAAATAAGCTACGCATATGTTTGGATCCTCGGGATCTGAACACGACATTAAAAAGAGCGCATTATCAAATTCCCACGATAGAAGAAGTGTTACCGAAGTTGGGCCAGGCTATAGTTTTCAGCACACTCGATGCTCGAGAAGGCTTTTGGCACATAAAATTGGACTCCGCATGGAAGGCACAAACGGAATAGAATGCCATTTGGAATCTCTACAGCCCCTGAAGAGTTTCAGCGGAGACTACATGAGACATTGGAAGACTTGACAGGAATTGAGGTAATTGCAGATGACATACTGGTCTATGGGAGTGGGGACATAACGCAAGAAGTCATCATAGATCATGACAGAAACCTAAGTCAACTAATGGAAAGGGCAAAACAGGTAAATCTGAAATGTAATCTAGAACATTTTAAATTAAGAAGACAATAAGTAGAATACATGGGGCACAAACTAACAGAAAAGGGACTTCATGTAGATTCAAAGAAAGTTGAAGCGATAACAACGATGCTACAACCAAAAAACGGAACAGAAAAACAAAGGATTTTAGGAATGGTGAACTATTTATCCAGATTCTTACCACAACTGTTGGCAGTGTCAGAACCACTTAGAAAACGAATTCACAAAGACAATGAGTGGGCTTGGCAGCATAGGTACACAAGAAGTAGCATTCAAAAACATGGTAGCAGCAACACCAGTGCTGAAATATTACTGTACAAACAAACCAGTAGTGCTTCGGTTCCACGAGACTGGTCTCGGTCTCGTCTCGGTCTCATCTCGAAATTCGAGACGAGACTTGTTAAAATTTTCGAGACCGAGACCGAGACTTGAGCGGTCTCGGTCTCGGTCTTGTCGAGAGTCTCGATTTTTTTTAACATTTTATTCTTAAAAAATTACTTATTCTAAGTTAAATACATTAAAAATGCTGCACTGACTTGATTTAAAAATCGAATTGGGGGAAGTACCGACTAGTGAATCACCTCATTCGCACACAATATGTTCTATTTTAAGATTTGCGATTAGTAGAACGTCATCTACATCGGTATACGAAGCAAGATCGAATGTTGTAACATCAAATTTTACTTTGCATATTAAAATTTGTTGAGACTCTCGTCGATACCGAGACCGAGACCGATACCTACAAAATTTTTCGAGACCGAGACCGAGACTGAGACTTGGCATTTGAACCGTGATCGAGATCGAGACCACTATAGCAAAGATAATATATTATTTTTGACTATAGGTCTCGACTCGTCGAGACCGAGACTACCCCAGTCTCGGTCTCATCTCAACGAGACGAAGCACTACATACCAGTAACCATCTAATGTGATGCGAGCAGCCATGGTTTGGGTATATCCCTAATGCAAGAAGGAAAACCTGTAGAATTTGCTTCAAAAACACTATCGAAAGTGGAAGAAAATTATGCACACATTGAAAAAGAGTGTTTGGTGATAGTATTTGCATGTGAAAAATTCATCAGTACATCTGTGGTCAAAAATCGATAACAGTTGAATCGGATCACAAACCGTTAGAAATAATTTTTAGAAAATCTTTGTTGAAAGCTCCGAAAAGGCTACAAGGAATGATGTTAAGACTACAGAACTACGATTTAAAAGTAACCTATAAGGCTGGAAAAGAAATGTATATAGCGGATCTTATTTCGAGAGCTGCTGTTAAAAGTAACCAACGAGAAGAAAGAAATAAACGAGAAAATATACCAAGAATTAGAAGAAATCAACCTGACAGAACATCTGAATTTAAAATAAGAGCGCCTACAACAAATACAGCAGTACACAGCAAAAAACGAAGTATTGCAAAAGCTAACAAAAACAATTTTAAGAGGATGGCTAGAAAGGAAGGACGAAACCTCATTAGATATTCGAGAATATTGGCAATTTAGAGAAGAACTGAGTGTAAAAAATGGTGTAAGGTATGACTGTAATAATTCCAAAAGAAATGCGAAAGGAAATGATAACAAGAGTACATGAAAGTCATTTAGGAGCAGCAGCCTGCACCAGAAAAGCTCTTGACGTGATGTACTGGCCGGCAATGACCAATGATATTAAAGCCAATATAGCAAACTGCGAGGCATGTAGAGAATCGGAAATAGCGCAGCAAAAGCAACCGATGGTAACGCATCAAACTCCAGAAAGGTCTTGGCAAAGACTCGCAATAGACTTATTTAAATACAATAAACAGGGTTACATAGTTATTGTGGACTACTATTCAGACTATTGGGAATTGGAATTGTTGCAAGATATAACAGCGTGCAAAAAATACTTTGGTGTGCATGGAATACCGGAAGTAATAAATACAGATGTTGGAACACAAGTGGATTCTTAGCGTTTCGAAAATTTAGTAAAGATTTAGGGTTTGTACACTGCACATCATCACCTTACCACCACCAATCCAACGGAAAAGCCGAATCAGCAGTAAAAATTGTAAAGAAGATGTTGAAAGGAACTGCTAGAGCAAAATCAGACTTCTGGAAAGCAGTATGAAACTGGAGATACACACCAACTGAAGGCATGAACAGCAGTCCAGTCCAAAGGTTGCTGTCAAGGAGAACTAATACCGAACTACCTACAGCAACAGCGTTATTGAAACCACAAGTAATAAACAACGTACCAGAAAAAAATCAACCAGAAAAAGAAAAAGTATAAGAACGCTAAAACCAGAAAGGAATTAGTTATTGGCCAAGACATAAGGGTGCAACTTAATGCAGAAAGACGAGCAGACAAGTGGACCAAGGGGCAAGTTATTGAACAACTCAACCCAAGATCATACATTGTTGAGGCAGAGAGGCATAAATTTAGAAGAAATAGCCGACATATAAGAACAACAGCCGAACAGCCACCAGAAACAATAGAAACATCAAGAAAAAAGGATGAAACAAGAAATAAAGAAGAAACTACAACAATCACAGAATGTCAAGATAAAACAGAAGAGCGACAGAGGGTCAACGAGAAGGTGAAAGAAGTACAGCAGAACGAACCAAGGGTGCCAGACCAAGTCACATCAAGAGGACGGCAAGTCAAGGTGCCTGTGAAATTTAAAGACTTTGTGAATAATTTAAAGACTTTGTTTCTTGAATACTTAAAGAATTTTGGGAATGTCTTAATTAAAAGAAGGAAGATGTAACGGATGCTACTTATATTTAGTTATGTATAGTTAGGTTGGTACTAGTTCATAATAAAGAGTTTGTTTATGACAGAGCATACAGAAACATAATGCACTTTCGAAATTTAAAAAAACTAGGCACAATATGCAGCAAAATATTGCACAGGAAAGTTAGAAATAGTGATTTTACAACAACATATGACGTAGACGATGGGGATAAAAGAGAAAAGAAAAAGACGAAAGTAGAGCAGACAGATCAGACACGTGGATTGGTCACAAACCTAACTAACCCTTAAGTAAACAAGAAAAGATGAAAATTCAAATGGACCTTTAGAAAAGATTATACCTGCAATTTTCTCGTATCACAGACAGTATAACTGTAGATTTAAAAAAAAATTGTAAGAAGTGTTATATTATGCACGTTTTAAACATGTTTTTAAAAAAACCTGTTGGATAAATGTCAACCATACAAAAAACTAAAGAGATAAGACCAGAAGTAGCTTCAAGCGTTTTGTTTTAATAGTAAGGTGCAACTATTTTAGCGTACCTGATACAACACCTCTTGTTTTTAACATTATCAAATGGTCCATATCTTGCATGACAAAAAACATATAACAAGTAACATATTATACCAAAAAATTGCAAGATGTTATGGATCAAGTAACCTGCATCTAGAGAAGTTCAAAATGAGACTCATCTGCAGGAGCACCTTTTCTAATATTTTAGAAGATATATTTATTTGTGTGAGCTTTCATGGAACTGCTGTATGAATATTTCTGCAATCATCCATTATACCATTTTTCATAATGCCACTCGTCCTGGGCACGCTGTAAAATTACAAATTAAAATCGTGTCAATGTATTCTCAGCTTTTCGCCGTACCGAGCCGAAGAGCTTTTGCGTAACAAGAGTGATAAGTAAAAATAAAACCTGTAGCGAAAAATGAAATGTGACAACACTTAACATATAAACCAAGAAGCTGTTAAAAAATGACAAATACTTTAATC
The DNA here is from genome assembly GCA_940337035.1 of Agriotes lineatus. Lineage (NCBI taxonomy): Eukaryota > Metazoa > Arthropoda > Insecta > Coleoptera > Elateridae > Agriotes > Agriotes lineatus. Next base: position 83,493,916 of record OW679196.1, on the reverse strand, counting down.
CAATTTTGTTTACACTGAGCCCTGGAGAGCGATGAGCACACTTAAAACTTGCTCTGCTGGAAAATATATATATTTAATATAATAATAAATTTCATAATCGAACTTTCATTTAGTTAACTTTAATAATTATAAGAGGTCGGCGAAGTATGCAGTATAATGAATTACTGACCATTTGGAATTCTAAACTTGACCCTTTCCAAGCCCAAGATGGCTTTACTATTATTGTCATTTTCCGTTAGATCTCAAAGATCATTCCAGTGTTTTATATGATAAACAAGACTAACCTAGCATGAACAGTTTCTATGGTATATTGTCAAAGACAACATAGAGACATCAGGCTGCCGTCGAGCAGGCCAAACATTACCACTTTTTGCCCACTTTAACGGCCTTATTCGTCACGAAGCAATTGCTACACAACATGGCGCACGTACATGCGTCCGCCGCGACGAGGCAAAAAGAGTAACTGCGCTAAAATTAAAAAAGTGTATTGATGCTTTAAAAGCGGGGAGATAAACCGCGCTCATGTTAATATATGGGAATTAGGATCCAGAAAAAGTCATTTGACAACGATAACTGTGAATGGCATCATTAAACGGCAGATAAGCTCGGCGCTCCATTATTACACCGGTATATTGCGCCATTTGAATATAACACCGACAATTGCGATCAAAGGCGGTTCGTGAACAAAGA
>OW679196.1:83451253-83493126 GCA_940337035.1 Agriotes lineatus | reverse complement strand
AGTAAATTACATTCATCATGTGGTTTCATATTACTACAACCATATTTTTTTTAGCTTTCCTAACGACTACCGTTGCCCCCCGGAACAGCTCACGCATTAGTTTAGGGGGCGTAACCCTAAGCCTTAATTAAGTGAAAAGCTAGACCGCCCGTGCCGGGAATTGAACTCTCAGCCGCTCCGGCTTGAGCGCTCCATGATTTTCGCGGTGATCTCGGCTGCAACGGCGATCGCCGCTCGCCTACCGAGGTCCCACTACAAAAATACTACAGTAGTTTTGGAGTTATGCTGTCACACTCTCCTCTGACTAGATCTTTCAGGTTTCGATATTGTATACAGGATCATTATAAATACAGGTTTCCTTGGTGCGCAAAAAGAAAAAATACAATGGGGTCAAATATGAAAAGCGTGTAAGGTTTTTTGCTGGCCAACTTTGATTTGTACGTCATCATAAAACTAAGTACATAATTCAAAGTTTTCCTGAACCATGTGCGCTCTGGCACTATCCTTTTGGAAATATTTATGTTTCCGTTCAACATCATCCATCTAGTTTACAAACGCACTCAAAATATTGTTCCAATATGTCTCACCACAGGTAACAAGAAAGTAGAAATGCGAATATATAGCCTAGACCACCCTAACGTCAACACGTCAACCTCACCTTTTCGTAATGCCCATTATTTTCATACATGAGGCTCTAGCAACCGAATATTGACCGTGTACCAATACCACATACTCTGAAGAAAAATGTGTCTTCAGACATATACCCTAGAACAAGAATAGGGTATATACAAAACGAGCAGGACATTAGGCGTAATAAAAAAAACTTTATCTGCCAAGGAATTAGCACTATGGCATCTTCGAAAGTTAAATACTTTGGTATAACCCCCACCTCTCCCGCCCTTTCTTTTCCCGAACGGGGACAACTATCGAAGATAAGAGATCGATTAGAAACATGGAAAGTAATTTCTCTGTTAAAATGTGATACGCTGGAAAATATAAACCTTTTTGGAAATTAGGATTAAGTAATTAAAAGGCAGATAGCCAAATTAAGATAACATATCAAACGGATATTAACACAGCAACAGAAAAGGAATGGCGAATTTGGCAATAGTTACAAAAGAAGAGAAAGTCCAGAAATTAGAGGGATATACAACAAGAGAATGTAAATGGTAAAGACGGCGACTTTTTCAAAAGACACAATAATAGAGCAATATCTAGGTGTTGGGGCACTATAACCTTTTTAAAGTAATAGTATATCAGATTTGACACAACCATGAGGGACTTATTATTCAAGTAAAGTAAGTAACGACCTAATGCCCACTTGAAGTTCTATTTTGTGTCGTAAATAACGTTTAGACCTGTAGCAAATTACTGCTAAATACAATTACAACGTATCAGACCAAATACAAGCATTTATCCAATTTCTGTAATTGCTTAGACACCATAGCAAACAACAGATATTTAATAATTTATTTGAATTCCTGATATCTACACTTCATAAATAATCTCGTTATATCATCTAAATACTTCTATATTTGATCTAATAAAATATTCAGCTGCAAACAATAATTTGATTTCTTAAACTTGGCATTCTTTAACAAAATATCTGACTTACCAGCTGCTTTACTTCCTCCGTTATTGTTTACAGCGCATCTTAAACCTTCCCTTTTGTATTTGCTTGGGGGATTCCAGTGTAGTTGGAGGAACACTTTCTGAGGGTATGCCGAATCTAACTCCACATCGTCTTCTTGATTCCAACGATTTTCCCCTGCTCGTTGCCACTCTTTGTTTGTAATGGAATTGCCCCAAAAGATTTTTAATATTTTTCCGAGACATTTAAAACGTTCCTACTACCGAATTCGGAATTTTTCAGATTTGCTTGCCATATAGAAGGGCAGGTTTTAGTTGCTTCAAACTACTTACAATTGGTTGCTAGTGTTATTACTAACATAGTGGTTATAGTTGGACATAGGCTGAACTCGGTTTTTGCACTTGAAATTTTACATTTACCTCTGTTCTTCCTTTTTCTGTTACCACACTACGAAGATATGTAAATTTCTCATCTTCCACTTTTTCAGCATTGATCACATGAGATTTTCCAATATTATTGGTATTCGTTCAGAATGAGCTAGTGTTTTTCAATTGATTCTTAGGCCATAAGTTCTTCCTTCTTATTTTAGGTTGTTGAGTGTGTGCTGCATTTGTTTATAGATGTTGTTTTCTAAGACTCTGTTAATCCATTTACTGTATTTGTATCATTAGCTCATTCCAGGGAAAATACTATCCAAAACGTAAGAAAGAGCTACGAAGAGAGCAGTCAGTGTTTCGTAGTAGCAACTCTTGTTACATATCGAAAATGTAACTACTTGCAATTATCTACTCGCGAAATTTACACCTCTCCGCTTCCGGTCGCGCTTTAAACATTCCCTCCTGCTATAATCTATTTATTATGCCCTTAATACATAAATAGGTAAGTAATGTTTCGTATAAAATAGAATAGAAAATACCTACACAGCTTTGGAGATATCAACATTATGTTAATCATCTTAACTAATATACCACTTATTTTACTGAAATGAACTAATATAAACCAAAATTAGTGAAATCAGCACAAATTACCAACATATTGTAGAATTATAGTCTTTAATTAAAGGCCACTCTCACCTTGCTGTCCTCGGTTTTCGGTAGTGTAAATCTTACCTACATCCCTTGTAGAGTAATATACTAATTATCAAAAAGGGTGATACAGCGTGGATCACGTGATATTCAGCGATGGTTCATGATGGTACGAGACCTGGCCAGCGATTACAGTTTTTAATTTTTGCCCTGTTGCACCAATGCACACAGCATTACAGCAGCAAGAAACTCTGTAAACACCTTTTGACGACTTGGTGTTCAGATTTTCCTTGGGCGAAGGGAGAATATATGATATGTCGTTCGGAAGTTTAATCACTTTCTAGACGTTTTGTTTACTATGATCTCAATGACTTGGTGGATGTAAGGAAGAAAGACTATTACTGCGAGAGGATTGGTTCTCTGAGGTTTGGATGGCTGTGGATAAAAATGGCGATTTAGGGCAACTGTATATTCCTAACACGGTAACCGTTGTTTTTAAGAGATTTCCGAAAGTAATTGACTTCATCATGGATGATTATGAAAATCGGCAAGTAGATAACGTTCAATGTGATAGGGTTTGCGATATACAGAGTGTCCAAATTTATCGCAGGGTTAGCAGAAAGCATGCACATCCATGAAAGGAAGAGAACCGTTGCTTTCTATTTCCCTCGTAAAGTTGTTGTCTGGATGTTGATTACTAAGATGGTTTAAGAAAACAGGTAAAGTGTGACCAAAAGATAAAGTTATCGACAACGTAGCGGAACCAGATCTTGAGTTTCAATTCTGAAGATTCCAGAGCCACGGTTTCAAAGCGTCTATGAACATATATTAGCGACAACAGCTGAAAGAAGCGATCCCATATTGCTACTACCTCACGAGCTGTGTCAAGTCATTTGGTGTTATTAACAGAAAATCAAGATATTTTAAAAACGGTCAGACCGTTTTAAGTTGTTTATTGTTCTGTACACTTAATTTTGCCTCTGGATTTAAAATTCTTGTACAAAGTTTATGTACAGGATACAGCGTTTTTTTAAGTAAGTAATCAAATTTAAAGGTGGTATTCTATGGGTAATTTTAAGAAGAAACATTCCTATAAACGTGTTCGTAAATTGCTTCATTTTCAAAATACAGGGTCGAGTTAAAATAAAAATTGTAATAGATAGCTTAACGTTTTATTAGGTGAGCAGACTCAGTTATTGCAAATAATAAATACAAATAGTAAATATTATGTAACTAATGAAATTGCAGAATAAATTAGAGCAAATGCTGAAAATGGTCGCCTCCACATGCCTCAGCTCTTCTTCTCAGTGATTGACGTAGTCGCTCAAAAATACCTAGAGCGTTACGTATAGTCTCACATCCATTTATTATGCGCTGCCTCAGATCGTCTTGGCTTTCAATAGATGCCGTATAAATTAAAAACTTGAGGTGTCCCCAAAAAAAAAAAAATATAAAGAATTTAGATCTGGGGATCTTGCAGGACATGGTTGAATTGGCATTTGAACACCTCGACCGATCCATATTCAAAAACTGACAAGCTAGTACACTAAAATGCGGTGGAGCGCCGTCGTGCATAAACCCCATTCTGTTTCTGAGCACCAGCGGAACATCTTCCAGTAGAAGAGGTAGTTCATCTTCAAGAAGATGTCGATACGAAGCACCGTCTAGTCTCATGGGAAGAAAGATAGGGCCAATCAAGAAATCTCCAACAATTGAGGCTGAAAGTTGTATTCTACTATCGCATGTGGATTTTCCTATTTTAACTTAATAACCGTTAATAAAATCTAGCAAAGATAAGAGGTAGTTTTACGAGAGTTTTTGTTCAAGAGTTAAAAAATTATTCAAGTTGAAAATAATCAGTGGTGTGTCATTTTCTAATTAAAAAATATAATATGGTTACCCATGCATGCCCCTCGTTCACCTGAAAATCTTTAAATGATACTGAAAAGTGGTTCTTAGTACCACCCATAAGCATACCAAATTTGAATAGAATATTTCTATTATTCGTTTCCAAAATTTCCGCTTCTTTGACACCCTCTATTTTGAAAACGAAGCAATTTAGAAAACATGTTTCTTAAAATAAGCCATAGATAACCACCTTTATGTTCGACTATTTACTTAGAAAACAACCTGTATAGACAGATTAAAAGGAATACAAAATACATGTTGAAAATATTTTAGTTTGTTATCAAAACAAATCTCCGTTGGCTATTCTCTCAAAAGACACACACTTGTGACTACTTGGATAGAATTTCCTGCTGAAACTAGCTCGATTGAAGACGGCGTGTACAGTTCTTTAAATATACTCGGACAAAAGGAGCCAACGGATTTTTACCAAATAATAAGTGTATCCAGGCATTCAAAGAGAATTCGTAAACTCAAGTAGCACAAAATAATCTAAAAGAGAAGCTCAACTCAAGTACAGGTAGCAGTAACAAAAAATAATGCCATAATGCAAATATCGCAGTATATAATTATCCTCAATTCATATATAAAATTACAGGTTAACAAATTACGAGGCACCTTACAAAAACGCATAAGGTCTAATACAAACATCTTAATACATACTTACAAGTTCGCAGAACAGCGATACAAAATTGGTGACACACAATAAAATTAGGCAGGGCTTGCAAGGCGATACGCTAGTATGCCTCCCAGTTCACCAAGCTCGCGCAGAAAACTGTATACTCCCAAGGTCAATCCAAACGTTAAAATTCCCGAAGGGGCTCAAATCGCAGGAATGCACGCCAGAGGTGTGAAGCGGCCATGCGACTAGAGATAAGCAACGGGGTCGAGTTCGCGCCCTAAGCGACTTCTGCATCCAAATGTTGTGGAAACTGATACCTTTGCAAATGGCCCTAACGGCTCTTCACTTATTTCCCACAATAATCAGGGCACGTGCGAAGGAATAAACCAGCAGCGTAGAATTATGGTTCATGAAACCAAATTCGCCGAACAGGCACAGGAAATCAATACACAAAGTCAATCTGCATCCCCATAAATTCACAGAACTCTTTTACTGACCCTTAAAATGGCTTCATGCTGCTAACGAAGGTAGCCGGAAAAAGAATGCCAAGCTAACATTTGCGACTTTTTAATCTAGCCGCTGCAAGCCAAAAGTAGGAGTGGCACAAACGCACGAAATATGAACTGAGTACCATAGACCGCGAAATCGAATAGATGCGTTACAATATGGAATAAATACTACAGACAACGAAATGAAGTATAGATGCGCAATTGAATCGTAACAACTCATTAAAGAAAAATGTTGATAACGATTACTCTCGTGTTTGCATGTGACTCAACATTGTGTCTCTTCAAAATGGAAGGGCTGTCAGTGATATTTTGACGTTGAATAAACCAGTTAACTGCAAAATATATAGTTCTCCGCTACTATCTCTTGTATTAAAACTTAATATTTCAGGAAGAGAATTAAGAACCAAATCATAAATTCACAACTAAGTCGAATGTCAAATTTTACATCGATATATTTACTGCTTCTCTCTGGTTAAAAACTAAATTTAAAAAGTAACACTTATTAATAGTTATTAATTATTAATAAAAACGTACTGGATAAGAATAGTAATTATGTTAAGCTTTACATGGAGACAATTCAGTCTTATGGATTAAAGCAGGTTGTATCTTCCGCTACTCGTATTACCGACAACAGTGAGACCCTAATTGACCACATTGTTTCTAACGCACCTAAAATCATTAATGTTGAGATAATTCCCATGCACCACATATCTGACCACTGTCTGGTATGTTGTGCTCTTGATATCGAGAAGGATCCTATGCCCTCTCCTAAAATTTTAACTTTTAGAAATTATAATGGTATAAATATTAATCATTTTTTGGCCGATCTTTCTAGTATTGCGTGGGAGAAAATTTACGATATGGCTATGGTTGATGATAAGATACATTTTTTAAGTTTTAATCTAATTTCGCTAATTGATAGACATGCTCCGGTACTTACAAAAAAGGTAGATCGGCCTTCTTCTCCCTGGCTAACTGAGAATGTTAAGCTAATGATGTCACTTCGCGACAAAGCATATAAACGTGCCAAACAAACTAAAAATACAGCTCACTGGGACTACTATAAAATTCTGAGAAACTATACCACAGGGGCGGTTAAGCGGGCGAAGCAGGCCTATTTACAGTTTAAGCTAAAAAATGCTTCTGTTAAGTCAACATGGACGGAATTGCGAAAATTCAATATTGGGAAGATACAATCTGCGGATCTACCCCCTCATTTAAGTAATGTTAATGATATAAACGATTTCTTTATAAATTCTGTTCAATCTGTTAAAACAAACGACTTTGAAAATTTAAAAAACTCTTACTTATCACAAATAAAACATAATCTCAATATTAAATTTGAATTTAAGGTTATTTCTGACACAGATATTTTGAAAATTTTAAATAGAATTAAAACTAAATCTATTGGAGTTGATGACATTAGCATTGACTTAATAAATATAAGCTTACCAGTTATATTACCCCATATCACCCACATTATAAACCATTGTTTAAAGAATAGTGTATTTCCCTCTCAATGGAGAGCAGCATTAGTGAAACCCTTACCTAAAGTTGCTAGTCCTTTAGAATTGAAAGATCTCAGGCCCATAAGCATTCTGCCAATTTTTTCTAAAGTTCTTGAACGTGCAGTTAACGATCAAATTTTGGAACATTTAAAAAACTAATAATGTTTTACCACCAGTACAGTCTGGCTTCAGGGCGGGCCACAGTTGCTCTACGGCTTTGCTTAATATTACAGATGACATTTTCAGATCTATTGATGATAATAAAATGGTAGCCTTAGTATTACTTGACTATTCTAAAGCCTTCGATATGATCAATCATGAACTTTTAAGTTGCTATATTACACTACATTGGTTTCAGTGATGATTCTTGCGCTTTCTTTCAAAATTACTTAAACAATAGAAACCAAAGAGTAAAATTAGGCAATGACTTATCGCATAGTCCGTAGAGTTGCTAGTGGAGTTCCTCAGGGTTCTATACTGGGGTCTACTCTATATGCCATATATACTTCCCAATTTTATGCTTCTATTATCAACTGTAAATTTCACTTTTATGCCGATGATACACAACTTTATTATTCATTTTCACCTGACAGTGTTCAAATTGCTTCCAACTCTATAAATAATGATCTTGATAATTTAATAAAAACCTCTCTTGATCACTGTCTAAAAATAAACGCTGGAAAATCTAATTTTATAATATTCGGGAATAGGCGAATTAGAGACGAGATTGCTTCTTCACTTAATATCGTAATAAATGGGTCGAAATTGATTCCAGTGAAATCAGCGAAAAATCTAGGGCTACACGTTGATAATGATCTGCGATTTAAAACGCATGTTAGCACACTAATCAAGGTAGCCTACTCTGACCTCAAAATGTTATATGCTAATAAAGATATTTTTAACAGAAAGCTGAGAATTATGCTGTGCGATTCTTTAGTATTGTCTCATTTCAACTTTTGTGATGAAGTTTATGGCAACTGTATCGATCAACTAGATAGAAACAGAATTCAGCTTGTACAAAATTCCTGTCTTCGATTTATTTACGGTATTAGGAAGCATGAGGCAATCTCACATAAACTTACTGAAGCCAAATGGCTAAATATGTTAAATAGGAGAATGCTCCACATTTCCTGTCTATATTATAAAATTATCAATAACAAAACCCCTGTTTACTTGCATGAACGTCTGCAATTTAGAACCGATGTTCATAACCTGAATCTTCGTTCTAAAAGGCTGTTAACTCCTCCAGTGCACGGAACCTCTCTTTTTGAGAGATCATTTTCTTTCAACATTGCTAAAATATTTAACCGCGGTTTTTTTGGGATTGATGTTACTTCATGTAATACTCCTAATATCTTCAAGAAACGTCTAAAATCGGCATTGCAGCTGGAGCAACTCAGTGAATTAACTGTTAGTTGACGTCTCCTTGTTTTTAATGGATGATTACTCATATTTCCTTTTTTATTATGTTTTTTAATTTCTGTGAATTATATCAAATACTTTCTTTAGATTTATAGATATATTGGTCTCGGGTCATGTTTGCATACTATAAAATTATGATTTTTATGTTTGTATCCTACATTTTTTTTTAATTTAAGGGGTTCAAGGAAGAACAGGCTCATGGCTTAGCGATGTGTCCTGATTGAACTCCTTTTAGCACCAAACTCTTTGTTGTATTATTACCTTATTACATTGTTTAACTTGTTTGTGCTAATAAATGAATTTATTATTATTATTATTATTAATAGTATTGTATATGGATATCTACCCCTTGTCCTTACCTGAAATTCATATTCCTAAACAAGTGGATACCAGAGTGGAAGCAATCTCATATGTAAACTGCATAAATAAATAAACATTCACATTATTTCGATAGGAATTTACATATGATTTATTAATATTCAATTACAAGTTAAGGTTTTCTAATGACAGTTTTTGCAGGCAATGATAATAGGACGCTTATTTATATTTTTTTATATAATTTTGAATTCTGCAGTGCCATTGTACCACTACACCCCATTTTAAATCGACTTCTTTGATTTAACTCAATCTATATGCTGTAACATAAAATGTATAAAAATTAGAATAGCTACGCCCTTCACACTGCGTCGTCATCAATGAGACTTACTCGTCACCGATCGGTCTTACTTCCTTCAACGCTATCTAACGGCAATTGCGCACACTTTTCTGCTAGAGAATGGTGTCTGTAACTTAGTCTTCATGTGTTTAAATAAGCGGTTTAATATCACCAAATAAGTAGTACAATTTATTGGATGTTCTTGGCAAGAGTAATCGCATATTCACAAAAAATTTAGTGTTACCCATGTACAGGGTGTTTCCTCAAATTTTGACAGCTTCTAGCGACTTTATTATTCCAGTTAGAAAAAAATTGTTCAGATAAAAATTGTAGGGTATCATCCAAACCGTCCGAATTTGCTACTTAAAGAAACAATTGAGCATCACGGATGAACTTTTTGACTTATTGTATACTGTTTTTTAATGGAACACCCTATATAGTATGTGTTTATTGTTACTTTATCCGTTGTTGAGATGTCCGCTATTAAAGAATCAAAATAATTTACTATATGAAATCACAGTAACCATTGAAAAACAAAGTTATCAAATGACATTACTGGCGGCATGCGGGATGGAACATTTAAATGTCGATTCGTTTTTAAAATGGTTTTTGGTATTAAAATTCTTGATTATTTCAATTGTTACTGTGATTTATTTCATATAGTAAATTAGTAATATTTTGATTATTTAATAGCGGATATTTCAACAATGGATGAAGTAATTATAGGTAACTTATATATTTTTGAAAAGAGAATTTTAAGCGCTATTCAATAAAGACATAATATATAGGGTGTTCCATTAAAAAAAAGTATACGATAAGAAGTCAAAAATATCACCCGTAATGCTCAATTGTTTCTTTAAGTAGCAAATTCGGATGCTTTGGATAATGCCCTACAATTTTTATCTGAACCTTTTTTTTGTCTGGAATAACAAAGTCGCTAGAAGCTGTCAAAATTTGAGGAAACACCCTGTACTTGAGATTGCAGTCATATAGAATAGCGTGCCATTCTAACATTCACTGCGGTAATCCAAACTTCGAATTGCATACAGAATGGTGTGCCATTCTTACATTTGCTGTGGTGATCAAAACCTACGAAACTAGTAAAGTGAGTTTAGCTGTTAACTTGGTTGTCAGTCACGCTCAGGGGCGAGATTTGAGCCCATGATATTTTAAAAAGATTAAACCTCCAAGTTAATTAAGATAACCAAGGAGTAGCTTAATAAGTCCGTCATATTTCAACCTCAAGCGGTTTTTGACTACTTTAAATGTTTCTTCTTGTACTATTTTTTTCTATGCTGAATGGTGTACCGTGCGCCTACTTTTCAGGTTTATTCTCAGTCTCCCCTCTACACCAGCCATTCTAGAAGAAGATTTAAAGTGGTAATAAAGAAGACTAAAGATGTTATAAGAAGGAAGACTGAATGCAGTCAACCCCTTGATATTTAAACGGTTGAGGATAGTTTCTTCTCTCCACCTTATTACGGTCTTGTTAAGTTGCTACTTACTTACTAAAATGATCCTTTTAGGTAACTACTAATACAGTTTTAAGCTTTTGTTGGTTTGAATACTTTCCTTAGCTTCAATTCAAAGACAATATTGAATTAAAACATTTTTGTATGTAATAACTTAATCAAGACACGTATATAGAGTATTCCATACCAAAACGTTCTTTGTACAAATTTGCTGTGTCTTAGCAACGCCACTGCCTTCTGAAGTGGCTACTATTCCGTGCTTGATACACTTAAGTTTCGAAACAACAGAATTGTAATCATGTATAAAAAACATTAGTTTGTAAATTGAAGCTTGCTCTTATCCATTATTCTGCATTACTGTGGTGCTTGAGCGAAATTACATTAAACTTGCGCATAATTGCAAGCAACTTTTAGTGCCGGTTGGAGGTGATTTTAATTTTTTTGCTACATTTAATTCTAAAAATTGTGCATTATTAAAGGAAGAAAATGCAATAACGAAATACTTCCCAGTTTTGCCCCATTAAACTTCATACTAGTCGGATTAAATTACATCTAAATGTGCAATAATGAATGCAGATATATACAGGAGACCTTATCTTTATGTTACATTCATTATTTTTATGTGCGACAAGAAAATCGCGATTTTTTCTACTCGAAGCAGCGCGTAACTTAGTCGCTTATTAAAGTTTCGCCGCAAAAACGGCGCAAATGCAAAATTTAATAATAACTGCAATGAAAGGGGCCTATTAAAATAGCAATTTACGACCTTTCTTTCCCTTGAAAGAGGATCGATCAAGCTTAGCGAGTGTGTTTTGTTTTACACGTGCCTGTCAACCGTCAAACAATTGGCACTAGGGGACGCGCGTCACTCATCGCTTAATCTACCGTTAATCCTATAAACGTCGTTTAAGTTTGACAATGTTGCCCTGTAGGGGGCCTAAACCAGGGTGGTCTTCAATCTTGTTAGCATAATGCGAAGTGATAATGGAATTTTGAGGATTTCGCTAATTCTTGCAGCTTCTGCAAGAATTTACTGTGTTATCTTCCAAAACACCAAACAGAAGAGATTAAAAACTCGTACACTTTTGAAAAGGACTGAATTTATCCTTTTGTTAGCAGGTGCACAAATTTATTTCATTGCTATCTCAAGCACTTTTAAAATGTATGCTAAATAGAAAAAATAAAATATTTAATTAATCGTTCTACTTGAAAATAAGTGTCGTATGTTAAAATACAAAATACTTTTTAGCAAGGGCTATAAAGTACACGCTTTCTCAAAGTAAATTATAACACAAAAAATATAGGGTAAATTGTTTTCTCACGTTTAGCATATTTTAGCGCAGAATTTAAATGTTACTTTTGTTACTGCTTTAATATCGTTTAATAATAACTAAATATATCATGTTATTTAACAAACTAAAAATAAAATTATAGTATATTTGAGAATATTTTCGCAAATTACTTATAGTTTTGATAACCTTCCTCACGAAATCTGATTCGTTGTTCCTGTTCTCATTTTTATATTCTTCATCTATTATGTTTCCAATTATTCTTCTGTAGATATAACTTTTTGAGAGTATACTATATACTGGTATACGTATATCTTTTCGGTCGTTATTCGCAGATTCTTCAGCGGAAACTCATCCCTGATCAGATTTGCATTGGAAACAAATGCAATAATCGTTTTGGATGTTTCTAATTATTTTTTTAAATACAATTTATTAGAAAAAATAGGTTTCTATTAAACAAGCTTCGTGCAACAGGTTAATTTATTAGCTTTATGACAAACTTTAAGATATGAATGCTACCGTGACTAAGAATTTTTTTTAGGTGAACGTAATATGTCCGATTTAGCCTAGTTAAAGGGTTGCAAAACTTTAAAGATGTATCATAAAAAATCAAGTTACTTCTGATAGTAAACGGACTTGCTTATAATAAGACGTTTATCTCAAATTTGCGAATTGTAAATTACCTTTATTTTATACTCATGTCAAAAATGACATTTTTCGGATTATTTATGGTACAAAATATGGAACATTAAAATCCTAGTACTTTAAAGTAAAATTTTAAAGTTCAAGGAGCTACTTTAAAACTTATTTATTGTACAAAAAATGGAACATTAAAGTTCTAGTACTTTAAAGTAAAATTTTAAAGTTCAAGCACTTTAAATTTATACGTCAGTTGTTGACATGAAATTTGAAATGATTTACAACTTCTTATTTCAGATTCATTAAACTTGCAGTATGAAATAAACTGTTGTATTCACCACGAACGAAAAGGGTTTTTAAAGGTCCTCGCAAGTAATTCTGTCCTCGGCTGATGCCTCGGACGTAAACAACTTTCTCGTCTTTAAAATGCCACTTTTCGTTCTAGATAAATAAACTACTATTAAAATCCAATAAACGGAAAAGTATGCTACATTTCTCTATATGAATTTTGCGACTGAAACGCTAAGCATTCAATGAGGGAAAACTATAGCAGATTTCTAGACATCAATTTATTCAGAAAGCTTTTAGGGTATCAATTTGAAGACTGCGACAACCAAATGCTCCACAAAATGTCATTCGCCCCATAAAGTGAATGTGCAGGTTGAAGAAAATTATTCACTCAGCACTCGTGTATTACTTCAGTATTAATTAAAGCATGTGTGCTTCTATACTGCAGATAATTATCATTGCAAAGTACAGTCCAAAAGTTTATTAATTAATAATAATAACCATAAAGCTCCGAAACGTTGGCCTTTTATTGAATGGTAGTTTACAAATAAAGAAATGGTCTATTAAAATACCTCGTAATTTATTTGTTGTAATTAGCAAATCAAAGAACAAATGATCTACATTTTTTGGTTCGTTGATACATTCAAACTAAAAATGGAAATTTAGAACATTCCATTATTTTTTTTAAGTTTAAACTACTTCCTCTTGTATATTTGTTATCAATTAAACTGGGTTCAATCTTTAAAGCCTTGTAACTCCTTAACAAGCCTAGTCGCATATTTGTTCTGTAACATTTGCATTAGCTTTCATCTATAAAAAATTGTCAAAGAGCTAGTTAACCACTCTGCATAAAGAATTTTCTTTCCTCTTGTTTATTCAATTTTGCTGGAAATCGTTCTAAACAAGCAACGTTTCTATTTGTGTCTTTGTACTATTTTTCTTATCTTCTCTTTATTTTTTTTTAGTTTTTTATGTAATTTTTATATTTTTTTGGCATCTATCTAAAAATTTTCATATTCTCTCAACCGTTGTTCCACTGATGAGGAGATTAGTGGTAGATTCTAAATATTTCTTTATTGCGGCTTTAAATGTATTAGAAACTATCACGTCTCACTCAATGCTCTTCCACATAAACACATCTGAAAATCTTTTTTTTTCATAGTTTACCTTTGCTTCCACTAACCTTCCAACTTTTCTTTAAGTTCAGTATATTATTAGACGCTACCATCTTTTCCGTACATAGCAGTATTCCATATACTCGTAAGTTCTTCCTATCTTTCTTCTTCTTTCGCATCGCCATTTTCTCTTCAACTGTGTTTGAAATAATTATTCCTTTCTGATCAATGTCTTGAGCTTAGATTAGTAAATTCCTGAACATAATGTTGGAAATTCTCAGTAATGTTCGTTAAGTGTTGATGTTTGAATTTTTGTGTGAATAAATAGCAGGCACTTTCCTATTCTAGGCTTTTCAATCGATGCAGTTGACTATATTTACTATTTCCTTCATTGCCTACTCTGGGATTTACATTTGTAAGATAATTTACTTCTTTTCTCCCATCTCGCACTTTGGCTCAGTTGGTTTACCACAGAACCCATTTTTCTGTTGTGCATTCACTCCCTACAAAAGTGTAGACGTTACCAAAAAGTAATATTGGTGCTCACAAAAATCTATAGGTGACAACTCGTTCAGCCGAAGTAGGTGCTAAGATAAATAAAGTTACATAAAACCGTATCTAAAACGAATATCAGTAAGAAAAAGTTGGGTTCAGGGTCACCAAAGGTCTGAAACACGGATGTAAAATAGAAATCGCCCTGTTAAAAGTGGTATTGACGAAGCATCTAAAGTATGAACACAGAAATCCAATGGCATGAGAATAGAAACAAACACATATCATCGTTTCGATCACGAAGACGGCAGGTTTGGAGATCTTCATATAGGTAGTCTACTTAAAAAACCTCATATTGCTTTATACAGGGTGATTCATAACGTACTGGGAGACCGAAAGGCTAGCTAGAGAGGGCTAAAATTAAGTGTTTTTCCTGATAAACTCAAAACCAAACCCCAATAACAAGAAAGTTACACCAACTTAAAGTAAAATCATTTAATAAGCATTAGCTACCTACAAGCTATGGTAGTAACATGTTTTAAATTAAAGTTGGGAATATTTGAGGGTTAATTAAATAATGTTTAGTTAAAAATTTATAAAAATTAAGTTATATAAAAATTTTAAATTTTCTTAAAAAGCCACCAATTTATTAGCATTCTAAGAAAATTTTAAACAGTCGTAATTTTTATGTCATTAAATTTTTATTATTATTTTAACTAAATGTTTAATTAACTCAAAGATTCCCAATCTATATAAATTTAAAACGTGAAGCGTTTTCCTTCGACATCTATTTTGAGATTTGCACATTTAATAAAAGCCGTCACCGTGTAGATGTGCAAATAACTGCATAACTTTTAGAGCAAAACCAAAATATTGTAGCTGCAGCGACGTAGCAGTGGAACAAGTAAACTCTCAAAGTCAGCTCGAGGTGTTCTGCTGATTTTTGTGGCGGACTAATGTACCTGCTCGAATTTGTTTGTATAAAATACGGCCCGCTGAATTATGAGAGAAACCTCACAAAGTACATGTACAGTGACATTGAATTTTTAAGAAAATTGTAATCTTTCCTTTCGAAAAGTAGTATGCGTGAGTGAATCTTGACTGTACATCAGTTCATTATTAATCGAATGTACCTGCACATAGCCCAGATTCAGTAAAGTATTTTTGTGCTTAATCTGAGTATGTGAATGTGCTTATTTCTAAGATGGTTCGCTGAACCGAAATTCCTGAAGAGCTAACCAATACTCTAATAGTGTGAGGATGTATATCTCATAGGTGTTACACAACAGTTAATACCATCCCTGATGGAAATTATTTATTTCGCTCTATTTCTTTCCATGTTTATGGGAGTGAAGACAACCATCGGCACACTTTGCTTGGGTAGATGTGTTTTTCTAAAGATCACCGCGAGATAGATACAGGTAGGAAGTTGAAATTCGGCATATTAGTTCATTTTACAAAACAGATCAAATAATTTTTAGGGTTTTGGAAAATTCATCTCCGAAAGGGGTTAAGTGAAACAAATCTGTTTTTCAAAATAACGCCACGGCGAAACTACTACAGGCAGTAAGTTGAAATTCGGCATTTTAGATCTTTTTACTAATCGGAATTCATTTTTAGGGTTTTTCGAAATACATCTCTTCAAAGTGGTTAAATAGGCCAGAAGAGTTCTTTTAAAAATAGCCACAAAGGAACTACTACAGGTAGGAAATTGAAATTCGGCATATTATATCGTTTTACAAATTAAGTCAAATCAATTTCAGGCTTTGTGAAATTAACTCCAGAAAGGATTAAATGTGGTAGATGTGTTTTTCTAAAGATCGCCATAATACTGTAACTGATGCAAGAAGGAAATTCAGTCGGCACAGTAGTCCCTTTTAAACATCGAGTCAAGTCATTTTCAGGGTTTTTGGAAATGTATCTTCTCAACGGGGTTAAATGGAGTAGATGTATTTTTCTAAAGGTCGCTTTAACGTGGTAACTACTGCAGGTAGGAAGTTGAAATTCAGCAAATCAGTTCCTATTACAAATCTGGTGAAATCAGTTTCAGGCTTTTTCGGAATTAACTCCCGAAAGGGTTAAATGGGGTAGATGTGTTTTTCTGCTGCTTAGGTATTAAATGGACAATCCACGGGTAGAATAGTATTATTACAGCGTATAGATTAACACATTCTAATATTGCACTACCTTTTTGCCTTCGGAAAAGATATTTTTATGTGCGCCTATCATTTGCGATGACAATTAATAAATCACAAGGACAAACTATGGATAAAGTGAAAAGATATCGCATTTGCCACAACTAGTTTAAATTTAAAACGTGAGTCACTAGGTACCTACCATAGTTTGTGGCGTATGCTCATTAATAGAGTTAACTTTAACTTGCTGTAACTTTATTGTTGTTTGGTTTTGGTTTATATTGGAAAAAAAATATTTTGACTGCTTCTAGCTAACCTTTTAATCTCTTCCGTACGTTATGAATCACCCTGCATATTGCCAACAAGTACAATTCAAAAGTGTTGCCACTACGATCAAAATCAAGATATTCTTTAGCACCCGCTTGCAAGTCTTACTTTGAGAGATGTTTTCTATCAGAAGGTGTTTTCGAGAGGATTGGAAAATTGCTAATATACTTACTGTTGCTAAAATAAACATGTCGAAAGGTATTAAAGATTTTAGGCCAAGACTCACAAATTAGGGAATATTTATAAATAAACTAGCTATCATCTGATTATCAGTCAGGTTTTCATCGCAGTTTCAGTTACTGTTCTGCATTATTAAACATGACATGATGATATTTTAAGAACGAGCAATGCTGGTAATCTTACGGTATTGGTACTATTATATTTATCGAAGGTTTTCGATACTATTAATGATCAGATATGATACGCCATTTTGCATTGTTTTGGTTTTTACAAGAAATTCAAATCAAAATTAGACATGCTAACTTTATTTAAAAATTCTGCTTAGAATTTCAAGATTATACTTTATAAAGACTTGAGATTTGGGAAACAGGTAAATGTTTGTCTACGTAAAGGTAAATGAGGTTACAGATAATACATACATACAATACACTTTATAGGTTCTGTATAGATAAAGCTACTTAAAAAGAAACAGTTAATCTAAAACTCTTATCTACGGTTAAACCACGGCATGCGGAAACGACAACATATTACAAATAAAATTAAAGAAATAAATTGCCTAGACATAGACCAACGGCACTTTTTTCGTGCTTCACAGGGTTATCTAGTTAAAGTCACGCCCGTACATCCACAATAAAATAACTTTTCGAACTGACATACATTATCTCATAAATTCTTCGTCATAAAGGCTTGCTATCCATTCCACTGCACCGTACGCCAGTGTGCACATACACGTTGAACTAACGTTGAAACACAACTTTGGACCAAGCGTTATATTAACGTCGAACGTCGCCAAAATCAACCAGCTTTTTTGGAGTTACGTGGTTGATTCTACGTCAGCCTATGACGGTCTTTTGACTTTCAAATCATAACCAAACAAGGTCGTTATGTGTGGATGTTATAATCGTGATACAAAACATGTACATTTTCAACATTGTTGCCGACTAGTTAACGTGCTTTTTATGTTTGGTTGCCAATTAAGCCGATGCCTTTTGGACGTCATGTAATTGCACCTTTTTTACTGATTTATAAACGGTTTAATGTATTTTATACGTTAAAACGACGTTTTATTAACGTCATTGTTTAGTTAAGTGTTAAGCACGTTACATTTCAACCACAACTCCAACTTGTTTTTGACGTTGAAACGTTTTAATGGATACAAATTGATATTTTATTTAGGTCAAGTATTAACTATAGAAGAACGATACTTTTCTTCTGAATTATTTTTACTGTGTCCAGCTTGACTGAATACAACGGTAACTTTATTTGATAAACGAAATCTTAAAACAGATCGGATACCCGCTTCAACACTACGTAGTTCCACCCAAAGTCAACAGCTGTTGTATCTTCAATGAGAAAAAAAATAAACAAAAATAAGCTTAGTGGAACATGGAACGTATTCTACCTACCATGTATTCTTCTAACGCAATTCTGCTATCCGTATGTCAAACTGGAATAGTAAACACAACGTTCTGACTTAAAAATTTACCGAGTTTATCAGCGACATAAATGGCAACCTAAACAGTGAATCCAGATCACCAGACAAAGGGAGAGAACGACTTGTCACCATACTGTAACATTCCACTGTAGTGTGATACCATAACGAGATTTCAATTGGTTGGCACTATCAAGGTTTTTGTGAACGTCATGTCAACGTTTAACATTAACCGCTGGCCTAATATACACTTCAAATCAACGACATAAAAACGTAATGCAAAAACATTGTTATGTCGTTATTGTAACAAAGTTATATCGACGTTAAAAGTCGACTATTAATCTAAAAGGCGTTTAATATTAACATTATTTTAAAGTAATACGGAAAAAAATCGTGTTTTTATTAACGTAAAGTTTACATTTTCCATTAATTGCTGGTGTAAAAAGCTCTTAATATCGGTGACATATCGGCCTCACATAAACACGCTCAATAAACGTCATAGCCAACACGTTTAGTAAAAGAAATAATTACGTAAGGTCGTAAACAGTAAAAGGGATTACTAAAAATCAACGTCTAATTCACGTTAAGAGAATGATATTAACCATTGGACTTAAGTTTAACGTTTAATGTTCAACGAATAACCTTGTTTTAACTATGCAAACGTCTTTTCGACGTATTTTAAACGTATGTGTGCCTGCTGGGACTGAACTGTTCAAACAATCTTTTACCTGCAATACATCTAAAATACCTATGCAATGTATTACCTACTGCTTTGAAGGAGGCTTTCTTACACACTATTAAAGATAAAATTCTTGAATATTAATTCATTCTATTTAATGCCTTCTGGTTACCCCTTCTGGTAAATATTTCGATCGTTGAACCTCTACATAGTTGCATTTTATCTTATTTTATATTACTTCATATTAGTTTGGTAATTCCGGACTTAGTGGTATTGCTCTTGCCAACGTCATATTTAATACCTTAAATTTTATCTGAAGTAAGGTGTCACGAAATACGAAAATTTAAGTATACAAAACAAGTATAAAAACGAAAGAGACTGCTTGAAACTTGGGGCCAAAAGGAAATTCACGTCATGTCTAACTGTAAACATTGTAAAACTATTAACCATTATTATTTAAGAAGTGAAACGTATTATCAGACATTACATTTAATAATTTTTATACTAGGTAAGTCATGAGAGCTGTCAGAAAATTATTGAACTTACAAAAGTTGTAGGTATAGGCTTGCTTTTCACAATTTGAAAATCAATTGTAACCGATTTTAGCTAAAACTCACTAGGTATTGTAATAAAAATTAATCTTTTAAAATCGCATATCAAGTATCATAATAAATTGTAATAGTTGAACTTGGAAATGGAAGTTTACTACCAAGTCTATATTTCAAATAAAGTAAAGAAAACTTCTATGGCCAGTTTCAAGAAATGTTTTACTATATGTTATAAAAAAGAAGAATACATTTTTTTATCATTGCTGAAAACTGTTAAAAGTCTTCTATTTCACCTGTAAACAACTATTGGTGACATCTAGAAATTTACACAATTAGCAACAATACATTTGTTAGTGCAAAATTTAAATATTATATTGATTATACCACTCCATCTAACATCAACCAATGAAAAACAGCAAAATGCATAGTTACGCATGTACTAACTTTTGATAATGTACATAGCAACTGACAATCACATACCTTCCTGATTAATAGGTGATAATCACACGCCTTCACAAACATCACGTTACCTGCTGTCAGTACAATTGTCATAACAACCACATTAACTGTATTTTTAATATTTAAAATACACTATTCAAACGTTGTTCATTGACTCGTGATATAATCTAGCCGAATGCAACTCGTGACTTCTTGATTATTAAATCATTTATGTTTCCACTTTATATATTGTTTTAGGCAATCACGCTCGTCCTTCGGATTGCCAAACAATATACCTCGTGTAAACATAAATGATAATTTGATAATCAAGAAGCCACTAGTTGCACGATATATGATTATACCACTCCCTCTAACATCTACCAATAAAAAACGGCAAAATGCATAGTTACGCATGTACTAACTTTTGATAATGTACATAGCAACTGTAATAACCACATACCTTCCTGACTAATAAGTGATAGTCAAATGCCTTCCAAACATTGCGTTATCTGCTGACAGTACAATTGTCATAATATTTATTATCTTCATCAGTGTTGTTAGAGACTCTTAACCAAATTAATTTTAGTATCGTTAAGAGCTTCATTACCGCACTCGGTGCCGTAATGGATAGATATTACCGCACTCAGTGCGGTAATGAATATTACCTCACTATTTTTGTATAAAGAAATACATTGAACCAGAATTTATTGATGAAGATAAAATATTGAACAATACACGTTTGCTTATGGCACTTCACGAGACTCGTTTGATTGCCTCAACACTCGGCTCACCGCCTCGTTTTTGGCAATAAAATGCATGTCGTTAAGATGCTCATAATCAAACTTGTATCGTTAATATCTATAAATAAACTGTTCAAACGTTGTTTATTGACTCGTGATATAATCTAGCCGAATGCAACTCGTGTCTTCTTGATTATCAAATCATTTCTGTTTCCACTCGATATATTGTTTTAGGCAATCAGAAACAGAAATGATTATTTTATAATCAAGAACCCACCAGTTGCATTATATATGATAATCAAAGAGCGCAAGAGCCAAGTATCAACATTTATCAGTCTAAAAACAAAGTCTATGTGATGCTTATACACGTAGACATCCACCCATCTGCTAACGTCCAAACATTTTTATAAATCACCTATTCAAATTTTCTATGTTCCAATTTCCAAAAAAAAAAACATTATTTTAGCAATTTTGCATGATTGCAATGTCTATGGTACAATCAGAACGTAAAGAGTAAACTATTAGATACTTAAAATAAATATTTAAAACCCTCGAGATACCTAGATTTTAAACCACATATACCTATTCTAATTTTTTAAACCTAAAACCTAATAAAGGCAGATTTTCGTGCTTGTCCTTGTTAGAATCATATTTTATTATTCCAAAAGAGTACAACTGCGATCGAGACATCATTCTCATGCGAATAAAATGTTGGAATGCACGTTTAATTCCTGAACATGTTGAAATTCATATGTAGGTATTGTCTGAAGCTATGGAAGCGTGCGATGCTAATATTGACCGATCCATATGGAACGTAACTATAATTAGATACTATAATTTTTCTTTAACAACATTCGAACTAAAAACTGTCGAAACGCAAGTATGGTCTGCGTCAAACTCAGAATTTAAAATAAAAATAACGAAAAATAACTCTAGTTGCTTCAGTTACCTATCACATAATTAACGTTACTGCTTGTTAAACCGCAAATTATATCTACATTAATAAAAAAATATTTATTTTATTCTCTGAACATGCAATATTTGTCAATCCAAAAGTCCACAATGTTGGTACTGCCAAACAAAATTGAGTTTGTTTTGAATTCAGTATTCTAAACAATAAATTTCGTATTATCGGAAAGCATTTCAAATTTGTATTTTTATTGTGAACATAAAATTTTTAACCAAGGGGAATTTGAAGGGCCACTGGTTTATATACGTGCGCCTTCATAAATCATTCTTAAGTTAATGGGCACTTACTCTCCACATTTCCAACACCACATTCAATTGCCCTAAAAATTAATTTAAAAATTTGCATGTTATCTCATGCAAAACCTGGCGACTTCTATTTTAAATTATTAATAGAAAAACTTGGGACCAGCAGCTAGCTCCACATAACCAGCGCCCATCAATTTTCATGAACAAAAAAGCCTTTCAGCGGGCAGGAAACTGGGTGATAAGAGCACCTACAACATGCGATCGCGCTCGTGTTTGGAGTAAATTAATATAACAAGCAGTCAATTGTACGGCAGATGAATAATTTGATCTGGTAACGAGTAGCAGCTTTCACATTTCCCGCTACTTTACGTTACTGCAAAACAATTGACGTGATTGGCAGTAACGGGCTTTAATTCCCGCCTTTCAGGCGTTCGTTATCTGAAATAGGATTGGCTGAAACTGTGAAGAGGGGATAATAAAATCAATTTAATGCCATCGCTTGGTCGCTCAAGTGTATCAGAGAAAGGGAGCAACTCTGCCGAAGGGCCGAGAGAGAGAGACGGCATTATGTTGTCCCTCTAACTATGCGTGACATACGTGTGTTTGTATGGTGTTTGTTTGGGAGCTTTTTGTGTTGTCGCATTAAAAACCCTTTAATGTGATTAGCTTCGAAACCATTATTGCATTTTTATAATTGGAAAACCCGAAATTTAGTCAGGATTTTTAAAGCTTGGCACTATATAAAAGCCTTATCTACAATCTGCAGTAGTACTGTACTTGTCATTAAGTGATTAAAATTTAAATTTTAGGATTTATTGTCGCTAGGCCGCGCTGCAGTTAAACACGTGCAACAAGGTTCCGAAATCGGGCGTATTTTGTTCAGCACATCTGAACGTGTGCGAGACAAAAACTGAGCTATTGAATGATTTATAAAGCGTTTTTTATTTGCCATAAAATTGTGGAATATCATGCTAATCGATATTTTAATGCAGCCCAGCGGCAATCCGAATTCAAATGACAGCCAAGACAAACGAGCTAATATGACACAAATGGGTGTCCTAATCACTTAGTACGTCATGCAAGCCGAATTTGAACATCAGCGGTGACAAACAGGCACAGCAATATTCTATTTAGATAATAACGAGGGGGCGTAGCCTGATAGCGATCGCCCCGCCCCCAACGGCATGGTACCTAACTTCAACGTGCAACTGTTCAGTCGACCACCACAACTGTTGCCAACCGCACCGCAAAAAAACGACAGTTTCCGGTGTTTTGTTCTCCGACGTGACCGAGTTCGTAATTAGCGTACATGAACGCTAATTGACTTCAGAAAATCGAGGAGTTTATATTTCCAATTTAAGGCGAACTTCGGGGCATAAACTATGAAATTCGAGCGCAATTACGAAGGCTGTTAAATATTTATGTGCACAACGCAGTTGCTGTTAATTTTCATTACGCGCCGCTCAGTTATTGGATTTTGAATTTATGTGGGATTGCTCACGACGAAACGCTTAACCAGCCTAATCCTTAACACACTGAATGGCATGTGACTCAAGTCGCATAAGAACAATTGGTCGATCTAACGGCAGTTAACGTGTAAGCGATGGATAATTCAGGAATAAGCACTTGAAACATAAATAATGGAAAACGTCATAAAATCAGAGCCTAGTTACAAAACTAAAATTTCGTTCAGCGTCGAGTCTCTCCTGGCGTCCAAGAAGTCGTCGGTCCCAGAGCTCAGCGACGACGACCACATCGACGTCGACGACCACTCCGACGAGGAGAGAACGGATTTGGTGGAGGAGCATGTGGACGAGGACGAGCAAATAAAAGTGCACGACAATGACCGCGACGAACTAGAAAGTCGAGAAAGTGGCAGCCCCAATATTTCCCATGGTGTAGTGATCCCCCAACCACTTCATCCCTCGGTCCCTCCGCTTCTGGCGACCTCTGGGCCCCAACAGTGGCCTTTTGCCTGGCCTGGACAGCACGGACCCATGTTTCGAACAGCTTCCCCCCATCACGGTAAGACTAATATGTACTTTAAAAGGCGGAACTTTCCTGCTCGCCGTAAGGGTAGTTTTTGCAATACAGTATTCGAACGTAAAATACCAAAAAGAACGCTTTTTATGTGGAATGGCGGTATGACAACCTGTTTCTTATAAAAATTAAAATTTGCCTTGTTTAAAAATTAAGGAAACTGATCTATTCCAACTGTGTTAATTAAACAATCTTAATTAAATGATATATTTAAGCAAACCCTTTATTAATCTCGCATTTAAATAAACGTAAATGTTGAGACTCTATGTTTAATTTTTTGTTCAAACATAATTCCATGTTGCATTATGGTTACCTAATCAATTTATTTATAGGTACCTATGTTTATTCACACTTTTATCGTACGAAATAAGTATTCGCCTATTTATTTATACAGGGTGATTCACGAATCGTGTCTGATTTAGCTTCGTTTTTTCTGCCACACAAATTACTTTGTCACAAAATGACAATTTTGTTTAATTTTTCTGAAATCATGATCACAAAATTTTATTCAAATTGAAAAACAGCGAAGTAATCTATGAGAGAGTAATTTTTGTTGCAGGAATAAAGGCGCTAATCAGACACTATTCTTGAATCACCTTGTATTGCATTTTCTTTGCAACTGTTCTAGCATTATCATTTCATACTTATTCATAAATTCTGAATGTTAAATTTGTACAAAAATAGACACCAGATGATTATAATTATTGTAGTAAGTCATAATTAGACCCGTAATTACTACTCAAATTAAGTATCTTATTATTTCCAATTTTTAAACGTCAGATGAAAATGAGACGAAAGTCGACTACTGAATCTCGCCTCGAAATTCGAGAGTTGGCTTAATTAGTGCAATTGGAGATTTCTCGATTTTTTAAAAATTATTATCACGTCTAAGTAGGTATGTAGTTAAGGGCTTATGTCGTAAATATTCAAATATGCGAATTTTTAGTCTTAAAATTGTAGCGACACGGCATCGAAGAAAATACTCATTTAACTTATTATCAAAATCTCTTGACAAACATTAATAAGTACATAACAAGCACATTTAAAGAAAAACTCGACGGACAATGATTTTAAAATACTTTCTGAAGAATCGGATAAAATTAAAACGCATGCAAGCAATACAACAGATTCTGCCACAGTATAAGTAAGTAGTAACTAAATAATTAACATAGGTATAACTTAAAAAAACATTTTTTTCTGTCAACATTGTTCAGTAATTTTTGTGACTACATCATTAGATATGTACCGGAAATTTAGAAATATTTATACAATTAATCTAATTTATCCAAATTGATATTTTTCAGTATCATTTAAACCTTCTGGGCTTCTCTGCGGAATACCTCTGATGTGGAACCTGAAAATACCGGAGAGCACATTTGGTCAAATCAAGATCAAATAAATTGTCCTTATTTTGTTCGCATTCTGAATACACTAAACTTTACATTATGTACTATTGTCTTCTCATCATCTCATCCGTTTCGAATCTATTCAACGTACATTTGCCGGAAACTTGAAAGATTCTCTTTTATTTTAATAAAAACAAATTACAAACATTTCAAATTATTCAAACGTAACGTGTTTGCTATAATCAGCGTTGGCAAGATATTTTGTATTTGTATCTACATAAATATAGGTAGATAAATCTCAAAAATGTTATCTAGTTGCACCTTTTAAAACGTATCTGGATACAGATCCACAATTTTAAAATGAATCTAGATACTTTGCAGAAACATTCTGCAATAATATTTCCTAAATATTAACGAAAAATAATCGCAAAACTACAATTTAGCCTCTAAGACTGCAGTTATACACGAGCGCTAGAATAACGAACGTTGAAATAAAGAATAAATA
The DNA here is from genome assembly GCA_940337035.1 of Agriotes lineatus. Taxonomy (NCBI): domain Eukaryota; kingdom Metazoa; phylum Arthropoda; class Insecta; order Coleoptera; family Elateridae; genus Agriotes; species Agriotes lineatus. The sequence goes on along the minus strand of OW679196.1, from coordinate 83,467,009 downwards.
GTAAATAGAGCAAAGAATATTTTATCCTTCAAATAATCGTGTAAACTAACATTATTTTATAAAAGCGTCCCAAAATTTCCAGTGGATGTTTACATGTCCCTGAATTTTTGAAGAGCAGGTTTGGCACTCCACTTGATTTTACACAATTCATCACCCAAAATCATGGGTCCATACAACCACTTTCGTTATCACTGATGATCTTTGAGACATGTTTGTGTTTGTTAGCGTTATAAGAGTAAAACACTCCAGTTAAAATAAACAAAATTTACAGAAGACACATAGCTGTAGTAATATTCTTGAGTACCCCAAGTTACTATCAAGCACAAGTCAGGTTAAGTCATAGATCAATCACTATTTAAAGATTTACTCAGTTATTACATTGTTACGCCGTTTGAAATTCTAGGTGCTTATAATTCGTATTAATAACTTTACAGCTCTTCTTGATACTAAACAGGTTTTTTCAATACTAAGTACTTTTACTAAGAAGAAATGCGTTATTTAATATTTAAAGGCAAAATATAATTTTTTAATTGTATCTTTGTTACCTACTATATGTTTAAGATACACCGAAAATTTATCTAGATACAGATATTAGGTACCTTACACCAAATGCCCTAGATACAGATACAGGATGCTTACCCGGAATCTAGATACTTGTACCTAAATACTACCCAACCACCAGAGCTGGGCAGTAATTAATTACTTTGTAATTAAATTACAATTAAATTCCTTTTTATTGATGTCTTGGTATTGAATTACTTTTTAAAATGGGGTAATTGTAATTGGTAATTGCAATTTTTTATAAAAAGTACCTATTAATTACTTTTTGAAAGTAATTACTTACTACGTTCAATTACTCAATTACTTTTGACAATTAAATTACTCTAAAGTATTTAAATTATTTTAGAATTATTTGAATTAGTACTTGTGGTAATTGAAATTGACCTCGATTGGGTACCTAGTAAGTCTCCAAAACGCAATAATAAGACAAGGCCTTATTAAGTTACATGTCAAGCGTAATAGGGCGTTCCTGTAAAGGTATATTTGGTGCAGGCGCGTATGTTTATTGATGGGATGTGCATCTGTGTATTGTGTAAAGTGAGCTGTGCAGGATGTAGCACTGTAGCTTGCTAATAATTATTGTATTAGAAACCAAAATATGTCTCCCCTAAGTACAGATTACAGAGTAAAGTGCGGTAAAAATATAATTAAATTTTTTCCATAACAATTGACAAAAAATAGCTTCATTGAACGATATTGGTTATAATAATAATTTATTCATTTCAGTTTGCTTATTTACAACGATGTACTAGCTCAGGGCTTATCTAAATACTACTAAATACAAATATACAACAACTTCTAGCGAAACTAGTTGAACAAGTAATTTCCGTTGTGCAATTACAATCGCCAAGTATTTCATAGTTGAATTACTATTGTATTTGAGTAATTGAAAATCTGGTAATTCAATTACTTCATAGGACGGTATTTGACAAGTGGTAATTAATTACGTTTTTACAGTGATTTCCCAAGGCTCTGCCAACGGCCAATATTAGCTATCTTTTTACTGCAAATATTTCAAAAACAATAAGAGCCGTGTTTCAGGATAATAAGGACAAAATTATATAGTTGGTTGATACGCACCATGGTATTATCGGAGTTTAGAAAAATAATTCCCATTGAATTACAATAAGAATTTTCTAAAATTACTGAAAATTACAGTGAAAACTTCAAAAAAGCTATCTTAATATAATCTAAAAGTAATGAGTCTACAATGTAATCACGATTTAAAACCCAATAGTTATTAGGTACTGAATTTTCAAAAAGACAACAAAAATAATCTAAAATTCCTTAAAGACATTAATAGATATTTCTGCATTAAGGGTGATATGAATATGTTTTTCCCTGAGGTTGACATGATTAGAGAGGGTCTCTGGCCCGAAGTCTGTAAGTCAACCGAAGGTAAAAAACATGAATATCTCCCGTGGTGCTTACAATATTTTATTTACTAGCATATTAGTAAAAATTGTATGAAATTTCAAAATGTCATAAGAGTCATATGTCATATTTAAAATAAGAATCTGGAAGTAACATCAAGTATTGCCTGAATGTATGGTTGCTAACTGCTAGGACGTTATTTGTAGTTGCATGGTTACCATGAAGTTGTAGGAGAAATCATTCGAAAAATCCCTTGGGAGTTATGAGTTGGTTTTCATATTTCTTATCTATGATGAAAATTAACAATATCATGTTGCTGGTAAATAAACTGTTGCCCTTCTACAAATAACAGGCAAGTAGTCGGATAATGAGGTTAAACTTACATACTTTGGTATAATACCTACTTGGAGTTTTATAAATGAATAGATTAAAAAGAAACAAAATTTCAGATGTCTTAATGACGAATAACAGAATAATAGATATTACTAAAAGTTTTGAAAAGACAACGGAAGAAAAATGGAAACTTAAAACTGTTATATTTTCCCCCTCTACAATAAGAGGTACGTAGACGGTAACTTACATACATCAGTATAAGGCAGGGCAAACTTTATATCGATACTTTGGCACATTGTTGGCATAGGGCGGTTTCTTCCATGCGCTCTTTAGGACGCACGTTTAGTCTTCTTAATCTGTTGAATGGTGCTTTCAATGTGGTGCATCCGTTATAATATTATGATATACAGATGATCGTACCACATAGGAGACGACGTGGGCTTAGGAAAATTCGCAAAGGGGATGGGAACTAGTAATTGCAAAACCTCGATGGAGGAAATCGGTTTAGAATTGAGTCAAAGATTTACCAATACCGTTATCAAAAAATACGAATGAAGCAGACAGAGCCGATAATATGGCATTTCATATTTAAAGGTGACAAGAGATAAAAATTTACATCCGCATCTATCGATAAAAAAATCTTGTCCTCACCGAGATTCGAAATCGCGACCCCAGGCTCGACAGTCGATTATGTATGCTACTAAAGCATTCTAAGAGCGTACTGGTAACGCGAATACACATCAACAAGTACATATAAAGAAAAAGCAACAAATCTCGCTAAAAAGCTTTTGAATTGTTTACATTAATATTCCACACGCAATGAAACAAAATCATTCTAATAGGTTATGTCATTCTCGTGTTATCATGTTTACAGCCGTTCGGAATGACATACCTACTCCACATTTATTAATTTTTAGACTTTGCTTTAATGCTAAAGCGGTTGTTACCTATATAAAAGCTATTTAGTTTCTTGAGAACCTTCATGTAATTGTGAAATCGCCGTGATTGGTTAACCAGTTACGACAAAAATTGTACATTTTGTAAAATGGTCGGGGTCGTAGGCAATCCTTCAGCAGGTTGTGCTAAAGTAATAATTTAGGCACAATATCCATCTGTAGAATGAATACCTACTATAATATATTACTAGTATTAGGTACAATACCTATTTTTTTCCTAGCTACTAAAGTAATTATTGCATTTTCTATTTTGGGAACTCTTATGCTAAATAGCGTTTGAACTTTTTCAACTCATGGAATTGCCATGTTCCATAAAAGTTTAGGCAATCTGTATATAATTATGGCCCCATCAAATATCAAATATTCAGAAACTCTTGCGAAATGTAAACAATGTTATCGATGATTCTGAGAATGTTTAAAAAAAACAATGAATAACAAATTGAGTGAAGTGGGAGTCATTATTTCCTATACTCTTTGATATTGAAGAAAGACATTTACCTCTATTGTTCAATACATTGTATTGGTATCCATAGTTGCAGAACTAAACTACCTATAATGTTGTTTAACTGATTCTTTTTGTCCTTCGCTCAGCAGTAGTTAAATCTGCCGAGTTGCTAGCTTCCTCACAACCAGCTGTAAAATGTTATCAACTACGGATGCTTTTAAACCTTAAATTGTTAAATCTGTGAGTTACCTACATTACGATTCTCCTCAAGCAGTTTTGCGATAGCACTAACATTTCAGCACAAACATCTACTTGCTCATCGTAAGGTCTCGGTTCATCTTCTAATGCAGCGGTTTCAAAACTGTGATATGGGGAATCCGTCCGGGTGGTACGCAATCGTATTACAAAACAACAACTATTTATAAGAAAACAGTGTGGCTAGAGACTAAGTGGTACCAAAATCAGACGGAATGGGAATTGTGGTGCATACGTTGAAAATTTTGAGAACCGCTATTCTAACGTATACCGTCCACGGAACCAGTGACTGTGAATGACAAAAACTGTGGTCACCAAAAGCTGCCACTAAATTTAGATGAGTTTGTACAAAGGTCAAACTTTCTTTCTAATCGTAGAAAATCTATGCTCGATAATCATTCCGCGGCACTTCCATACTGCATGCACAGTGAACAACAAACACGTTTAAATTTATGCAGATGTTTTTGTTTTATTGGCATCCATGGCCTGCTGCTTACAATTATCAGAAAATCCCTCGTATGAAATTTTTGTAGCCTATACAACAACATTTTATCAATTCAGGAAGCCTCAACGAATTGTTCATTGATGTCACTCCCAAAGCCTCTAAAAATTCTTTATTTGTTTACAGTAAGCGAAGGCCAATTGTGATTATGCTGAACCAAAATTTCCACTTCCGGCAGACAAACTAATGAATATCAATATATTGTACTGGATCACAACGCGTGAGCTGTCTTAATTTACTTGTTAATGAGCTATTATTTTCGATTATTAATTTGTCACACGTTGTGCAGTCATATATGTGTTAATGTCGACGTTGCAGCGCCTTAAATCTGCTATTTACCTTCAAGTATCGTGATCTTAATCTGTTTTTAACTTGCATTTTTTATGTTATCAAATTTAAAATTGCCCTGTCATGTATAGAAAATCAGTAACTGTTATTAGAGCAAGCTCCTGAAAAATCAGGGGTGGATTCCTTTATCTAGATAGCTTATTTCTGATATTTGATGTTCTAATTTTTTATCATTCCCATAAGTCAATATAACTTATATCAGCTATATGTCAAACAGCTTTGAAATCAAAATGACAAATAATACCAGATCACTACAATCGTACACAACAATATATTAAAACAGTAAATAATTATATCATAAATAATTCACCTTTTTATAGTCTTTATTTCCTTTTCTAGTTATGACTTTAATACTAAGATCACCCACCTGTCACTTTATCAGCACAACGTTCAGGAAGTTAACCAAACTGCTCCTCTCCGCCTACCAATCGACTCTCTCAAGCATCTTCCCGCAGTGGATGACCCCACAAACAGACCAGACGTCCCAATCGTCCAAAATCAGCAACTCACCCTTTCCCACAGTGCGCAGCCAACAGCCCAAATGTACTTGCAATACTGCATCCGCCAACCTCCTGGAATATGCCTCTTTAACCGATGATCCTCCTCTGGAGCTCTCCCTTAGTACCACACAGCTTGACGTAATCCAATTTGATTAATGTATTATGTCAAATGGACTTTTCCAATAAACTTGACTTATTATTCTTCTCCAATAGTTCACCTTTTTAGGTTAATTCTGCTAGCCATTAATTTTTACCACATACTTGTAATCTTCATTAGTTTTATGTCTTTAATTATTCTTCCTATTTTTAAATTTCCATTTCACTTCACCACGTAGATTTTATTACTACCCTTCTTATTTTATCCAAACATTTTATTAATAAAACAGGGTTTATTTTTATATTTTAATTACACCAAATTATTTTTCTACATTTTTCAAAATTTGTTATTTCTCAATAATCGAAACCAATTACTTAACGATATAGTTTTCCTTCTTATACACTCTAGTCTTATCATATTTAATTTAAACCTACTAAATTTCTAATTTATTTCAATCAAGTATTTGGCATTCCTTTCAAGCTTAAATTTATAAAATATCTTTTTTCGAATCCATCTGTTTTTCAAATAACCTTTTTGCACTAAATTATAAATTCTCTTTTACTTTGTAATTGCATATGAACCATTCACATTCCCACTTTATATTTGACTACTTAGATCTAACTTATTTTCACCCATTGCAACCCCTTATTTTTTTCTAAAATTGATTCTAACACACAGGGGTGTATATTATTACAATATATTACTCACTTCCTATTTGTTTTACTTTTGTGGTTCTAGGATGATCTTCCAATTGGGCCGTTTGGCTTTTTCTCTCAGGTCAAAATTTTATATCCACGTTTCATGTTCTGTTATGATGTTCCAAACTGCATTTGAAGGTCATCGGTTCTACTTTTAGAGTTTAGTTACACCAAACTACTCAATGTTGCCTTTCGCCGTTTGAGGACCCTACAACTACACATTCCTTCATATACAAATGATCATGTCATTTTTTTAAGGTGACCTACACACGAAACGAAAACATACATACAAAAATGTTATTTATCAATCCCTTTTATATAGCATGTTTCACCATTGTTAAATCTTTTATAGGATATCTGTGGCTCACATTTTTTCTGTATATGAGAATAAGACAAAGATGTTATGATTACAGCCATATAAATGTATTAACTTCCAAAAATTTTGGTCCACATCACAAAGCCTAATTAAAATTATGTTATAAAATATCACGGAAGACAGGTTTAAAACTTTATATTTGAAAACATTATAGCTATAGCATATTTAGTGCCTTATAATGCTAAATGTTTGGTTAAAGTAAACACAACGTTTTAATAAGCAATATAGAAATGTTTAAAAATATATCCGTAACGTTGATACTTTTAAAGCAAAATACAATTACTTGTATCTAACTAATTATCCATATTTATCTAACTTGTAGTTTACAAGTGTTCAACATTTAACGCTGTTGTGGTCTAGAAAAATATAATATTTCATAAATTCGCTTAATAGCAATTGAATTATTCTACCAGGTGTTCGTGAGAAAAAAGTGTTTACCTTACTTCCGGTATATTCTCTAAATGTCAAGTATGTCAAAAAACTAAAGAAAATTCCCCATCTCTAACGTATCTTGAAATGACCTGACAATTTTTGATGTTAAAAGGGTTGTAGTTTTTATATGCACTAATAATTAGTTGTAATTACAAAAAAAAATGACCAGGCAGAACATGAATATCCTCTTTACTAAGCATAGAATTTGTATGCACTTAAAATTACCAAAATATGCATGCACATTTGCACATATGAACTATAAAATCTTGAAAGTGGGCACTTGTATATGACCTTAAATAAGTATATCAAAATGCGTTTTTAATTTTTTTAATATTAAATGTATGCAAAAAAATGTAGTCGGTTGTAAGAGTATATCGAATTCCTTAACATAACTTTGAAGAATAACAGACACAGCCGTTTTTCTTTGCCCATCTTTACACCACAATACAAAATTTCAAACTGAACAAATTTTTGGGAGTTCCTTTCTTTTTTGTGGAAATTTAACAAGTTAAAGTTAACCTATATGTATTAGCAAGGACAGCTAATCCTTGCATTGTGGTCTGTTTACTGATACTATTAAAATGTATGGGATTACAGATAAAGTAGTTGAAGTTGGAATTGGTTGCATTTACTTTTCACAGAAACCATGGAAAATGTTCAAAAAGTTCTAAAATATGCATTAATACGCTAAACTGCTAAAATATGCATATATTTATTAAGAAACGCCTAAATATGCATTTCTATGCACTTTCAAATTCACATATGTGCTTGAAACGCATAAAAATTTAGTGTGCATGGAAATCATATCCCTAATCATTACTGTACACGCAGTGGAACTCTACAAAAGCTCCTATATATTTATAGAAGAAGAAGAAGAGGAAGAGTTAAATTAAAAAATTGAAATAGTATGTACTGTTTGGTAAACGCTGTTAGAGTCAATTGCGATTTAAAAAAGTTAGTTTAAACCTTATTAAACAACACCATTATACGTGGAAAAGTTAAGCTACCTGTACTTGCGCTATGCACATACGCAATGCGGGCAATCAAGGTTTCTTCCGGTATGAATTATTGGCTATTTAAAGTGGTGGTCATAAAGCATTCCATATATTCTGACCTAAAAATAGGTATTTAATAGCTTGTTCATTATCTGTTACTCTTTTTGATTTAGTAAGTCGACCTTATTTTGAATTTTCGAAGTACCTAGTAATTTACCCACCCCATCCATAAGGTACAGTAAGTTGAACTTATGAGTATACGAGGGTAAATTTCTGCAATCAGGTAGCCAAAAATTATTTTAAATTTCGTTTTTCAAAATATTCGCCCTTAAACTCTTTATATCTAGGCATTCGATAAAACCACTCTTCAAAACATAAATTTGACTCTTCTTGAATCACTTGAGAAACAAGGTTTTTGAAGTTTTCCACAGCATCTTCGGGGGTTCCTAATTGCACACCAAGCATTTTATCCTTTAATCTAGGAAATAGAAAGCAATCGGAAGGTGCTAGGTCGGGACTATATGTGGAATGACTTAGCAATTTTAACACGGAAGCCGCTCAAATTTCTTTTGTTTGATGTGCGGTATGACCTGAAGCATTGTCATGATGCAAAACCATTTCACTTCTTGGAAGTTATAAAACGAGATTTTTAAATAACGTCTGGCGGGCATACTGCTGTGCGCCATTCTACGGTAGCCATACATTTATCTTCAAGCACGACAGTTGTGATAGGTCTTGATTTCGAAGATTTGAAGATCGTTTTAATTAAACTGAATTAGATTCGCGTTCAAATGCATATATCCAGCTTTCTACACCAGTTATAATGTTCTAAACTGCTTTAAAGCTACTTTGATCATATTTCTTAACATTTTTCTTACATCATTCGACACGCTGTTGTTTTTGTGCTTCTGTTAAACTGTGTAGTATCCGCCGACAACAAACTTTTCTTACATCCAAGTGATTATGTAAAATCTTGTTTATTGCAGTCATGTCAATGTCCAAGTTACTCCTAATAAGTCTATGTGTGACTCGATTGTCCTCCTGGCTCATTCAACCCAAAGCGTCTATGTTTGTTTCGGTAACTGCTGAAATTTGCCTTTCTTCGCGAAAATCGTCCCTGAGTGAAGCTCGCTCAAATTTAAATTTATCAAACCAGCTATAAACATTCCTCTGCGAAGGCGCTTGGTCCAAAGCTTTCTTCCGGAGATAGGAAACTTTGAAAGTGATAGTAAATCATGGCTCTAAAATTTTCTCTCGTTAAATTCACTTTTGCTATACAACGCCTATTTCAAAATTCACTTGTATAATAACTGTTGCAATTATCAAAACTAAATTTGATTTGTCAAAATAGAAAACAGCAAATATTTGTTTCATGCAAGTGTTATTTCTATGGTCCACTTGATTTATTAGTTTGCAGAAATTATGGGTGCTGTCATTGTATAAACTAATACAATTAGATCAAACTGAACAAAAGAATTTACAAATGTATTTTTAAACAAAAATACAAAGGGCTCCGTAGCTCAGTAGTTAAGCATCCTTACCACTGCTCTAAAGGTCGTAAGTTCGATCCTCGGTCCAGGTAACGTTTTCCAAAACAAAACAAAAAATGCCGATCAAAACGTTTGCAGAATGCCATCATTCGGAAGTGATGTAAAACAATGGGTTCCATGCTACAATGTTTAGCACGTAAAAGATCCGTTGCTAGGGTTGGAACTCCTTAGTCTCGCAAAATTCTAAGTAGGACTTTGACCATATGACCAAAGTAGTCGAGAACTTGTCCATAACAAACAAACAAAGGGCGTTTAATTTTTTTACGAATAGGAAGCCATAAAGGTGCTTTTATAAAATGCTGACATTTATGTCATGTGGCCTAAACCACGTGTGAAAATATTCGTTTAGCACTTGAACCGACAATTTAGGTATCCATATAATTAACTATGTATTAACTGAAAGTTTTGCAAACTACCTTACCGCAATTTGCGTCGATTCAATTACAGCGTTAATGTAAATTCCCATTATTTACGTTAGGAAGACCTTCACTAAGCTGATAAATAAATTATCGCCGTAAAGTTCCCGCATTATGTACAACCAAATAGTATGTTTTGTTATTGATCCGTGCTTGTAGTAAATTAATATTAAGTGTAAAATACTGGAACTTCATTAATGTGCAAAATATATTAGCACTTCTTATACAGTTTCCTTTCATTTTCATATAATAACATAAAATTCTATTTTGACCAATCGTATAGTCATTAACTTGAATTATTCCTTAAACCATAGGCGTTCGAAATTCATAATGTTTTTGATAAAATAGAAATTAAATATTCTCCTTAAAAAAATCGTCAATTTTATCTTTATAGCTTTATAAATTTACAGCCTACTCAGAAAACACTAAACTAAACTCGTATTCCCCATTTACCGCTGTTGCTTGTATTTCATTTTTACAGTTCTTATTTTTTTGGTATACAAAATCATGAAAACCCATAATATAGCAACTACTCTATGTAAAATAATACAGAATAAAAGAAGTTAAATCGAAAGCTTCTATAACAGTATCATGCTGTAAATGCATTACGAAATTATGTTCTCGTCGTCAAGAATAATTCCAAGTGCAACTCATAAACCTCTTGTGATGAAATGCAATTTTTACCTGTACACCTGCTGTGCCAAATTCATATATCATCAAATGGCACAGTGATAACGTGTATAACAAATACCTAAATTTATAAAATTAAATAAACAGACTTTTGAAAAGTACAAAATAACTGATAAACTACCAATCTTAAAACGTGTAAGGGTTCTGACAAGGTATATAACAAATACACATAAAATGTGTTGTTGAATATTTCGATATAAGTATAAATTTCTCTTTATCAATAGTTAACGTGTGATGGCTGTAGTAAACCTCAAATTCTTTCATTCGAATATAGGCAATTAAAGAAGACGGACAATTCCACTTGAAGAGTCTGATTTGTCTTCCTACTGTATTTTCTATAATGAATATTTCTGACTATGGCACTCGTTTAGTGCGTCAAAAAAAGGTGTAGTAATTTAGGTACCTTTATGAGATTCTTAACTGCAGTTTACGTGTTGACTAAAATACAACAATGTATGTGAGACAGCCAAATTAATGGCAACTGTAACGTAACATGCTGTATTTCTAATACGTATTCATGTAACTATACCAGAAAATTTTTCTTGTTCGTTTATTATTTAAATTTTTACCAAAATTTTGAATTTGTAAAATACGTAATTTTGTATATAACTTGTTGTATATAAGGCTTTGCCTAATCCGCATAATAATAAATGCAAATATTTTATCTATTAAAGATATTTATGTCGTATAAAAAAGATCGCTATTAAATCTTCAGTCGACATTTTCCAAAAGAAAATCATAACTTAAATATTTTGACTGACATTCAGGCATCGATATTACAGCTTAAAGTTAGTACAACTCACAAGAGACAGAATTGCAATGTTGCGTGCTGCATTCGTAATTAGTCATCTGAACTGTAAATGTAACACAAAAATGCAAAAATATACGTATACATAGGAGCTTTGTTCTATCTAACCTGATAGGTTTATACAAGATAGCTTACATATGATAATATCTAGTATAGAATAGTCTAGCTGAAAGCTCTGCCTCTGTTCACACCTGGAAAAAGAGCTCACGGTCTACGTATTATGGAATACTAGTGGATGAAACATGGGTGTCACAAGATAGATCAGATAGTAACTACTTAATCGCAAAGCCGATAACTTATCCTGTATGCCGAGAAACAAATGAGCAATTCTTTCTCCGTTGTCGATCGTCTTAATTAGAAATAATGCACAAATGCTGTAAAGAATTGAATTTAATTTGTGCGTATAAAATTAAGTTATATTACCATCAGATAAAAAATTAAAAACTAGGGACCGAAAAGTGATCTCGTTGACACCCGGAATTAGTAGACAAAACTTTAAAACTAACAAAGCAACATCACTGACAATGTGAGCCCGAGATAAATATTTGTTAATAAATTAAGACTTAATGTAAGTAGCACAAAATATTACCGCAAACTTAGCAAAATACTGTAAAATTCCAGTAACTTTTTTCACACTAACTTTTAATCAAAACTTCCACAACAGATGCGACGTAAATAGGGAATGCCCTGTTTACTCAATATGGCGGGGTATTCAGACGTTTCGAAACTGAAAATTCAAGGATGTCCTATGTCCAATGTCTTCCCAGTCTCCCCTACAAATCGTGTCTACGTATTCTGTAAATATATAATCCATAACAATTATTATTAAGTATGTAATAAAGTAAAATACTGAAAAAATGGATTAAACATATTTTTTAGTAAGCTTAAGAATCCATTGTCCATTTCCTTAGAATACATGTTTTTCCGATATTATTTTGCTGAGCCACACCGCCTCTATAAAGCGTTGAAAGTGTTTTGGAATTTTTATTATTTCTAACATTTTATGACTTGTAGCAATGTGAATTTTGTGTGGTAAATGTTGATTTAACAAATCCACTTTTTTATAATAATTATTTATAGACATGGAGTGCATGCTGTGACATTATACGTATACTAATAATGATACATAATCTTAATAAATAATTGTGATGCGTTCTGGAGACTTTAGGTTCCTTTTAATGGGAATTTAACAAATTCACTTTTTTATAATAATTATTTATAGACGTGGAGTGTATGCGGTGATATTATACCTAGAATAATAAAGATAAATAATCTTTGGCAGCAATACAGAAGCTCCCAATTGCTAATTTAACACAATAAAACAGTGCAATTTCTATTATACAAGAAATTATCCAGATGCTCTGCAGAGGATATTAATAAATAAAATTCTAGTAGCATTACTATAACCGTGACGTTATCTATTTCAATTTAAAATTAAATTTAACATTTTTAATTGATTTAATCGATACAGAATAACACAATGAAGACAGGTAAACTGTAGCATCATATTGCAGCACATTTTCAATAATATACTAGAAAATCAGCTTTTGATACATTATTTTAGACTGCATCTTCATCTGCTTTTTGATGTGCATCGTAAACCAAAGTCAAAAAACTTTATGTACCTGTAGTGGATGCAGGAAAAAACCAATTGATAGAATAAATGTAGCAACCGTGAGCTAGTAAGAACGTGGGAATAGGCCTAATTGAAGCAGCGAGGAGTTTACAAGAACTATATAAGAACAAATCACCTAGAAACACAGACATTTGAAGCAACAGTAGGAGTAAAACAAGGCTGGTGTTTATCGTAGTAATCGATAAAGCAGTTGTCGCTACCAGAGTAAAAACTAAGCCGTCCTCGGTTAATTACTCTGCAAAATAAATCAAATAAGATTAAGATATGTTCGCATATGATAGCATTATAGGCGATTATGGGTAAACGTACTGTACGTACCCATACAAAAGCCTGTAGAAACTGATATTATGACAGCCATGATAATGGTGATAGAAACAGAAAGCAGGAAATATGACATCAAGAAGAAATAAATGAAAATTAATAAATACGTGAACGTAGCCGTCAAAAATAAATATTCTGAGAATAATAAGACAAAAAAAAACGACCATTTCTAAAACCATACAAGCTAACAATAATACTAATAATCTAAAAGTATAAAGTAAACTAAAATGAATGGAAATTGGTTAACTGGCAAAGTAAAAAAAATTTTAAAACAATCGAATAACAAGTCATAGACAATGAAAGAAACCTACTGAGATGGTGGAGCAAACAAAGATTCAAGAAGGAAACTGAAGAAAAGGGTATACCAACGAAACATTACAAATATATAGACGCGAATAATGTTAGAAAATTATATAAAAACAAAGTCAAATCAATAACCAAAGGTAGATGAAACTACGATTAAACAAAAAATATTTCAAACTACCCATAAGTAGGTTTTCTCTGTAAACAAATAAAATGAGAAGTGAAACGTCGTTAATGTTGGTATTATATATTGTTGTTGAAAACGTATAACATAAATAAAGGCGCTTTGGAGTATTAAAGAATGTTATTAATAATTCTTAAACTCGCACACCTTATAGAAATTATTGTAATTGGAGCTTGATTAACAAAAACATGATCACCGTATAGTCCTAATTTGTCCACTGATGGACATAGGCCTCCCCAAGGCATTTCCATATCTTCCTATCCTGAGAGGTTGCTACCCAATTCGTGCTAATTCTTTTGATGTCGTCGGTTCATCTAGTTGGCGGTCGGCCTCGCCATTCCAGAATTTTTCTAGTCCATCTGCCATCGTTGATTTTCGCGATGTGTCCTGCCCATCTCCACTTTGCCCTTGCTATTCGTTCCAGAACATCATCCGCACCTGTTCTCCTGTGAATGTCCTCATTCCGCACTTGTGAGACTTATACCAAACATCGAGCGTACCATTTTACGTTGTGTTCTTTGTAGTTTACATACCGATGTTTTGGTTAGGTCTCTGCACTATAAGTGAGGACAGGTAGAACAAAGATGTTGAAATCTTTTATTTCCAACGTGATTGAAACATCAGTTTTGAAGAAATCGCGAAGTTTGCCATATGTTGTTCATCTCAATGTTATTCTTCTGGATAGTTTCGCTGTTTCGTTGTCTCTACCAATCCTCACGTCAAGGCCCAGATATATATAGCTTTGCACCATCTGTACATCGGTGTTATCTACATGTAACAGCTCACTGGGAACATCTTTCAGTTCGTGGATCATGGTCCCAGCTTCTTCCAGGTTTGCGGATATAAGTATAATATCATCTGCAAACCTGAGATGGTTGAGTTTTTCCCCCCATCGATGCTGATGCCTTTGTTTTCCCACTCTAATGCATAATATTGTGAAAAACAACTAACTTTATCACCAATATATACAGGGTGTGTATAAATTTCCGAAAAAGCTACACGTGGAGATATTCTTCATAAAACTTCGAGTCGAAAATTTTAGTACTAAAAGCGTACGCGTATGAACGGTAGATAAAAAGGCATTTTTATTTAGGTAGTTACTTTTCTGTTCTAAATAACTAAGTCAAACTGTTAATCAAAAAATACAAAATTGCAGAAATATAATAATAATAAAATAATAATAATAATAGTCTTTATTAGCCAATAGTACACAAAATAGAAGTATTACAGAGTAACAAAAAAAAAGGCTAAAAGGCGCACAGTCAGAAGAGCTGGGAGGCCTTCTGTTCTTCCCCGTGAACCGCTGTTCGATGTATGAAGGCTCTAAGATTTAGTTCAGTTCCCAAGTATTACATGTACCTATCCTAGATTGATCTCGTCCGATTGTTTCAGCTGAAGGAGGCTCTTGAATTGTTTTTTACAGGCTTGGTAAGAAGTAGCTACGATGCTGTTAAGTCCACCCCTTAAACGCATGCACAATATTGTAAGAAAATAATCTTTCAAACATAGAAGATTTATGCGTTGGAGGAGTCATTAAACCTTTGTATCTTAGGTTAACGTTATGGACATCTGTACGAAATGATATTCGTTCATATAAGTATCCAGGATGTTTAGTAGTGACAATCTTATAGTATAAACATCCTGCATGTAGTTTACGCCGATTAGACATATTTAGCCAACTCGTGTCAGAGAGTTTATGAGAAATTCTTTCTCTTTTTCTGATGCCATGGATGAAGCTTA
The DNA here is from genome assembly GCA_940337035.1 of Agriotes lineatus. Classification (NCBI taxonomy): domain Eukaryota; kingdom Metazoa; phylum Arthropoda; class Insecta; order Coleoptera; family Elateridae; genus Agriotes; species Agriotes lineatus. The sequence continues at coordinate 83,451,489 of OW679196.1, read as the reverse complement.
GACACGAATTTTGCACTCGCTGTATCCTATTAGCGTCAGCATTGTCCAAACAGCTAGAATATACTACATCAAAAATTGAAATGCGACAACACTAAAGAATCACACAGCAAAGTCCTCATCCTCTTATCCAAAGCATCTTTATTCGAGTAGAGAATTTTTAGGTTGCCATAAGCTTTTTGAATTTGCTTTGTAATGTGAGTTTTAAAAGGTAATTTATTATCTAAATGAAGTCTGAG
>OW679196.1:83429467-83451153 GCA_940337035.1 Agriotes lineatus | reverse complement strand
TGAAGTCTGAGGTTTCTGGTTACATCAACAACGTTCACTCGATCTCCACCAACTGTGATATCAATAGAAGCTGAAACTTGATCCCTTACATTGGAATTTCCAAATACTAATACATATGATTTACTAGAATTAATATTTAAACAATGGTCTCGAGAGAGAGCGACCAATCTGGATAGATCTTCAGTAATAAGATCGGAGGCCTGTTGCACGTGTTTGGGTTCAAAAGTATAGCTGGGTGTCGTCAGCATAGAAATGATACTTACAATGTTGAAATGCTTTAAAGAAAAAGGAGGTATAAGTAGCATACAGAGTTGGTCCCAAGATTGATCCTTGCGGCATCCCTTTTGTAGCAGTACAAGTGTCAGATATTGTATTAGAAGTTTTAACATATTGATGTCTATTAGTAAGGAAATTATAAAAAAATGTTACAGCCAAACGATCCACGCCTATGTGGTGTAAAATAGCCAGCAAAAGATCATGATCAATGGTATCGAATGCTTTAGAGAAGTCCAACAGGATTAATGCATATCAGCATATGTTTATGAAACCATGTTTATAACAGGTACTTCATTTAATATTCGCTGATTTTTCTAATTAAATTAAATAGATTTTTTTGGAAAAATGGTGAAAGGAATTAGAAAATTCAAATGTACCTAGAAACGCTGAGAGAAAAAATTTGAAGGAGTACTTTCTGTTTAGAATTAAATGACTTATGTTAAAATGAAATCGCATTTAAACTTCTACTGGGTGTTTGTTAAATGTATAGCGCTGGTTATATACCTATATCTCCGCCCCTGGTTAATTGAAGAGCTTGATAATATCACATCCTAAGAGGCCTTATCCAAGTGTACTGTGTACCACATAGCTACACTAATAAGGAAATGATAAGAAAAATTCAATATTTTTGGAAAATACCTCCTCCCCGTATATCGAAAACGAAATGTTTTTGGACAGTTGTTGATATAAACAGTTATGGTTAGTTTTCATAGCTAAGTCTATATCCAAATTTTCGGAACACCTTTAACGGACACCTTGTATACAAATCCCAAAATTTCGAAAAAGTTACGTAAATTAAAGAAGTTCCACCACGAAGCACTAAAAGACGCAATCAGCACCAAAGCCATGAAGCACGGAACGATCATAGCACTTAACTTAAAAGTTGCAAGAAGCTTTAAAAGCAACCATCTTCCCCACAAGATAGAATAAACTACTTTTAAACAATGAGTAGGTAAGAATGTGTAGATATAATGTAATAAAAGGGACGGGAAATAGAGAGAATGTATTATGCCATCACCAGTGTCGTAATTTCTATTATTAACAATTTAGAAGTTCCAATATTAGATTTACTTGAAAAGTTAAGTAACATAATCTTTAAACTTTCACTATCTTAGTAACAAAATATCATCATTGTCTTCTTTCTCTTTATGAAGTAAGACCGTCGGCTTGTTTTTTCAATCGTCGAAGTTCTCTTCTATCTTTTGCTGAAATCTGAACAACGCTTGCAGCAACAGATCATTTAATGAATCTTCACTTTGTTTACAGTGCTAAAATTTCCAGGTTTATGCACTGGGCTAAGCAACAGACAAATGTATTTTAGTATGTGTTGTAGAAATTTTCTATAGCGTTAAATGAATATATTTGGTAGAGTTGCATCGCCACCAGGATAAGAAATATTCAGCTCAATCTGCAGTCGTTTTCTAAATCTTCAAGGTTTTCTTTGAATAGCCAGACAAAAATTATGACAAAAATTAGTGTACTTTTCTTCTGCCCTTGCACTCCAAATTTTATATTTATGTACAAGAGCAAACAAGCAATTGTACCACACTGTACAACAAATATTGTTTATTTTTGAGATTAGCCTATTTGGTAAAGCTAGTCTCCTCACTAACGTCAAAGGTGTACAGTGTGTTAGAAACACATTTAGTATAGTAAAAAATTAATTTGCTTAATTTTTGTAGCTTTATTATCTTAGTAACAACACTTCATCACTTGTCTCTTTCTTCTTCGTTGTGTAGATTCGTTGGCTTGCTTGCCTTTTTAGAATCTTGTTCTCTAGTTCCATTATCTTGTATCAACGCTCCATCATCATCATCTTCACCTGTAACCGTGTTGGCTTGTTTCAACGCTCAACGTTTTGTAAGTCTTCGAAATTCCCTCTAATCTCTTGGTGAAACTCAAATAAAACATTCTTACGTTGTATGTTTCCATGTTTATGCACAAAAATAAGCAACCAGAATCAATACCGTTCATTTTTGGGCTATCTGGTACGTTTAACACATGACTCAAAGCCGTAAGCAACGATCAGTTTGAACATTAGAATTCCTACACAGCTTTCAACAACAGTAAAACTTCACCAGGCCCACGATTAGATTTGGAGATAGGAAGACAGTGGAAATGTATGTTTCTCCTCACCTAATATAGACTTCAACAATAATTAACGCATCCACCTGCCACCAGATCTGCCTATGCTCCTAATTAGCTCTTAGCCAAGCCAAAATAATTAAAATATTTACTGCGGCCATAAACGACAGAACTTTTCTCACAGAAGATAAGATGAGAAGCAGAACGCCGCCCGCGAGGTGGCCCAAGAATGCGATCTCGAATTTGTCTTGCTTAAAGCATTTTCCGCGAGCGAATAATTAAAACCCCGCGCGCTTCCATGTTGGAAACGTGTTTTCCATTAATAATACGCAACCACGACATAAGAATTAGTATTCCACCTGCACTATAATGTCTTCATCGGCTCGGAATTCCGCATCTGCTGGAAGAATTCCTGTCGACGTGGCAATGCGATGGTAACTCCATAAATATATGATTGGTTGGACTTTGAGTATCGCTGATATATTTATTGCAAACCTGGATGTCTTCCTCGATTTTTGCGTCTGCGGTGCATGATTGACAGTTTGATTTGCTGTCATGCCAGTTTTTACAATTTCATGGTTATTATTTCTGATTATTCCTCACAAGTAGCTGTTTGCTCAACTAGTATAATCACCCCCTAATGAATTCTGTAAATATGTAGAAGGACGACCAACTGCATAACAAATGATTGACTTCTATTATTCTAATATTTTATACAATAGGTACATAGATTACACGTTTAAAGAACAACTTACAATTGTCTCTCCAACTTAACAAAGATGACGACTTGCCAAAACCATTTTGGGTACATAAGTTTTCTTAAATGCAAAAAGGTTGTCACAACCCAAAGCCTATCGTAAAAAATAAACATACGGTACCTCTACCTCCAGTATATTAGTAACAATTATACCTTTCAATAACTTAATGTTTGCTGTTAAAAATTTAAATGTAGAAATCGATCTTCTAAGTGATCGTATAGACGTATACCGTTGCAGATGAAGGCATTGAACAGTTATGAAAATAATTTTGCATTTAATATGCAAACATGCATTGAAATAGTTTCCTGTTTTATAATGAAAAGCACTTTGTCAAATATTTTGCAACTCCAGTCATTTTGTTGAACTATTTTTTATAAAACAACTACTACGCTTATTATTTCACAGTACTTTTGCATATCGGTTCCATCTTGTGGGCTTGCGATGCCACGTCATTAAATGTAAAAGTAAAATTTCTAAATCGAACAAATCAAATTTTGAAATATATTTAAGGAATAACTTCAATAGACTTCTAATACGAAAGCTTTACATTGGTATTGAATTATACAAATGGTGCAATTTTTTAAATTTAAATAAAATAAAGTAATTACCAGCAAAAATAATTTTTCACTGAATACATCAACACCGTGTTCTAGTAAGATCCCCTTTTACAATTTTTAAAAACTATGGGGTTGCTGGAAATATTGCTCTTTTCCGTCTTACTATTTGTTATATATCTTTCGTATTTTCTTTAAGTATTGTTATTATATGGGGTGAATCAGGAGAAAAGTACCAAAGAGTGTATACTATGCGGGTAGCACCGTACATTTCTGCAATGCAAAAAAGTTTTCTAGCAAAAAATTATTTTCATTACTATTTTTCAAAATATTCGCCCTTAAACTCTATACATTTACGCATTCAATAAATTCCACTCTTCTTGAGTCACTTGAGAAGTAAGATTTGTTAAGCTTTTCCCAGCACCTTCGGGAGTTTGCAATGTGGCCAGTCATTTTTACGTCCCTCGTCTAAAAGACAAAGAAAGTGTTGTAATCGCGAAAAAATCACCTTTCGAGATTTCTCCAGATCTTCACTTTTCAGGGTCCCTAGATGACGAAAAATAGGTTTTCTCAATTCCGACCGTCTGTCTGTCTGTCTCTCTGCCTGTCTGTCTGTTGGCAGTATAGCTCAAAAACTATTTGTCGGAGGAAGATAATATTTTGCCTACACATTATATATCTATATAACATGAAACCGACAAATGTATACAGGGTACCTTAAAATAGAAAATTTTGTTTATTTTTTATTTAACTTTGCAATAAATACAAGTAGTAATTTATACATAGCGCAGGCCTTATTCTTACCGAAAATGAGCCCCAATAAATACAGAATAAATGTTGTACGATACAAACAGAAACAACAAATTAGTGCGTTACTTAATATAGCTGCAACGCAGAAATTCGAAGGGTCGGTACCCCGTAGCTCAGGTATAAATAGCCCGTTCCCTTGCAATATCCCACAAAATGTTGGGACTATATACGCGGTCCGCCTGCCGTTCGAATTCGACCACCGGTAACGTTTTTTTTATTTGAAAATGTATTTAATTTATTAGAAACGTCCAGATATTTTTACTCCTAACTTAATTTGATTTTTAAAATTATTTAGTGTCACAATGTCGAAGAGGGAAGTTCAGATTTTTTCGTTATCCTCTAGTAGGTTCCCTTGTTTTCTCTCCTTTATTATATAGATCTTGCCTGTTAATTACATCACATTCTTGTTTTGTGAAGTCCCTTTCCCTTACTTTCTTTTAATTTATTTTCCAATAATTATCACTTCTTCATTTTATAGTGCTGATATCTTAGTTTTCTTATTACTATTACAAAGAAATAAAAATTTGTGTCAATATTGCGTAAGTGAATCGGCTACTTGACTAATTCAGAGCCTTCCTATTTTCGGATAGATGCCAATACACATTTTCTGATTACGGTTTCAAGTAAGTTTCGAGTAAGTGCAATAGCAAAATGTACAGGTATACATCCATTGCTTTTAAACAAAGAAGGAAAGAAAAAAGAAAAGAAAGAAAGAATATAGCTGTTGGATTTATTCTGGATGTCAATAGTAGTTTTTAAACATCACTTTAACATTTATTTTCTAAATACGACGTTGCTTTTTAGTTCAATTAGTTTTATCAAAGAGCTACTTTTGGAAACGCAAGCTTCTCTAATAGTATTATTTTGATGGTTTGCTAATGCCTTGAAATTATTTTAATTAGTTGCATATCGAAAAATAAACTCCAATACGCAAGAAACAACTAGAAACAGAAAAACGATGAGCAATAATAATAATAATAATAACAATACGTCTCATCGTTAAAAAACATTAAAGAAGGTCTTAGAATTCAAGTCTGAATTATTTAAATCAAATAGGTTATTTTCTAAAGCAGAGGATTTTATGTTTATTACAATGGAATATGAAAAACGCCTTTTCCTTAAAATATGCAATTAAATGAATTTTGTTACAAAAAGATCGTACTTTCTAAATTTTCTATATTTTTCTACTGTAATTTAATAGTTTACATTCCAACTTAAATCATTTACGACTAAAAACTATATTTTGTTAATGTAGCGTTCTGTTTAAAATATTGGTCAATACAATATCGCTGTTTGAAAATATTGCAAGCCCTACTGTTCAACAAATCATTGGGAAAATAGTGGTTAATATTCAAATACTAAAGAAATTATTCCTGCAATTTTTGCCCCCCATTTCATTTTCCTGCAAAAATGTACTAAATGATAACTATATTGTCTCTTGAATTTTTTTACAAATCGAGATTTGGTGATTTTTCGATAAAACAAATTATCGCAATATACAGGGTGCCTCGACTCGTCTCCCCAGGCCTATAACTTTGTTATTTTTTGACAAAATCTGCACTCGTATAATAGTAGCGATATTCAACTTTTTTTTTCAAATGGCATGCTATACTTTTCTTCAATTTTTGTGATAGTACTTTTTATTCGCTTTACAACCATGTAAACATACATGGGTGCTAAATAATAACATTTTTGAGAAAAATGCGATTGAAGTTAAACATGGTTTGCCATAGAACTCACTGTTTTCGTAATTTTTATCTAGTCCAAGACGAAAACAATAGCATAATTTAAAAAAAAATGTTATATATATAACCTTAATTAACTTTATGCTAACAACTAATTGTTCAAAATTACCTCCGTTGTCGTTTAATAAAGTTTCTCTAGTAATGTTTGCGCATTCTGCTCTTATTTTGTTTTTTAAGTCATCCACATTTAATAGAGGCATCTTATAAATACGCTTCTTTAAATACCCCAGAGGAAAAAGTCCAAAGGCGTGAGGTCAGGACAACGAGCTGACCATTCTACCGCTGAGAAAAATTGGCATCTAAATAATTCTGTACAATAGCACTGATGTGCTGAGAAGCACCATCCTGTTGATAAAGCATGTTCTGTCTTGTAACGTATGTAACAAAAGTTTTGGCACAAACTTCTAAATCAGCTATGTTTATTATTTAACTTCATTTATGTTAATTATATACCATTTTTAAAAATCACTTGAAATTATAAAAATGAAACTAAAGTATTAATAGGGGCCCATAATCTACTTTAACTCGAACTTGACGCATGACGGTTTGAGGATTACTAAAATATCCATATCATGAATCTTTTAGTAAAAACACTTTCTTAATTGTTCCTTAGTATAACTTTTCGGTAAATTCACTCATGGAATTCCTACTTCATAAGCATTAATCATACGAAAATTGTTTGTATAGAAAAATTGTTGTGTCTGACAATTTTAGCAATTTCACATGTGGCAGATTAGCCAACTAAATTATAAATAACTATTACATTCTTCTATTTTAAATATACTCTGGAAAAATTAATAAGGAAAATGACATTAATAATTAAAAACTGACATATTCTGCAGTTTTATTTTCAGTGGTGACTAGATATTGATAATACATTTTGAATTCAGTAGCCAAAAAGATTGTGCCAAAAATTTTGTTACATACGTTATGTAGAGTTACATCTTCGATTAGTTCCAGTAATACCCTGTCCAGCAAATACAAATAGCGATTGCCAATACGGTTAATCTATCGTGTGTACCGAAAAAAAAAACTGATTTAGGGCAGGCCTTGGAAAGAAAGATAAAAAATCTAGTAATGTCTTGACTTAAGTCTGTAGGTGAATGTCAGATTGCTTTTTGTTTATGAAAATAGTTGTCACTGTGACAGGCAAAGGTTTACACTGCATTAAGTTTACTTGTATCACGCAAAACGGAAAATAAGCTGGCATTTACACAACAACAACAAGTGTATTAATCATAACAGTTAATAAAAATGGTTTTTATTAAATGTTTTAAATTTTTTTTAGGAAAATACTTCAAGATGAAAATGGAATTTAGTTCTCTCCGACTTATGGTAGTTCATTTGCTTCAATGGGTATATATCAAGTTACGGCAAACTTCAATTTGATAATGGCAAGCTGCGAAAGAGTTTTTTTAAACACACGATAGATAACCATCGAGTATCTCACACCAGACATTAATTCCAAAAACACGTTGATTATTTCCTTCTCTCAGCCAGTGTGGCTATTCAGCCCACCAGTATCTAGTATTTTGTGTCGAAACCAATCCACTGTTGTGAAATAGACTTTCATCAGACCACAATATTTTCAAAACATTATTTTGTTGAGTACACTGCACTAGGATCCAAGCAATAAACGTTAAGTCTCCTATCTGGATCTGCAGGGTAAAGTTTATGTAGGTATGCGAATACCTTTGTATGATCTGTACCTGTTAAATAAACAGAATAATAATTGATTAAATGAACTTGCCAACATAAATTAACAGGTTTACGTTAATAAACAAATGTATAAACTAGTACTTGTCTAAAGTACGCTATTGTTTTCATCGCGGACTAGATAAAATTACAAAAATCATTGAATTCCATGCGAACCATGCTTAAAACTTGAATTGTATTTTTTTCAAAAAATTTTTAATGTAACACCCATATAGGTTTACATCGCTGTAAAGAGAATAAAAAGTACTATCAGAAAAAATTTAAAAAGTATAGCGTGTAATTAAAAAACGTTGAATATTGCTACCATTACACGAGTTCATATTTTGTAAAATTTAGTTATTTTATAGAAATGTTGCTCCCATTTAAGAATATATACCGTTTATTATAGTTATTTTTTTTTAAATTACAAAGTTATAGGCCTGGGGAGTGGAGTCTGGGACTCCTTGTATATTCGTACTTAATAAAATTTTAGATATTACTGTATTAATGATTTTATATTAAAATAAATTATTTAAATTAATGATAATATATTTAATTGTTATTTATTACTGCCTACAAAATGATCAAAATTAACAAATGGCATTGCTAAATTCAATAAATAAATTCTATCACTGCTTTCATTATAATTATAAAGTACTAAGATTGTATTTTGAAAGAGATATTTTACAACAAACGATACTGTAAATTCTCATTTTATAGCCTTCCGTCGCATCGGCTACCTTATAGTCGAGAATTTAAAAGCCGGAGTACAATCATATATAGTTCAATAAACTAATTTTTAATTTCATTAGAATTTATCACTGTGTTCCACTAATTTCGCTTCAAAATAAATCAGAAAAAAATAACAACGTGCTAGTACAATAAATCTACGTAGTGCTTTAAAATTTATAAATCATCCATTCCAGTATTAAATCAACGTTTTTTTGAACAGTCGGTGAAATGCGACAACTAAATATAATTTTGTATAGCTTTTACCTATTAAAGCTGAAAGTGAAACCATTGCGTTACACCATATCAAAAGAAACAAGGTTTTTTTGTTAATTTACCTTGTTAATTAATTGTATATGTTAACAACGACTTTGTCGGTTTTATTTAATCCTTTGCTGTAACGGCATATCGATAAGGTCATAATTTACATTATTGCATGTAATATTAGCCTAATAATCCCTGAGTATAAACATAATAATACTTCTTACATGTTTGTATAAATTTCACTCACTTTTCTAAAATTCGGATAATTCAGTCTACAAATTATGTCAATAATACGTACATTCATGTAAGATTTTGCCGCAATATAACATACTGAATATTCAAAAAGAAAACTCATGGTAACGGATTATTAAGTGAGCTATGGTCAAAGACACATGCATAAATAAATAAATAATTTACATTAAAAAATGCGTTTTAAAAAACCATAAAAATTTGAGTAATTTCAAAATAATTGCTCACCATCTTAAAACGGTTTTGAAATATTGATACAATATTAGAGGGTTATTCTTATATGAATATTATTTATTTATTATCTCATATTATTTATTGTTCTAAATTAAATTTCTTTTATCTAAATTAAATGCCAGGGTTCAATCATATAGCAACTCAGAAAAACTATCACAAGAGCATAATTAGTTTTATAATGACATTTCTCAATAAGGCATTCTGCTATCGACAGAGCTGTATATTAATTAATCCCTCTATCTGGGAGCAAAGGAAGCGTTCCCATATCAGGGACCATATTTAACAAAATTGAATAGCGGCAACCTATTTATAACTCTAAATCTGAAATGTCACAGCATAACTGAAACCAATTCCTTACAGCAGGCATATCAAACGCAAACTCGAATCCGGGAGGGCCTCCGGTAGTGAGATGCGCGCTCCGGAAGCACAAACCGAACCGGAAACCACGCACTCCCTTCACTACACAACAGCTCATGGCTTTGGAGAAGAAATTCAGGGATAAGCAGTATCTCAGCATAGCGGAGAGGGCGGAATTTTCCAGCTCGCTTCGGCTCACGGAAACGCAGGTAAAAATGCTTTTTGGAAATTACGTTCGCATAGGAAGAATAAATTCACGGCTTTGCATGCCGTTGTTAATGGAGTTGAAATGCTATATTCGTTATGACGCAAGCATTACTTTGTAGTTGATTTTGATACATTTGATAAAACAATAATTAAATATAATTTATTTATAGAACATCTTTTAGATAAAAGTAATGCAGTTTCCAACAGATTCTAAACTAATGAAATTTTTCAATAGTACTCTGTTTTTCTCCCTTTTTAAACGATAAAGCTACCTACTAATGTTTTTGGTTTTTTCAAAACTATTTAATAACATATATTTCTTAAGCATGGACAAGCAAGGACAAACCACCGATCTCCTTGTTAGGTTAACAGTATTTAGTTAAATTTAGTTTCAAATTAAAAAAAATACGTAAAATATACATTCTAACAGATTACACTAACTTGCTCCCTTAACTATTATTATTATTATGGTTATCGTGGAAGTTGTAAGAGGTACAAGGTTAGTAAAATGGGATAAAAGTTAACAAAAATTCTGTACAGGGCTTTCCACAGAATTTTCTTCGCAAGAGGAAGTTTAAGCTATATGCAAAATATCAATTTTCTCTAACAAATTTGAGATAAAGTAAAAACAGACAGAATGATTTTGTCAGGATATTTACAATATTCACTTTCTTCGAAAGTAAGGTGAATGAAAATATATCAATTCTATACATGGTATCTGAAAATGTACTGGAAATACTCCAGGGAACTATTGGGGAACTTATTTAGAGTCAAGACGTCTATACGTAACTGTTATTGCGGTATTGTTGATTTCATAATTTAAGTGACTAAAATATCAACAAAGAAATCTGGCTAAACATCACATCTTATTATTTTATTTGTACAACTGTTCAAAATTGTCATCGTTATATTCAAGTATACAATGATGTGCTTCATAGAAGTGACTGGTCTCGATAGGATTTGTAGACAATTTTCGATCTAAGTAAGGAAAAGTGAACTAAGGAACAGAACTCACAGACGGTGTATTAAAGCAAAAGAAAAATATATCAAAAACAAATGTCAAGAAGTAGATAACTTGCCTGAAAAACAGGAACCTGGACATAGCCTATAAAATAATAAAACCATTTTTCAAAGAACCAAGATCACTAGCCTATAATAAGAGCAAGATGAAGAAGAGGCAGATCCAACGTCAGACTAATAGATGAAAAGGGAGACATAAAAAATCGCTGATAGATAAATGAGATACACTAAGCAACTTTCTGGAGAGGAAGAAGTCGAAGAGGAAGCAAATATGCATATAGAACCAGAAAACCTAACACAAAAAGATACAGAAGGATAAATGGCCAGGTGGAACGAATACGAAAAGGCAATACAAAGATTGAAAACTAACAAAGCCCCAGGAGGTGACTAAATACCAGCGAATTTCATAAAGAATTTAGGCAGTAATAATTATAGAAAGATACTAAATATATAAAATTATATGTCACATGTGCGAAACCGGAGAAGTCCCAACAAACTTTAGTAAGATGATCATGATACCAATACCAAATAAAATATTGTGTGATACACGCACACAACTTCCTTTTACAGTGATCTTATAATTAGCCAAAAATTTGATTTTTGATTATTAAGCATTTGTCAAAAAATTTCAAAAATTGCAAAATTCTACAGAAACCGTACAAAATAGAGCGTTAGTTAAAGAGAAACTTTTTCTAAAATTTTAAACTGAATTCAGAAATGTAATGATATACCGGGTTTTCTATTTAAAGTAGGAGTTAATAACAAAAAATAGGAAAAAAACAAAAGAAACCCATTTTAGAGGTATTCAACTAGAAAATAACCCATCTCACATCCATACACATGTAAAATTTTAATAATAATCTAAATCGAAAAAACTGAAAAATCGCAAGAGTAAACACCATACTTCCGGTTATGCGATTTTCTTCAAAAGCTTCCTGTCGCATCTAGATAGTACCTACAGAAAATTTACCTCTTTTCGTTTTTAAGATATTCTGTCCACAGACAGACCCGACCAATGAACAAAAACATGTTTTTTCAGTTCAGGGGACTCAATTTCTAATTTTTGGGGTGAATCCAATACTTCCTTTATCGTAAAAGAAAGTAAAAGGGCTGCAATTCATAAATGTGAAATCTTCCATGCCATAAGGCTACTCTTCCACGCATCAAAGATATTGACTATATCCATTCAGGGGAGAATTGATAAGTAATAGAAGAGCACTTGACAGAAAATCTGTTAGAATTTAGAAATAATTCTAGCACAAGGGAAGCAATACTGGCGCTGAGACTGATACCTAATTGAGAAAAGGGTAAGGGAGGATAAACCCACATACATTGCTTTGATACTAAATATTTTGATTCTTGACTAACTCTCTTAAAATCAAATCACTACTTGGATACAACTTCCGGGCTGGCTAGCTCAGTGAAGACGACGTGCAGTTCATTATAAATACGAAAGTAAAATAAATGGCAATGAAGGGCGCCACAGCTACCTACTTAAAAAAACAATTTTGACTGATTTCTCCCATTATTTTCTTACCACCCGTGTATTACGGAAAACCTATTATGGAATACGATAAGTATGTATTGTCAAACTTGAGTTTAGCTCACTTATAGCTAAAATAATGTAAGAAGAATAAAATCTACACCGAAGTAACTTTCGGCGTTTACCGTCGCGTTAGAATTGTAAAGACCTACTTGCAAACCTACGGTCAGTAGAGCAGTGTAGTTTTTAATGTAATCTTAATTGAAAACTATCTAGAGTAATTTACTTGTTATCAGAGATCAAAAGTAATTTGAAATCAGTATGTATTTTCATTTTCTTATAGGTAATTGAAAACCTATTTATCACAAGTATTTAGGTATTGTAGGTAACTATAGTGATTGGAGCTATTATAATATGGATTCAAACTGTGCATAATTATGTTGCAGGATTTGAGAATAATTACTATAAATACACAGAATTATTTGTTTTCAATGGATATTTAACTTAATAATTGAAACACACGTTTGGGAAATTTCTTAATTTATTTCATGTAGGTAATATAAACAGAAAAGACTTATCGGCAAATTACGAAAATAATATTAAATACATAATTTTAAAGTAAAATAAATAAACAAAACTAAATATATAGAGTAACATAAATAACTAAAGTAAAAATAAAGGTTCGTACTATATGTTGTCTATATTTCACACTATTTGCCTTTTAAAAAGCCTAAGAAACATAGTGATAAAGTAATTATACCCCAACTCCTACAAGAATATATGACATCAATTAATTAACCATTTCCTCAGTATCCCCAGAATCTTCTTCGGTGTATTCGTCATCAGAAGCTGTATTTACGGTAAACACAAACCCGCCCCCAATATCATCAAGAACAATCTCACTGTCCCTATAATTTATCTTCAATTTTGTTCACTAGTTTGCAGATTTTCTTCCAGTCTTCTGCAGTAATATATTCAAATCTCTCTTCGGCCAATTTTTTGCGTCTTCGAGTTTGAACGTTACATTTTTAGAAGCTACGTAATTTTTTACATTGGCCCACATGAGTTCTATGGGATTTAAGTCGGGATGATAGGATGGTAACCGTAGCATATCATGTCCATATTCTTTAAATAATTTATCAATTTTATACTGAAATTATTTGCACACTCCAACAGTTTGCTACCGTGCAACTTTGGCAACATTCTTCTAAGGCGATTATACCTGTTACAACCAGAAAATTACGCTAATCAAAATGAGTGCTAAAAGATCTTATTTTTCGTGTACATGTACTTCAAAAAAATGTATGACAAACGATCCAAACCTCAACAGGAATTAAAAAAATTTCAATTTTTAATTGAAATGTTATAACAAATATTTCCAAATAAAACAGTTTTTTTGTATTTTGAAAAAAGGCTACTTTATTCTTGAGCCATAGACATGGACGCGTGAGTGAGTATTCATTAACGTTCAGGCACGTTTTACGCTTACTTTAAACACTCACGTTCACTCACACTCACGCACTGATTCACTCACGTTCACGTGGCTTTTATTTGAAAATTCAGCTCTCAGATTTTAAAGCAATAGGAACGCGAAACAGAACTAAAAAGCTATAAAATAAAATATGTTTTACACGATAAATAATTTACATGGTATGTTTCATAGCCAGAATAATGGCTATCAAAATAAAACAAAAATCAAAAGTGACTATAACAACTTACAAGAGATAAATGCCGATTTCTCGCAAACACTTTCTTTTGCAACCGTTTTAAGTCAACTTTTAAATTACCGAAATCTGCCATCGAATCGACGTTTCTCTTACTGATACAAATATGTATATGTTGTTAGGCAACATTTTCAGTTCCTATATTTATATAACTATTCATAATACCAGTTAGGAAATGGCTCATTTTTGTGTAACGCGTAGGATTTTTCCGGAAAAGCACAGCGAGATCTCACAAAGTCACACAAGTTACTCCAAATCGCATTTCCTAACGTGTTTTATACAAGTTTTTTTATTTTTGAGAAAAAATTTGTTCTTTAAACCTTAAACCGATGAAATTATAAATGCCATGTCGAATAAATGTCAACGTATTGAAAATCAAGCAGGTACACTTTCGTTTTCTTCGCATGTCATTTGGTTGTACAACATTTGTGCTTTGTGAATATAAATTAATTGCATCAAGTTCAACAAAGTGTTGTACATACAAATATTTTGAGAGTATACATCTAGGTCTACCCAGTTAATGATACAGTGTGAGCTTTTGTTGAGTAATAACACAAGCACCTACAGACTTACAACTGTCGCTGTACTTCGCATTTTTTACTTTTCACCACTAGTAATATTTTTTTGGTTGTCATTGAGACGCACAATTATCAAGTAGCCATCATCCCAAAAACAATGGAGTAGTAATTTTGATCTAGTGAACAACAATGATCAATAATTTGTTATGTCGCAGCATTTTCGTAAACATACAAGAAAACATTTTTAAGTCACCAATATCATTAATTGAGTTTATTATTGTTGTGTACTAAATCACAATCACTAGCCATTGTTTTTGTGAGCTTTAGATAGGCATTTTATGATGAACGGTTGCTTTTACGCTTACGCACTAATAAGAGTACTTTATTTTTGCGCTTTGAATTCCCTTTCAGATGATAACGTCAATTTTAAAAATTAGATAACAAGATAACAAAGCTAGAGCTAACAAAAGTTTTTAAAAATAGGTAAAGTTCCTCTTCCAGTCAAGTAGAGTTTACGAAAATGTTGCTATTAGTGCAGTACATAATAGTAAAAATGTATACCGAAATCTAAATCGATAACCTTACTTTTGTGGAAATTAGCATAAAAACAAGACATTAAAAATTGAACTTTAAGGCTCTGTAACTTCTTAATGTACTAAGGTATAATAGGTTTAATCGGTTTGTTATAACTTATAACCTAAGGAATGTATGACCAATCGGTGTCCCATTCTGTTTGAAACACCCTGTAGTATACCTATTTTTTAAGCTGTTGTAGTTCATACACAGCATTTCTAAAATATTGAATTTTGAATTCCAAAACCAAACATTGAATTTGTGCAGCTACATAACAGAAGAAAAAAATCTGGGTGTGATAGACGCACACAACTTTCTTTTACAGTGATCTTACTAATTAACCAAAAATTTTATTTTAAATTTTTAGGCATTTGTCAAAAATTTTCAAAAATGACCAATTCTACAAAAACGGTACAAAATAGAGCGTTAGTTAAAGAGTTCTCTCGAATTTTAAGCTGAATTCAAAAATATAATAATATACCGGGTGTTCTATTTAAAATAGGAGTTAATAAAAAATAGTAAAAAAAACAAAAGAAACCCATTTTTTGAAGTATTCAACTGGAAAATCACCTAAGTATTTCACATTAATACACATTAAAAATTGTATAAAAAATGGGAAGTTTGGAAAAAATCGTTAGAGCCGTTTTTGAAAAAAAATGAAAAAAAACTGAAAAAATCACAAGAGTAAACACCTACTTCCGGTTATGCGATTTTCGTAAAAGCTTGCTGTCACATCTACAGAGTACACAAAACTTATATATAAACGGCATACCTCTTTTCGTTTTTGATATATTCTGTTCACAGACAGACAGACAGACACCGCAGACACACAGACACACAGACAGACAGACCAATGAAAAAAATATGTTTTTTGGGTTCAGGGGACTCTAAAACGTGAAGATCTGTTGAAAACTCAAAAATACTAATCTAAAACTTAATATTTATGTTAAATATTCGTTAAATAACATCAAATTAACTAGGACTCTACTTATAATAGGATGTACGTGTATATTCTTGTATTTTCAAAGTACAGAATAAGTTAACAAAAATGAAACCTTTTCATTTCATTATGTAAAAAATATTTTACGATATTCGTTATTCGTTTACCTTCTGCAGATTTAACCATTTTTACTTCCTTTTACTATAAAGGAAGTATTGGATTCACCCCAAAAATTCGAAATTGAGTTTTCAACAGATTTTCACGTTCTAGAGTCCCCTGATCCCCAAAAAACATATTTTTTTTCATAGGTCTGTCTGTGGGTCTGTCTGTGTGTCTGTCTGTCTGTCTGTGAACAGAATATCTCAAAAACGAAAAGAGGTATAGCGTTGAAACTTTATATATAAGTTTTGTGTACTATGTAGATAAGACAGAAAGCCTTTTGAAGAAAATCGCATAACCAAAAAATAGGTGTTTACACTTGTGATTTTTCAGTTTTTTTTCGATTTTTTCAGAAAACGGCTATAACGATTTTTTTGAAACTTTACATTTTTATTACATTTTTAATGTGTATTGATGTGAAATAAGTGATTTTCCAGTTGAATACTTCTAGAAGTGGGTTTCTGTTGTTTTTTTTTATTTTTTTTTATTAACTCCTATTTTAAATAAAACACCCGGTATATTATTACATTTTAGAATTCACCTTAAAATCCTAGAGAAAATTTGTCTCTTCAACTAACGCTCTATTTTGTACCGTTTTTGTAGAATTTGTAATTTTTGAAAATTTTTGACAAATTTTTAAAAATTAAAAATGAAATTTTTTACTAATTATAAGATCACTGTAAAAGGAAGTTGTGTGAGTGTATCACACCAGATTTTTGTGTTTGGAGCTAACGTGATCTGCCGCTGTGCGATACCTAATTTGCACAGCCAAATTAATAAATTTTTTTAAATTGTTTTTAAAGAGTCATTTTAAAATATTAGATTTTCTTGTTAGCTGATTTCACACTAATAGGTAACAGAAAACCCTATTAATCTTGAACAATACAATTTTTCATATTCTGTACAACTTAGACATTACATTTAATGTAAAAATATTCTAATTAATTAATACCACACAATGTGTTCAACAGCTTTCAATTAAAATAAAATAACCTTTTGACCGTCTATAAACTGAAATTACTCCATTTTCCAAAGCTGCTTTATATCTTCCTCTGCTCTTTTCGGAGTAGTAACACCTGATAATGCGGTTAATTCCAACTTTTACAATGACTGTATCTGCATAAAGCAGGCTGTAATAAAAACTCCTCCACGTTTTCAGTTCATATGCATAATTACAACATATCTAATTAATTTAAAGCTGCGGCAATTACACTCCTTTTCCTGTCAGTTTAATAATTCTAACATAATATTAACGTTCACAAGTTATTTTTAATTGTACATTTCTAGCAAATCTTAGATGTTATTACACTACTAGGCCAACTAACTACATTTTTATGTTAAAACATATATATGTTAGCATCTTAACCATAAATAATTTGTTGCGCAATGTAAAATAACTCTTATCAGGGTAATGTAAAATGTTATACATGTATACATGTATAAGTATAGAATTTTATACGTAATAGTTTTATTATATCTCCCAATTTGAAACAATATGCTGTCGCATATTGTCTTGCTCTAGTAATATTACAAGTTGCTATGAACATTTTACATAAATCATTACTGAAATTTATGTTCAACTTTCTTAAGCGCGCGTAGCAATGGATTTTGATTTTTTTAATATTCATCATGTGGCTACAAATACACGGATACTTCCTTCTACATCAAGAAAAATTCTTCATCGCTCACTTTATAGCTACATCAATACATTGGTGGAAGAAGTAAAGAAATTTTATTCTCTTTTACAAGCCGAACTGTGAAAAGCAGATCTACAACCCAATGAATTCAGTTGGCCTTGCTAATAAATTTAAATTAAAGTTTTTCTAGTCGTAAACGCAAATGCGTTTTCGTAAAATATAGTGAAATGAAGAAATGGTAGAATGTTAAACATTAATTTCATAAAGATATTCGTATCTCGAAAACAAAAGAACATTGATTTTGAGTGATGATTAGTTTTCATAATAAACAAAACAAATAATAGTTTTACCCATCTTTATAATAGTAATTATTTTCCAATTTCTGTAAAAATGGGTGTCCGTGAAAATAGTGTGTGCACCTCTGACAGGTTTTATTTTCAGTTCCCTGAAAAATTTGTTTCCAAAAAACTTAATTAAAAAGTTATTTTATTCTATGCCGAAACCATTTGACCACGATTGATAGCTCAAATATCATTAATATTTAGTTCAAAACATGTCCATCATCTTCTTTTACCATTTAAAATGTCAAATTTAGAACTCAGTAACCTCTTAAAGACCACTTTCCATTCTTTTCTGTTTCTCGCTATCATTTTCATTTTTTCTGGTGGCGTTTTCTAATCTGCTTAGTTCTACAATTTTCTCCACATCCACGTTTGTTTAGGCCTTTCCTTTCTTCTTTTCTTTAACCTCCCTGCCTCGAGTACGTTTCTATAAGTTCCTCTCTGGATTCATCTGTCTATCTCTCTTATCCTCTCATGCCACATCCTATACCATTGTGTCTTATCGGCTATTTTCCTTAATTTTCTTACTTACTTACTTACTTACTTACTCTATTTTCCCTCGTGCTTTTTCTGAAATACCCGGTTCTGGGTACACATATGTATAGTGAGTTGGAGATGTAACGATACACTTACCGGTTCTAAGTTTCTGCATTCATTTACTCTGTCTAATCTCCTCGTATTTTCTTTATTACTTTATCAATTACTAAACAATAGTGTACTTAAACTGTCTACTTGCATTATGTTTTTTTCTTCTGAATTTATTAATTCAGCTATATAAAATACGGCTGTTAAATCTATGAATGTTAATAATAATTTTCCACTTTCTTCTATTTTTTTTAAATTAAATTCTTAATGTAATTATACCTAATCTTTATTTTGTCTATTAGCTCTAAGTGCAGCTCACTCATCATTCTATGATTTTCCCTTTATTATTCTTCAACTATTATCGTGTATGCTTGGAAGCATACTGAGGCAAGACATATTTTTCTGTATTATCGCAGTTTATTTGCTCTCCTGTTTTGGGTATTGATACCATCAAGTTGTTTCCCAATCTTACGGTATTTTTCGTTTTGTCTCCATGAGTCTTGCCTGTTCCTCCATAATCACTCATTTCCTCTCTCTTAACCATTCATTTTATCACTTCTGTTTCGATGTTATCTATTTGGCATGCTTTCTCTGGTTTTTTCCTCTTACTCGTCGAATTCCTTTTTTGTAGTCCAGTCGAGATGCCAAAAGCCGTGCCCGTTTTAGGGGGGATCTTTTTTATAATCCCAATTAATTTTTGACATGCTAAGGATGCAATTTAGCGTGGGTGTCACTTTTAAATTTTCTGGCGTTTGGTCGCCATTTTTAAAAATGGCGGCTGACCTTCGCGATACGAGGAAATACAAGTATCTCCTAAAATACTTGGACGATTTTCATATTTAAGGCACCGTTGAATAGATATTGAATTAGAAAGGGCAATTGTATTTGGAAAAATTATTTAATATGAAAGTAGAAATTATAGCATAAATATTCTGTATTAACACGGATAAAAGGTACAAAATCAATTTCGTAGTACACGAAAGAATACAACAATCACACAATCAGTCATTGAAATCTTTGTCTGTATCGCTGTTTTCCATAGATGAATCATAAACAATTGGGTTTACTTCCTCGTTCACTCCTTCTTCAGCTTCTATTTCCACATCAGATTCCAGCTCAAGGAGGTCGTTGGATTGGGCGAAAATGGACTTGATTTGGAAGTGCGGTTATGGTATGCGTGACAGGTCTCAATCCATCTTGATGCAGTTCCCATCCGAAGTTAGTAAGAGCAGCCGTTTTGCAAGTCGTGCATTCTTATATTCATAAGCTTGTAAGGTACTTCGAAGACAATGTTGCCTAAATGAGTCTTCGTCAGGAGGGCAACCTGGAAAAACGTGTTCGGGCTTCGCACAAGGGTTTGCTGATTGGATCATTGTACGTAATCCTAATCGTAAACAATTGCAGTTGATCGAACAGTACATCGAGTAGTTCCTCTTTAACTCCAAGTTGCTGTATTATCTAGAAGTAGGTCATATTGTTTGGCTTTATAGTGCCCTTCATTGCTGCGACCTTCCCCATGCCCAAGAAACCTTCTACCGTATTACAACCGATAAATGCGCAGCCTGCAAGAGGCAGCACATGCTTTGTCTTGATCTGAGAACAACGAGCGACAGTTGTAGCTTTCCGCAGCATTTCCCGGTTTCTTCTTTATACATAATGTACATGTACATATGATGTATGACGCAACAACCCATACATCTATGTATTCGAAATCAAGAACAACTGGATGAGATGCGCCTAACTGTACTGCTTGGAAGAACGCTTTGGCAGCGTACATATATCAAACAAGTAGAGACACTCACTGTCGTTCCTTTGATGTAAAAATACCGATTTTGATGACCTTGAACGGCTCCTGGGGGTACTTTCCGATAGTACTAGCAGATGGCGCCACTACTTTATCACATACAATTGGGTAGCAGAGCCAGTAACTAGCTCTGATTGGTAGAACTTTGTGCTGCCATCTGATAGTGAAGTTTAGAAATACCCCCCGAGTTACTGTCCCCAGGCACTCTAGACAGGATTCAACATTTGGCATGAGTGTCTCTACTTGTTTGATGTATTTACGCTGGCTCTGGTATCAGCTACACATGGCCACAGTGCTTCGAAACGAAAATCGCATTCGCCGGATATGAGATCATAGCAGAGAAGATCCTTGGTATAATTCCAGTCAGAATTGTGATCTAGGATTGACACTCATTCAGAAGGAACTGTTGCAGCCGTTGTTTGTTTCCAGGCTTCGACAGAAACGAACGCCACGCATTCCTTGCAGCCATTTTTGGTCAGCAACAGGGTAAACGTTTGAGACGAACCCGTATTTGCTCGTGATGTTTGGTACTCGCTAATCAACGCTTCGCTATAAATATCGTTGATCAAGTGAAAAGCTACTGCTTGAGGATGGCAACTTAGTATGTATTCGTAGAGTTTGGTGGTTTGGTTTTTCGGGTTAAGTGGAATTCTACTGTGAACTGAACTTCGCCCAAAATATTGTACATATATTTTAATTGTTTTCATGTACATATTATATTAATAAAGGCATTTATTATATTATTATTATTATAAGCACCCCCAAGTCTTGCACTCTGGCACCTTGTTCCATACCATTCCAACATCTATGACGGCATGGTAAAGTCGGTGGAGGTATTACAGGCTGGAAAATCATCAATGTCATGAATTTTGACTTGAGTGGCTTATGAAAAACATACTCGCTTGTAAAAAGGGATAAGCACACTGTTGTTTTTCTATA
>OW679196.1:83303413-83429367 GCA_940337035.1 Agriotes lineatus | reverse complement strand
GTCGATATCAAATGACAAACAAAATCTAACCTCGAATTTGACATAGACTGACAGTGCACTTCAGTACTGCCAATTGATTCGAGAGCATGCTGCAATTCAGTTTTTAAAAATCACCAAAGGAAATTAATAAGTGCAACAAGAAAGACATTAACAAAATGAGTAGCAAGACAAAGATAGAATGTAATCATGGCTAGCTAAATTTTTAAACTAAAATTAAGTCAATGAAACAAACAATCACTTCTGTCAAATATTTTATCTGTCATCAAGAGTATAAAATGAGGTTTAAATAATTAAAATAATTATGTGAATAGTAATAGTAATTTGTACAACTACTTTTAAGTCATACTTTTTTTCATGAATTTGCAGTTTGATAACGAGGGCGAATCGGCATAAATCAAGCAAATGAATGAAAAAAAAAGAACTTTCAAAACATGCTGTACACGAAGTTTTTTGCATAGTGATCTCTTGGTCGAAATTTAGGACTTCGGAATTGACAACTGTCAAATTGACATTTCAATAAAATAGTATACAATTTTTTGTTAAAAAAAAAGACGACTTTCACGATCACTACGCAAAAAACGATATATTATTCTGCTACTCATTTTGTTCGTCTTCCTTGTCGCACTCATTAATTTCCTATGTTCCAAACGGATTTCAAACAATCTGTATACTGTCCGATCTATAAAAAAGGCCCCAACTTATAGCCCTTTATTCAAAGATTTTCGACCCAATCAACTATATATATGACTTACGGCCAGTATTAGAAACAATCAATAAATCATTAAATAACTATTTGAGGAGTAAATTTACTTCCTCAGTAAACTAATGGGCAAATAAAGTGCATCAAAATTTGTGAATAGAATGTCATAAGCATTAATGTTTTGATGCGCTTTTGTTTACTTTAATAACAAATTAAAGTTAACCTGTACGGATTTATTAGCTGAATAGTTATTTTGCGTTTATAATATGCAAATCTACGGAATAAATTAATTTATTCTCAAAGTAAGTACCAAGTATTAATGGTATACTTTTACCTAGATTTTGACGATATTACTTTTTTTATTTTAAATTGAACACCCTGTATATTTTTATATTTTTAATTCTCTTTCTTTTGTTATAACATAAGTTAGAGTTTCCATGAAAAGTACTGCCAAAAGATTCTAAAAATATCAAATCTAGGTTTCCATGGAATTTCGAATCTAAATCTAGAAGTCCTAAAAACAGAAGTAAACAAAGAACAATCTTTGCTGATGATTGTTTTTATTAAGTCGATCATTAAACGCGTTTATAAGTCCGATTTCGTTGTTAATAAATTAATGAAAGAGTTTATATGCTACAGATTTATTATGAATGCCATAAAAACAGTTCTGCAGCATTGCGAATGCATCGCTTACGATTCCCTGAGAGAAATATTCCAAATCGGGAGCTATTTAAAGATCACATTTTCCTCACAGCGTTTGAAGATACTGAAGAGTTAAAAAACTATATAAGAGAAGCAGCTAACTATTCTCCTATTCGCCTATAGCAAGGCCACAAACTAAATCATTCATTTGTGATTAACTTAATAAAAACAATCATCAACAAAGATTGTTCTTTGTTTACTTCTGTTTGGTAAGACTTCTAGATTTAAATTCAAAATTCCATGGATATCTAGATTTGATACATTTTTAGAATTTTTTGGCAGTAGTTTCATCATGGTGTAAAGAACACAAGGTGAAACGTTCCCGGAGATGCGCAGTTGTTCAGAAAGTAGAGGGGAGATGTCACCCAATCCCCAATGCGCCTACTCAGGAAATCAATCATGGCCGCGATCATATATATTGTTGTTGGCACTGTCAGTCGATGTCAAATTCGAGGCTAGCAGTTTAGGTTTTTCATCAGTCTGACACCGACGCAAAACCTAACCTCGAATTTGGGAACATTACACCATGTACTCTATGCACCATGCTTTTCATGAAAACCGTAACTTATGTTATACCAAAAGGAAGAGAATTAAAAATCCTAGCAATATACAAGGTGAGTTTTTTCTCATTATCACTATAGGGATCTCGGAAACCGTGAAAGATAGAAGGTTGGTTAAATGGAGAAAGAATTGCAGTTTTATGAGCTTATTCGAGATGTGCTTTTGTTTCTTTGAAAAAAATCGAAGGCCTACTAGATACAAGCAAAATATTAAAATTACTTAATTTCTTAAAATCGGTCTAGCGCCGTTATTTTTGAAAATAGAAAAAAATAATAAGAATAAAAGCTTTAGCTATTTTTACGGTGTTTAACTTACACTTATTAGTTTTCTTCTAGCTTTCATAGTTTTTGAGTTATAACATTAAGTTACATTTTTTTTTTTAAATAGCAATCATAGTTGGCTTAGACATTTCTAAAAAGAGCATATCGCGTTTGCTAAATGGAGAAAGAATTGCAGTTTTATTAGCTTATTCAAAGTATGCTTTTGTTTCTTTTAAAAAATCCAAGGCCTACTAGATACAAGCAAAATATTAAAATTACTTAATCTTTCAAAGCCTGTCTAGCGCCGATATTATTGAAAATAGAAAAAAATAGTAAGAATAAAAGTTTTAGCTATTTTTAGGGTGTTTATCTTATACTTATTAATTTCTTTCTAGCTTTCATAGTTTTTGTTTTAGTCATTTTCTTATAACGAAAATTATTATAAAAGAATTATTTGTCAAAATAGGTATAACAAATTTTATGTCATTTTAAGCGGAAAATTGAGCTCTTTTTAGAAATGTCTAAGCCAACTACGATTGCTATTTAAAAAAATGTAACTTAATGTTATAACTCAAAAACTATGAAAGCTAGAAGAAAACTAATAAGTGTAAGTTAAACACCGTAACCCGAGAGCATGGCTTAATTGCCATGTCGGTTGAGCGCCGACCGGGTGCGTCCCCAGGTGGCGGATAGGGGAACGGCCACGACCCTTTACGGGAATGACTGGTCAGCAGCACAGCTGTCGCAGACCAACTCGCATACCGTAAACCACCAGTGTTTGATGCAACGACCCCTGAGTGGCCTTCGGCGCTCAGGGTAGTGTCAACCTGGGGCACGGGGAACTGGGCTTAACCGCCTGGTTTGTGTGGATGGGGCCCCACTATAAAAACCCCCCTAATCCCAAGGTACGGTGCGCGCCGAAGGGATGCATGGCCAGGAGGCAACCTGGTCCCTAGCGACCAACCTCGGGGCACCTGGCGCACCCCGTTGTATTTAGCCCTTCACGTATGCAGGGGGCTCCGTGCGTGTCGAAACCCTTTCCCCCATACTCGTGGGAACAATATGGATAACGAAGACATATTACCTAACCTTTCCAGCGGGGATGAAGAAGCCCTGTTGAAATCACCCAAATCAGATGTGGCTGAAAAAACCATAACTGAGGAGGGAACCACCGTCGATTTGGAGGCTGATACCCTAACCTCCAAAATCGAAAAGGTGTCACTGCAACGGCTTTCTGGAGCACAGAGACGGAAAGCCGCAATCGAGAGGGCCAAAGCTCTTGGCGAACCCATACGCCATAGGAGAAAGAACCCCAAGAAACCTAACACAAACCGTGACGAGAGCTCACACGCTCCCACCGGCAGTGTTAAGAAAGGTGAAACAGCTGGCGGCTCAGGCGTACCGGCTACTACACCTTCTAAGAAAGGAGAAATAGCTGGCGGCTCAGGCGTACCGGCTACTACACTTTCTAAAAAGAGGCAGAGGTCCGACGGGAGCACACCAAACTCCCAAACCGCGACAACTGCAAAAAAGTCCTGCACTGCTGATAATGCAGTGAGGAAAGAAACCTTTAAGGAAGCCCTTAAAGGATTAAAAATGGCTATAGCTCCTCAGGACTTCCCAGAGATACGCCTGACGGAGGAACAAGCCGAAGAAATTCAGTCCGCACTGTTGGGACAAATCCAACCCGGAGGGGAAGGAACAGGACCACAGTTCAACAGCTGCTACTTTGAAAAAGGTGCAGTCATCCTCTCCTGCAAGAGCGAGGAAACGAAGTCATGGCTGACAACCACGACTCCAAACCTCCAGCTGTGGGAGGGAGCTAGGCTCAGAGTAGGACCAGCCAAGGAGATCCTGAATGCGGCCAAAGTACTTATGTGGGCTCCCAAACCCTTTAGTACCAAACCGCAGAAGGATATCCTTGATCTCCTTAAGACCCAGAACAAGGGGCTGAAGACAGAGGACTGGCGAGTCATCAACAGTGTATCGGAGCCTAAAGGCAGGACACTGATCATGTTGATCGACGAGGCATCCCTAACCACTCTCCGTAACCTGAACATGAAGCCATGTTTAGGCCTAGGCAGAGCAACATTCAGATGTTTATCTGTACCTACCCCTGACGGACAAGATGGCGCCAGCACCAGCAAGTGTCCTGAGGCTACTGCAAGTAAACCTCCAACACAGTAGGGGAGCCACGGCTGTATTATGCAGCCGGTTACAAACCGAGGACATTGATGTGGCCCTCATCCAAGAACCATGGATAGTAAGGGGCCAAATAATGGGACTCGGACAAGCCAGAGGTGAGTTAATATACGATAAATCCTCTGATATACCCAGGACATGTATTTATGTAAGAAGGGGGGTAAAATACATGGCTCTGTACAACTTATGTTTTAGGGATCTAACAACCATTAAACTGAAACAAATTAGGGAGGGCAACGAGAGGCAGGTAGTGATATCCTCCGTA
This sequence comes from Agriotes lineatus, assembly GCA_940337035.1. Taxonomy (NCBI): domain Eukaryota; kingdom Metazoa; phylum Arthropoda; class Insecta; order Coleoptera; family Elateridae; genus Agriotes; species Agriotes lineatus. The sequence goes on along the minus strand of OW679196.1, from coordinate 83,424,677 downwards.
TACCTTCCCTACGATGCCATCAACCCTCCACCAAGCACAGAGTTGATGGAAACTGTAACGTTCTGCGAGGCCAACCGCCTCCAGTTCTTAGCAGGCTGCGATGCCAATGCGCACAACACTGCATGGGGCAGCACGGACACAAACCAGAGAGGAACCGATCTCCTGGAATATTTGGTAAGTAATAACTTACAAATACTTAACCGAGGTAGTGAGCCCACTTTTGTAACTCGACGTCGGCAAGAAGTCATTGACATAACTCTGTCCACGGCTGGACTGCAGGACAGAGTAATACAATGGCGCGTATCTAACGAACCATCACTGTCTGATCATAGACACATTGAGTACTTCCTGGCAGATTTTGAAAAGGCAACAATAACCTATCGAAATCCCAGGAAAACTGATTGGGCTGCATACAGGGAGGAACTTCTTAGCAAGTTATCCGATGTTAAAACCCATATCCATACGCCAGCAGACATTGAGGTAATTGTGGACCAAATGAATGACGCCATACTAACCTCATATGAAAACAACTGTCCATTGAGAAAGAGACAGACCAACAGGAAGGTCATATGGTGGAATGAACACCTGGCCAACCTGAGGAAAAGAGCACGAAAACTCTTTAACAGAGCAAAAAGGAACGGAGAGTGGGGCCAACACGCCCAGGCTCTAACCGAATATAACAAAGCTCTGAGAAAAGCAAAAACAGACTCATGGAGGAGCTTCTGTGGGGACATTGAAGGCACCACAGAAACAGCACGCCTCCACAAAGTTCTGTCAAAAGACCCTTTAAATCCAGTCGGGAACATGCTAAAACCGACACAGGAATACACAACTAGTGAAAGGGAAACCCTGGAAATGCTAATTCAAGCACACTTTCCAGGAGCACTGATGGCTGATCAGGCTAACATAACATCACAGCCAGTCCCTAGCAACTTCTCAAAAAGGCCCGCGAGAGACGAGTGGAAGGTAGCTAGGGAAGTGATCAGTCACAGCAAGGTACAGTGGGCTGTAAAATCCTTCTCACCTTATAAATCACCCGGACCAGATGGAATCTTCCCCGCTCTACTGCAGCGGGGAATAGACCTTCTGGTACCGATCCTAATTAAGATCTTTCGCCTATGCCTAGCGGGAAACTACTTGCCACTGGCGTGGAGACCGATCAAGGTCGTCTTCATTCCCAAACCAGGGCGAGCATCGTACACCCTGCCAAAGGCATATAGACCGATTAGCCTAATGTCTTTCTGTCTAAAGACTATGGAAAAACTGGTAGACAGGCACATACGAGATGGGGTCTTGAAAGACAATCCCATACATCGTAGCCAATATGCATATCAACCAGGAAAATCATGTGAATCGGCACTTCACAACCTACTCAGTAGGGTAGAAATGTCGATAACCAACAAGGAAGTAGCCCTAGCTGCTTTCCTGGACATAGAGGGAGCATTTGATAATACCTCCTTCGAATCAATAATGACTGCAACCCTAAGACATGGCGTGGACGACATCACAAACAGATGGATAAAAACCATGTTAGAGGGACGCCAGATACAGGCCGATTTGGGAGAAGAATCCCTCAAGGCACGTGCTGTCAGAGGTTGTCCACAAGCGGGTGTACTATCCCCACTACTGTGGAACATGGTAGTGAACGATCTCCTGCAGACACTCAATGACGAAGGGTTCTACACCCAAGGTTATGCAGATGACATAGTCATTCTCATAAGGGGCAAGTATCCAACCATCATTGCAGCTCTCATGCAAAGGGCACTGAACATCACTCAGGCATGGTGCAATAGGGAAAACCTCAAGGTAAACCCTAGCAAAACATCTATAATACCTTTCACTAAGAAAAGAAATGTAGAGGCCTTCAACAACCTTACAATCTTTGGTGAAAGAATTCAGGTTAGCCAGGAAGTTAAATATCTGGGTATTACCCTAGATGCAAAACTAAACTGGAATGCACACCTAGACAAAATAGCAAACAAAGCAAAAATGGCCCTCATGATGGGTAGACGCATGTTTGGTAAAACATGGGGACTGAAACCAATGATGGTTCATTGGTACTACATAACAGTAGTCAGACCCGTGATATCCTATGGCACCTTGGTATGGTGGCCAAAGGTAGAACAAAAAACAGCAATTAAAAAACTATCCAGGATACAGAGACTGGCCTGTTTGTGCATCTGTGGAGTTATGAATAGCACTCCAACAGCATCTATGGAAGCTCTCTTGGGACTAACACCTCTAGACATATATCTAAAAGGGGAAGCCCAGATTGGAGCATACAGAATGAAAACCACCGGAAACTGGAACACCAACCAGGAACGGTGCGGACACAAACGGATACAGGAAGTGGGCGAAGGTAACCCCATCTTAAAAATGGGCTCAGACTACAGCCTTCCAGAGTATTCCTTTGACAAACCTTTCACTGTGAGGTACGATCGCAATGACTGGACCCAAGAAACCTCAACCCACCTGCCAAATGGGCTAGTCTGGTACACAGATGGATCCCGAACAGCAGAGGGCACGGGTGCTGGAATACATGGCGTAAGACCAAAAGAGGACATTAGTGTATCTCTTGGGACCAAAGCCACAGTCTTTCAAGCTGAAATCTTTGCTATAATGCAATGCGTCCAGGAAAATGCAAAACGCGGGTATTCCCAACAACGCATAAGCATACTTTCTGACAGTCAAGCGGCACTGAAAGCGCTTGAATCACCTCGTGTAAGCTCTGTGCTAACAAGAGAATGCTTAAATCACCTGACACTCCTAGCTGAAAAGAACACTGTTCAGCTCATTTGGGTGCCAGGGCACACAGGGATAGAGGGAAACGAAGCGGCAGACGCCCTCGCAAAAGCTGGTGCATCTACCCCATTTATAGGCCCAGAACCTGTATTTGGTATACCCAAACAAAGCATCCGAACAGCGATAGAAAAATGGACCGTTAGACAACACGCTTCTCGCTGGGATGCCACACAGGGACAAACACTGGGGAAGGAAATAATTAGAACGCCTTCTCGCAGACTAACAACCGATGTACTCCATCTAGGACGAACTCAGATCAGACGGCTGGTAGGACTAGTCACAGGACACTGCCACCTGAGAAAACACCTACACAAAATAGGCATATACAGAGGGGACATACTCTGTAGATTATGTCAGGAAGAGGAGGAGACAGCCTCACACATAATCTTCGACTGTCCAGCGTTACTCCGCAAAAGACAGCAACTTTTCGGGGGAACTCCACACGGAGCAGCTCTCACACACGAGCACCTCGTAAAACACCTCCTACAACTCGTTGAAGGTGCAGATCTATTTTAATAGGGTCAGGGGGGGCACAAAAGACCACAGAGTCGAAGTGCAAAACTGGGCTCACTACTAACCCATCTAAATCCCTGCTTTTAATCAATCAATCGATGTAAAAACCGTGGGTTCCATGTTACTACGATGTGTAGCATGTAAAAGATCTCTTGCTAGGGTTGGAACTCCTTAGTCTCGGCAAAATTCTAAGTAGGACTTTGACCTTATAACCGTAGCAGTCGGTGTCAAAGGTACCTGGTACTCTACATGCCTAGACCTTGTCCATTAACAAACAAACAAACAACAATTTACCATTTATTAACAATGTCAAACTGATAAGCAACTAAATTCATCAATGACACATACTCTTTTTTTTTTTTTTTTTTTTTTTTATGGGACGTCGTCGGCGCCTGAGCCGGCTAACCGAATCGAGTGGTCCCACTGAATGTTCCCCATATCCCTCGGTATCGCTATTGCATTCCTTCAAGGGGGGGCTATCTTAAGCTCTCTTTTTTTTTCTTAGAAGTTTACAAATACCATATTTTTCAGATAATCAAAAACTAGGTAGCCTGACATATGCCTATATGTGTGTACCCTGTGTCATACTCAATTTTCTTCTTGATTCCTTCTCTCTTCCTCCTCCTTGGTGCCTATAATTTCCCTCATTCCCTTCTCTATTGATTCCCAATATGTTCTGTTCCGTAGCATGAGTGTTATCATGTTTTCGCTTGTCAGTGGTTCTCCCGTTTGCATTTGTATTATCAGTCTTTCCCGGGTCCACCGAGGGCAGTGGAAGGCTGTATGTTCTGCTGTGTCAGTCTCCTCACAGTAAATGCAAGCCTCAGATTCTTGTATGTGGAAGCGCTTGAGGTACCCTGCAAAGCAACCATGTCCGCTTAGAACTTGGGTAATATGGTAACCGACTTCTCCGTGTTTTCTATTTGTCCATGTATGCACATCCGGGATAAGCCGTTTTGTCCATTCAGCCTTTCCCTGTAGTCGTTGCCATTTCTCCTGCCATTTCCTCGTTGTTTCCGCTCTAATCCCTGCCGTAGTCTGTCCTTCTTCTTTCCTATGCCTGCGGCATCTTTCATCCACCAGCAGTTCTATAGATGGTACTCCGGCGATCACCTGAAGTGCCTCAACTGACGTTGTACGGTATGCACCGCATATTCTTATCAGGGTTCTGCGCTGCACACTTTCCATCATTTTTCTATACTTAGCATGTCCCAGTGTCTCGCTCCATATCGGTGCTCCGTAGAGTAGTATCGAGTACACTATGGATGCTAGAATTCTTCTCCGGCTGCTTCTTGCCCCGCCTAGGTTTGGCATTATTCTGGTCGAAGTAGACTCCCAGATATTTTAGGGCTTTGATTGTATTAATAGTTACTCCGTCCACTTCGATCGTTATCTCCCTTAGTTTCCGTCTAGCTACCAACAATACCACCTCGGTCTTATGGGGTGCAAGCTTCAGCTGCTTTCTCCTCATTTCTCTCTGTATCCGTAATACCACGTTATTTATTTTATTTTCTATTATTTCGCCTGATCGTCCCGTGGCCACAATTGCTAGATCGTCTGCGTATCCCACTAGCGTCACCCCTTCTGGCGTTTCCATTTTTAATATGCTGTCATAATTCACGTTCCACAGCAGAGGACCAAGTATCGATCCCTGTGGCACGCCGCACGTTACTTCAGTTTCATATTTTTGACCAATTTTCATTTTTCTGTTTGTGAAGTAACTGCAGATCAGTCTTATAAGATACGTGGATATTTGTTTGGCCTTTAATTCTTCTACTATCTCTGTCCATGAGGCGCTGTTGAAAGCGTTTTGCACGTCGAGAACTGCCATCGCACAGAAGTCTCTTGTTCTGAGATCGCCGGTATTCGCCTGTCTTGCTATGTTCTTCACTGCTTTCATAGCATCTATAGTTGAAAGTCCCTTTCGGAATCCGTATTGATTGTCGGCTAATCCTCCTTTTTGGTCAATTTCATCTTTCAGTCTTTGACATAGCAGTTGTTCGAATAATTTGCCTGCTGTGTTCAGCATGCTTAATGGTCGATAGCTTTGCTGCTCATCTGGGGTCTTCTTGGGTTTTTCAATTAAGACTAGCCTCGATTCCTTCCATATTCCTGGAAACTCTCTTCTACGTAATAATCGGTTGTATACGTCTAGACAGTATTGTTGTTGTCTGAACACCGCTATTTTTATAAGCTCCGCAGGTATGGAATCTGGTCCGGGTGCCTTTCCTGATTTCAGCTTGCTCGCTGCACTAATAAGTTCTTCAGCTGTAAAGTGCACGGGGTCATCTTCCGGCAGTCCTGTTAGTTAATTTTCCCAATGCGCTTTTGGTTTTCTTGGAAATAACTTATTTGATTCTTCCACCATTTGTTCCTCTGTCAGTTGTATCTTGGGTGTGATTTTCAGTTTTTTGCAGGCAATGCGATATCCCTGTCCCCATATATTTTGGTCTATTTCGTTGCAAAGCTTTTTCCATGCTTCCTCCTTGGCTGTCAGAATGGCTGCCCTGAGGATATGCCTATGATCATGGTATTCCGTTTTGCATAAGTTTCTTTCTACCTCCGTTGCATTTGGTTTTGCGTTCATTCTTGTCATTTTTCGTCTTTTGTTTAGGCATTCTCTCCTTAGAGCTGCTATGTTCTCGTTCCACCAAAACGTCGCTTTCTTGTTATTTACGGGCCGATTTGATCTTTTAAGTAGCGTTTGGTCACCCGTTGTCTTCATTAATTCCATGAATCTTTCCGGTGTTCTTTCTTCTTGTCCCAGTTGTCCCTCGACGTTCTGGTCAATTTTCGTGCTGAAGTGTTCTAGGGCTTCTTTCTTAAATATCCAGCCTGTGAGTCTATTCTGACTTGTTTCCACGTTGGATTGGTCTTTTTTGACTTCATAGCAGATGTATCGGTGGTCGCTCAGGTTTTCGAGCTCCAGCACTGTCCAGTTCATTACTTGAACGCTTATGTTGGCGGTGCAAAAGGTGATATCAATGTGGGATGTACTGTTTCCTCTCACGAATGTGGGTGCATCTCCTTGATTTATTATCTGGAGATCATCTGTGGCTAGCCACTCTGTTAATATTTTCCCTCTTTTATCTTCTATCCGCGATCCCCATAATTTGGACTTTGCGTTGAAATCGCCACCTATCAGCACTTTCTTGTTTCGGCTGTTTATCTTCATACTCCGACGTATCGCGTTTAATGTGGCTTCGTAGTCGTCATCGCTTGCGTTCGGTGAGCAGTAGCAGCTGTATACCACTGTGTTTCCGATCTCGACCCATACATATCCGTTTCCACTTTTACTTTCTGTAACTTTATTATCAGAATTTTGTCTACTGAAGCTTCTTATAGCCGCATTCATCTCAGTGTTGTAAAACCAAGGTCCCTTTTTCAGTTGTTTGATATTTGGTTCCGATATCAATACCAGGTCTATCTGTAGTTCTAGCGCAGTGTTGTTCAGTAGTTCGTGCGCCGGGCTGCTCCTATTCATGTTGGTTTGCAATATTTTTAGAGACATTGTTTAGTACAGGGCTGTCCAACTTCAAGGGGCCCAAGGGCCACTGTAAAAAAATTTAAGGTTATGAGGGCCGCATCATCGTTGTGTCATATGCGACTTTGTGAGTGATTTGTAATAAATATAAAACGTGTATATTTCAATACTAATTTTTATTTATTCAAGAAGATTAGGTTACATTACAAAAAGCATTGAAACATAAAAGAGATATACAGGGTGTTCCCTGAGGTAACCGATAAACTTACACCATATGTTCTAGAAGTGATTCTAAACAAAAAAACTCATATTCACTTTAGGTTAATTATTTTCCGTTCTTGAGATACCGACAAAAGAAAAAAATTACATCAATTAATGTAAATTTACGTATAGAGATGTGACGTTTTATCCCCTTACTAAGGGCGCCAAAGATTTACCCCTCGGGTTAAGCTCAAATCGGAGAAATACGTTCACTTAAATATATATTCGATTAGGTAAAACACCAGACAATTACCAAAACAAATATAATGTTTTTAGCTAGTTACAATGATTAATTAAAAATAACTCTGAGTTGTACATCATTTAAAATTAACATGTTCTTCTGCAACGGTGTCAGGTTTCGTGGGTCGAGCTGCAACCCAAAGCACCGGCGAGTGTTGCGGGTCCCTATTGGTAGTCCGCCGGTACGCACGCCGATTCTTCGGGAAATGGACTGAGTAGGTCTTTTGTTCCTGCCAACTTGACCTTCCACTCAGCTGTAACTTTAGGCTGTAATTTTCCGGTGAAGTTAGCGATTTTAAGGGCTACGTGGGGCGGGCGTTAGTGCCTATATCCTGGTGCAGAGATTGCTGCTAGGTGTCGTTCTTGGAGCGAACACGCTGTCAAATCCTGCAGATGGAATTTATTCGCCTTGAGCCGGGAAATGATGTTGACATTCTCCCGGTAGGGAATTCTCGGGCTGCGGAATCGAACGTCGAAGTCCAGGAATTCGCCTCTTAATGGCCAAAAAGAGGCCCTGCAGGTGAGTTTATGAAGGGCGGCTACAGGACTCTAGCCAATCACAAACGGGGTAGAGGCTGCGATTCATACAGGTTACAGGTTTAATTATTAGTAAAATGAAGTTATGAGGAGTATTTCGCCTCTCGGGGCGCCGGGATTTGGGTTTAAAAAATGGGTAGTCGAGAATGGCTTTTAAGCAGTTATCCCTGCAAGACAGTACAGCGTATTAAGACAGGGTTAAAGCCTCAGGGATTTGATATCCCAAGAAAGTTCAACAATCAAGGTAAAATTGAATTCTAGCGGTCTTGCTTTTGCGGAAAATTTGAACTTCTCGTGCTGACAGTACAACACGTCATCTCCCTTGAAGCCTGGTCTGGTAAGGGTAGGAGGCCTACTCCGTTAGACAGTTCAGCATTTCAGATCGGAGGTCCCAGGTAGAGAAGGAGAGGACAGGATCAAGATTGGTGGACTCAAGGGGGAATTCGATCCGCGGGCCGCAAAAATATCCTGGCGGGCCACATGCGGCCCGCGGGCCACATGTTGGACAGCCCTGGTTTAGTATGTTGTCTGCCCGTTTTGGTTTTCCGCAACTGTCGTCTTATTGGTGGTTCTGCTCTTTCTTATGGTGTTTGATTTCTGAGTTTATTTACCTCACTCCTGTAGTTCTTACATTCCATGGTGGCAGCTCTATGACCTTCTTCCTCGCATTCATAGCAGTATGGAGTGCTTGTGCAGTTTTATGCTAAATGTCCTTTTTTATTACATTTGTAACACACCCCCTTCATATCTCGTTTGTCTCTGCGGCATTCTGTCGATACATGTCCGTGTCCCAGACACCTATAGCACTTGGATGGCACCAATGACACATACTCTGGTTTTGCACGCTATCACATATCTATGAGCACATTTTACTGGCTAGCCAGTAAAATTTTACGGCCTAGCCAGTTAAGAGACATTTTCAAGGTAAATACAGTGACTTGATAAATTGATGTTTACAAGGGAGAAACAAATAAAATTGTAAACATGAAACCTAACTTACTTAATCCTGTCCTCTTCATATAGATGGTCAATGTCGACGTTTGTTCTAAATCTGCACAAAATTTCTTCCATTACTTCCTCTAGTTCTGGTCTTATTCCAGGTCCTTCTTTTGTCTTGTAAGCATGATTGCATTCCTTCAGTCCAGCTTAGCCTTGGTCTTCATCTGGTCCCCATTTATCACACCTTTTTCAAGTATTTTTCACCTGATCATCTTATTTTTATGGTTATTTCGCCACACTACAAAATGAAAAATATTAAAACGCGAACGTTTCGGAAGACAAATCTACTTCCGTTATCAACATTAACTAATTACATTAAAAATCAACAAGAGCTTAGCTCAGCGTGACGCTATTTATTGGGGAGGTTAGTCGTGTTTTACTAGATCTCAATAAAATAAGCTAAGTTCTTGGTGATTTTTAATTTAGTTAGTTAATGTTGATAACGCAAGTAGATTTGTTAATATTTTTCATTTTGTAGTGTGGCGAAATACCAACGCCTGCTCCAGTATCAGGCCATGCTGTATCTTTCGTGACGTCACATTAGAAGACGGAGCTGCTACATTGAATTATACGGTGCACTCCAAAACTTTCAGTATTTTCGTAGAATTTCTTTTAAACTATACACTTCAGGTAAACTATTAATTAAATAAAACGTTTCGTGATGCCTCTAAGACAGGGATGAGCAACCTTTTTTTAGAACGGGCCAGCTACAAATTTAAAAATGTTGTGCAAGAAACTCTTTATTAACAAATTAAACCTAGTATAAAAAATTACAGAAATAAAATGCTCATTAAGAGAAATAATATTAAAAAAACAGCGAAAGATATATGTGGAAAAAGATTATTTAATGAGAAATTTGACACTGCTTCTTTGAGATAAATTGGTCTGTATTTGCAGATATAGACGACACAGCAACTCGTACTCAGCTTTCTAACCGTACATCATTTAATCTCGATCGGTGATTGCTTTCAATTATTTTCATTGCTGAAAATAACTAATGTTTCGCAAACATAGGTGCTTCCAAAAAGTGTCATTATTTGCTTTGCATGTGCGTGGGATTTTTTCTAAATTCACGTAATTTTAATAGTATGTCAATCTTTTGAAATTTATTCTTACATCCGTGTCATTTTGTAAATCCATTAATTCCATTTGTAACTCATCCGGAACTGTTTCCACTTCTATATTAGATGGTGAAAAAAAAATTTTAAAACTAAGAACGGTTTTTTCTGATCTAAATATTTTAAATCGCAATTCAAATTCCGTTATTTGATTTCTGCGTACTTTTAAAGTAGTTCTTGAGTCAAATATTACAAATTTTTAGGATGCACTTCTTCATAAATTTAAATACAACTCCTCGCATTCACATGTATTCTTCCTAACATAAATCCAGACTACAAGTGAATTCATAGCGGTCAGTATTATCACTGTATTATTTTAACTCGTCTCCTATGATGACGTAGCGTCTACCGGTCGAGCGCTGCATGTAGGCCTGATACTGGAGCGGGCATTGGAAATGCCCATAAAAATAAGATGATTATTGAAGTGCCACAAAGAAGTTTCAGAGATTATCTTTTTCAACTGACATCCTAACCAAGTGTCCACACCATCTCGATTGAATTCTATTTTTTTCTGCAAAGGTTCCATTTTTAATCTTCTTTATCTCTTCGTTCTTTACCCAGTGCGAAATTTTTAGTCTCTTTATTCTTCTAAAGTATCGCATCTCACTAGCTTGTAATCTTAGCTTGTAATCTTTTCCAAAGATTTTCTGTGATTCCCCACGCTTCCGAGCTATATGTCAGCGTTAGTACCTATACAAAGTTAGAAACACTTATTTTCTTGGATATCTCTATTTTTTTTAACTCTTGTTCAAAGCGTAGAACAATCGCAAAGTTGCCATAATTTTTGTGTCAATTTCTGCCTTCATTTTTCCGTCTGCTGCGATGTTGCTCCTTAATACTTAAAATGTTTTACCTACGTGATGTTCTCTCGTTTCAATTTGATCTCTACTTCTCTTTGCTCTCTTGAAATTACCATCACATTTGTGTTGCTTACATTGATTTACATGTTACACCCCTTCAGTACTTTTTCCCAAGTGTTTAGTTGTTCAGTAATTTCATTTCAATTTGTGCAGGTACCACCCACTGTGCTGTACGCGTTTTGATTTTAACTTTTTTATTTTGGTGTAATAAAATATGAAAATTAATGGAAATTATATATTCATCAAAATTAACATTTCGAGGAAATTTGCGGCTTTGCGTACCTGTTAATAACAGTAATTGAAATTCGTGATCAGGCTAGTCGTAAACCTTCCCATCGCTACGACTCAGCCTCAGATATTATGACACCACATGGCTGCCAGAGCTGAACTGGAAAATTAAAAATATTTTCAACTTTCTTAACCCTAGAACGCATAGGTGGCGTCATATGAGACACCACCTATTCAACTATCTAGTGTTTAGTGATTTGCTGTTATGTTATATTCATATTTTCAGTACCTCTCCAGAAGATTATTGTTGATATATCCCTTTAATTCTTAATTTCCAAAAATTGTTACAAGCTTTATAATTAGTTATTTAGTTATTTGGTGTAAGGTCACTAAATACATAAAGGTACTGTCATTCAATTCCAAGATTTTGTTCCCCCAAATTAAAAAGGACAGAGCATTATAAGAAAGTGAGAGTGAGACACAAATTAAAAGAGACAAAAGATATATGTTTGCACAGTTGGCGGTACCTTTATGATTTAGAAACCTTAATTTGGTGTAGAGTCCCTGTATATAGTAAGATAAGAATCGGGCAAACGCGGTTCAATTTTTGATTGGTTACGATCCACTGTGCATGCGCAGTAATCTAAAATGGAAATTTGAAGGGTGGCTATGGTAATGACAATTAAATGACGTACGTAATATTGTTCGATTCGACGAAAGACAAGTTTTTAGAGGTTATATGTTTACTACACCACCAAAAAACCGCTCGTAAATTACTCAATCCGATCTATCTACTGCAAAATCAGCTGACCACCAATCGGTAAACGGTAGATACCTACCAGTGTAGTTTTCGTAAATGCATTAAGTTGACCATTTATTGACAATGTCAAACTGACAAGTAATTAAATTCATCAAAGTGACACATACTAAGGAAAACAACTCCGGCCTTGAACGCATCATTTATTTTTGGAACACTAATGGCGGCTGACATTTGTGTTTGCCCGACTCTTATATAACTATATACAGGGACTCTAATTTGGTGTCGCATATGTTGCCATCTATTCAATCACGTAACAAGTTTTCTCGGTAGGTGTTGGTCGGTAACAACTTGCCATCTGTCAGTTTACGTACATAATTTACATACTACTGTCTATAGGATTGCCAGTTAGCTATTATACTTGAGCCGCCGGCGCCGAACAGATAGAGTGGAGAAGGAAACCAAAATAACATATTACAAAGGTCACTCCATAATATTTTAACCATAATTACTAAAAGGAACAGAGATGGCGACTCTTATAATTAGAACTAATTTCAATTGACATTAAATAATTTTTTGAGGTTATGATGCAAATATCGAGAGATCCAAAAAATGATCATCTGCGGGCTGTGGAAATTCAACCGTACGAATAATATGTTGATGGCACTGTAAGTCTATGCCAAATTCGGGGTTAGCAGGTTAGGTTTTGCGTCAGTCTGTGATAAAACTGACGCAAAACCTTACCTGATAACTTGCAGTGTAATTTATGTGCTGAACAGAGACTACAGAGTGATTTTTTTTAAAAACTCAATTGCAGCAGGCCCTGGATAGCCAGTATCAGTTGGCAATACATAATGTATTGTTGATGGCACTGTAAGTCTATGTCAAATTCGAGGTTAGCAGGTTAAGTTTTGCGTCAGTGTAATTTATGTGCTGAACAGAGACTACAGAGTGATTTTTTTTTAAACTCAGTTGCGGCAGGCCCTGGATAGACTGAATCAGTTGGCAATACTGAAATGTATTGTTGGTGACACTGCAAGTCTATGTCACATTCGAGGTTAGCAGGTTGGGTTTGCGTCAGTTTTGACCATATACCGGGTGTCCATTTTCAAACTGGAACATAGGGATTTAACATTGTTTTTAACAGTTTCATGAATTCCTGCCCGCCAATTCAACCTGCAGAAAATGTTTTAGTGTCAATGGAAAGAGAAAATTATTGCGCATCTAATGGTAACAAAAATTAAATAATTTTTGTCAATTTTCATTGAATAATATTAATCAAAAGTGCTCATGTTTTTTAAATGTGTTGTCTTGACTTGAAAACAGTTGACAGCTATACGCAAATTAATTTGTTAGTTGATGACATTCAGGGCCGGTTGCAGAAAGCAATGTTAAGTCTGGTGTTAGCTAACATCGCGTCAAAGTGAACAAAATCGCATCAAATTTTGTTTACTAATGTATTAGTTACCATAAGCATTTGAGATTTGATTCGTTTTTGTTCACTTTGACGCGATGTTAGCTAACACCAGACTTAACATTGCTTTCTGCAACCGGCCCTAGGAGTTAGTTCAGTAGTTTTTACTTTATAAAATGAACGATTACTCGAACGAAGAGGGAGTTTTTATGGAAATAACTTTATTAGCAGTATTGCAATACATAAACAATTTAACAATTAATAAACAATAATTCTTATGGTTAAAAGATACCTGTTACAGTGAGGTTAGTTTGTGGAGAGTGAGAGATTTGTTTCAATGCAGGACCTACCTCATTAATCAAAAGTTCTAAATAAGTGTTTGAATTTAAATTTCCAACAATTTCAAACAGTCCGATAATTTTGTTAATTTAAATGCCAGCCCAAATATTAATTTTTTGAGGGTATTGGGTTCTTGTACACAGATTAATGCTTTGTTTTTCTTGAGCTCAATATCTAGTATTTTGCACATTGGGTTTCTTGTTTAAAGTAAAAGTACATTCATCCGTGAAACATATTGATGACAAAAAACGACGATCTTGATTGGCACGTTCTTGCATTCCTTCACAAAATACATTTCTACTTTCTTCGTCTGGTTCAAATATTTCCTGATGACATTGTGGTTTGTATGGATGATATCTGTGCTTCTTTAGTAATGTCTTAGATACCGCCGACTTTGACACATTTAATTCACGACCAATTTGCCTTGTGCTGCATGTTGAGTCGATATTGATCAATCCCAAACACCTTCTAATTCCCTGCCATCCGCACCAAAATTCCTGCGATTACCTTTATTAAAATTTCATTATTGAAATTTTTATTGAAGCCAAAATTAAGTAATAAACACTGACCACCTCTAGCTTCTGATTTTACTGAAATATTAGCAGTTTCTTCAAATTTCCTGACATATCTGTATATTGTAGATGCAGACGGTATTGGACTGTTATCAAATTTTATGGAAAACAAATCTTCCACTCTACGCAAACTAACCCCACTGTAATATGTTTTTACGATAGAAACTCTGTCTTCGTTCGAGTAATCATTCAGTTTATAAAGTAAAAACTACTGAACTAACTCTGAATGTCAGCTTTATACCCAGAGTGGGACTATGTCGGCGCCGTAATGGATTCGGCCGTTTCCAGGCCCTACTAGCAATATATGTATAATACATATATGGTTTTGACACAGACAGTGTCACCAACTTTAGTACTGCCAACTGATTCAGTCTATCCAGGGCCTGCTGCAATTGAGTTTTTAAAAAATCACACTGTAGTTAGTTATCAAAACTGTTTAACGTAGATTAGTACCTGATCAGTTCCTTAGATTTAATAATTAATTTATTCATACTCAAATATTTTAACAACTTTAACTTCCGTTTTGCGCTTTAATATGCATCTATGCAGTCAAAATTAACTTCCAGATATTAAAAAAGGCGTATAGTAAATTTAAAGTGCCTCATTAAACAGAAAAAGGTGTGGTGTCATATACGACACCACATATGCGTTAATGTAACTTTCTTAGATGTATGCGTTCTAGGGTTAAATGTACTTCCCAATCGAATACCCTTGATATTTTGAATAAATATAAATTCTTGTTTTTAATTAAGCAGAAATAGTTACTCATAAACCGATAATCGATAATACTGTCTCACAAAAACAGTTTATATTTATATAAGCATCGCCACAATGAACAATACAATCAAAACAAGACAGGCATTGCAGACTAGGATCGATAGCTATGCCAGACATTGATTTAATCCATATTAGTAACTGGAAATTCAAAATTTAGAACAGTAGATTGTCCACGACACACGTCAGACATTTTCACCATTGTATTCATGGCATAGTTACATTTAATAGGCACAATTAGTCATGACAAAATTTTACAAATTTGCACTACGTAAGACAAAAACCACGTAATTTTTGTTACTTCCCAGACTTTTCTAGCAATAATGAATGCTGATTTAGTACTTTATAGCGATTGAAACGTATACTAGGAGTACGTGTATGCATTGTGCATGTTGGAGCAAATGAATCAACTTTCTTTTAAAAAAATTATGGTTGTAAAATTTTTATAAGTTTAAGTTTCCTAGTTTTATTTTGTTTATAACCTACAAAGGTCATACAAAAAACACAACTTTCTTCCATATTCTTAATACCGGGGGTGTCAGTACAGCTTTTTACACTTCCTTTGGATGCCTCTGTGCATACTAGGGATGTTCTGAATACTCGTATTCGCTATATTTTCAGTATTTGTATTCGTATTCGCCAAAATTAACAAGAATATTATACGAGTATTTGACATTAAAATTATAGAAATATAGATAGGAATTTTAATAATAATAAGATAAAAACAGGCAACTGGCTTACTACTGAAGTACCTAAGTGAAGCAGTGAACCTCGACGAACTACTGATTTAGATTTGGCACTAGCCAGATGCGAACAGCTAGACAGCACATACAAAAACGATGTTGATGTTGATATTATTCACTCAGTCATGTATTCGTATTCGCGAATACGAATTGTTGTACATTCGGAACATCCCTAGTGCATACTTAAATACAGCGTGTCTAAGATAAAAAGAGCCAGTATTGGGATCTCGTTAATTGTAAAGTTCGGGCACTTTATTCCATGTAGGAACATGGCCTGAGACAAGGCGAGTCAAGAGTCGCCGAAAAATATCTCTTTCCGAAAAACAGTCATCTGGCAACTGTTACCGACGCACTGGGTGATGTCTGGTTAACATCACGCCTTTAATGACTGCATTGCTTTCCGTACTTCCATGACTGTGATTTCGGTTAATTGCAAGGGATACAAATTTGGTTAAATGGGAAGAAAGTTGCGCAATTAAAGGGCTAACAAAATGACGCCTTGATATCATTTTTCGTTTTTGAATTATCTAAAAAAAACCGCATTTTTGGATATTCTTTATTTTTCTCCGGCGTTAATATTAAAGTTAGGGTGAAACTGATTAAACTTCCTTATAACAACTTCTAGTGGACTTAATGATTACGTTATGAAATTTTTTATCAGACGTTTCGTCTTTGAGACACCATCAACTTAATTTTTTTAAAATAGGTATGGTCTTGATTTTCTGATGCCAAATTTGTGAATCCGTTTTTATTCTGAATTCAACAATGTACCACACATTAGTATAGTTTAATTATGTTTCGAGTCATTTTTGGATACAGCAGGGTGTATGCTAACTCACAATTTGAAAATTCCCTGACTTTTCCAGGTCTAATGTACATACACCTGCTGTCAAGAAGCTTCCCGCACAGCACCTGATTTTGCGCAATTTCACCGTACTTACTACGTTTACATAATGCTCTGGAAGCAAAACAAGTCAAGATAATCCGGTTACACGGTGGCTCTCAAATCGAAGTTTTTATAAATTAAGCAAATTCCCTGACTTTTCCAAAAGCATACACCCTGATACAGACCTGTGCCCTAGAACATTTTCATACGTTGTTTAAGGGTTTGTAATTTAAAGAAAGAAGTAACGAGTCTCACGTTTTTTATTTCTAATTTTGCTTATACGAAAAATAATAAATTAATTACAGACTATTGAAAATTACTTTTATTCCAAAATGAAACGTGATTAAAAACATCCAGTGTGGCTCATTACTTCTCATTTAAATTTCAAAAGCTAAAACAACGTATGAAATGCTCTAGGACACAGGTTTGTATCCAAAAATTTCTTGATGGTGGTCTCCAAAGACTCGAAAAGTAATTAAACCATAATGTGTGGCACATTATTGAATTGAGAATGAAAAGGGATTCACAAATTTGGCATCAGAAAATCAGGTCCGTATTAAAAAAAAAATTAAGTTGATGGTTTGTCAAAGACAAAATGTCTGACAAAAAAATTGATAATGTAATTTTTGAAGCCATAAAGTTGCTATAAAGAAAATTTGTCAGTTTCGCAACTTTAGTATTAACGCCAGAAAAAATGTGGGTTTTGTGAGATAATCCAAAAACAAAAAATCATAGGATTTCTAGGCGCAACTTTCTTCCCATTTAACCAAATTTGTATCTCTTACAATTACAGAGATACCCATACTGGCCCTCCTTATCTTGGACACGCTGTATATGGTCAAGCGCAGTAAATTTTTCTAGGATAAAAATTGGGGTACTTCACTCTTGAGACAAATTTGTGCTCCACTTCACGACTTGTATCACATAAATTTGAATTGTTCGTGAATTCTACGAGTACCATACCAGGGGGATATCTTCTTTGTGAATTTTTTTTAAACACGAATTGTGATTTACTGTACAGAAACGGCATTAATTTTGGAGGGAAAATAAAAATTTTGCAATTAATTTTTAACCATAAATCTCAAAAGCAACGATTTTAAAATTTGTACAAACGATATGTTCCACGTAACTAATAAAAAAGCACTATTAGAAAAAAAATTTAATGAGATTTATGTATTTACATAGGAAAACCAGATATGACAAAATAAATACCTATAAATTTGTCAAAATTTACTAACATTATATACTGAATACACAAAACTTAAAATTACAATGCTGTAATAACTTTTACAACAGACTATGTTAATATTTTATGGTTTTTCTTAATTAAGAACATTGTATTCGAATCAGAATTACCTTCAGGACTGCTACGGACGCAACAGACAATAGCAATCCTAACCGAATGCATCGTACATATAACTAAAATACAAATACGAATCATGAGAAATTTTACTTAAAAACAAACGGACAACGCTTCATTTCTTTTTTGCATTCTTAACTGGGGCTTTCCCTTTTGCATTGGTAGTCTTGGGCTTTTTATTCTTTGGCCCTTCCTCGTCATCCTCGTCCTCTTCCTACAACAAAAGCGCATGTTAACACCCCGATTTCAAAATTAACCTGTTTCCATCCACACCTCATTTTCTTCGATGTTCGACAATTTTCGCTTTCGTTTAACATCATTCGCCTCCTGGAACGGAGCAACTGACATCACAAATCCAAAGATTCATAGTGAAATACACGCCCAAAATTTAGTTTAGGCAATAAACCGAACCGTTTTCAAATTTTGAAGTCATTTTTTAAATTACGAAACAAAATACTCGATTTGCATACTAGTTTTTATAGAAGTTAAGAAAGTAGAATTTAACCCATGACTACATACAAGTGGTCATTTTGACTCCTCAAGTGCGCTAAATATTTATTTTCTCCCTACTGCGGTTCAGTACAAAACTTGCAACCTTACACAATTCTCTCTAATTCTGTAAAAACAAACTTGGAAATAAGAGATTACGAAGAATTGTCAAGAAAATAACAGGACAGATACAAATATTTTCTCTTTAAAGATGAAATCATGGGAATTATACTCTGGCGGACAAAACACCGCACATTCAACTGGTAGCAATTTTTAAGACGTAAATGTAACTGCTCCTATGTTTTATATGGGTTTGCTGTTCTAAATCCAATCACGAAAATTGAAGATCTGTTTGCTGATGGTTCGGGACACAAATACTTAGTTGTGTTACGTATGATTATCATATTTATGGTTGGACAATACTGGCATTGGATCTGAACATAGAAAGCACGATACTGTCCCTCATATTTCAAGTTTTTTTAAATAAAATTAGTAGGAACTGACGAAGTGTTACAAAATATGAGCTAGATGCAACGTTTGTATCGGTATGCACCTACTCACAAGCACTGCAAATACAGTTTCAATGATGAACATTTCTTAAGAATTTAACCCAGAAAAACAATGGATTGAGGATCAACCGTGTATGGAAATAAAGATAAAAGGATGTCTCATTAACAAAAAAAAAAAAAGAGAGGCTTTTACAATTTTACAGAAGACAATATACATAAGTACAAAGACAAGACGATGGACTATAGCTATTTTCTTTTATTTTTGTGGAGATCTCTTTCATAAATTACACACTGCATCAATCTTGAGAAAATACCACAAAGCTCAATCAGTATAATTTTGTAGGAATAAGGAAAGCAGTTAATTGGTTCTGAATTAAAACATTCAGTACATATCTTCCTGTTAGAAATAACTAATGTGCATTAGGCCAAGCGTAAAACGATAGAAATTTCCAGCAATAAAAACATGTAATAAGCATCATGGAAATACATACTTAAAACGATCCCAATGATTAGCGTTCCCACATTATTTGAAAATATAAAAACTTTTAAGATAGGAGTCATTATGACCACATGTTTGTGGTGGCATTATTCAATTGCTGTAGTTACAGGTTAATGCAATAAATACTTACAGCACCCTCTTCGCCCTCTTCGTCGTCGAGCATTTCTTCTTCCATTTCATCCATTTCGTCGAACTCCTCGATTGGGCTGCCGATGAGGTGGTGGCCGATAATGTGCACGGGGCCACTGCCTTGTGCCAAGCTAAAAGTTACTGGCGGATCGGGGAAAGAAAGGTCTAGTAAAACTTGGTTGCTACTGCCGGATTTTAAAACGGCCACCGGGATCTTGATAGACTCTTTCCAAGTCATAGCCTCGACTTGGACTACATTTACTTCCCCGTCCTGAGCCTCAGGTCCCAACAAGGCTTGTTTTATGATTAGCTTGTGTCCGCCTTGGTAATCCTCTGCGCCTTTGGCTTCAGGATCCCACACTTCGCTTGCCTTCGCGCCCTTTAGGGTCAGAGCTGCAAGAGAATGTAAACATTACAAACGCATAATGGCGCGCAAAACACCGGCCCCTCACAAAACGTAATCAAGCGCTGTAACTACGCAACTCGCGGCCAATATACACCGAAAATATGATAAAGCGAACGTTAGGCTTTCTTTACTTACCATAAAAATATTCGTCGGCCATTTCTTAAAGCGGATTATAACGGATAACTAAATTTTTACACGTGACTAGTAGCCGGCGTAGCTTCAGGAATGTAAAGACCGATGCTTGGCAAATGGCGGGTAGCCGTTATGATCACTTCGAAGCTCTGCCGGGCGTGGCGCTGGTGGTGGTAATCGTAAGCCAGATTTACACAGCTAGAACTACAAAATCAGCGTCGGACTGGCTCATCAAGAAAATGCCCAGAGGGCTCAAAGTATTTGAAGTTTAGGGGCCAATTGCTATATTCCAGAGTAAAATATACAATTTAAAATAATTGAAATCACATTGTAGTAACACTTTACACCTTTAAATTCGCTTTTGTTAATATAATTTCAGCATTGTATTATTTGACAAATCGCATAAAAGCTGCTTTCATTTCTATAAGACTTGTAGTAGGCCGTGATTTAAATGATTTTAAAACATTTAGTTAGGATAGGCCAGGTGTATCTTGCAATTATAGTAGATTATGCAATGAGGGAGAGAAATGCGTTATTTTGCTGAGGTACAATTTTTGACTCGAGGGCGAAGCCCGAGAGTCAGAAATTGCACTGAAGCAAAATAGCATTCTCTCCGAGTTGCATATACTATTTTTTTCACGTTGCAGGAAGATTTAAAACGAAAACCCGTTTTTTTAAACGTCATTTATTGACATTTTAGTTACAATTATTTTAAAATTAGTAGCCTTTGCTAAATTTTAAAGTTGGTGGCACTGTAAGTCATTATGACAAGAGCTCACAATTATGTCAAATTCGAGGTTAATAGATGAGGTTTTGCGTCAGTTTATGTCAAAACTGACGCGAAACCTAACCTGTTAACCCCGAATTTACCATAGATTACCTTAGATACGGTAACATTTTTTACTTTAGTCCCTAGGGGCTAAAGTAATTACTTCTGTCCCTAGAGATAAAATGAGCTACTTTAGTCCCTGAAATAAGTGACTAAAGTGCCAACTTTAGTCCCGCAAGTGCAAAAATTTTTACGAGCAAGCTAAGTTGTTATTTATTTGGTAAATAATTATTTATTTATTCTTAACTTATTAAAAGGTCGTCTGAACTGACGGTAAATCAGTCTTTACAAGCACGATGCCTGTAAAGTGTTACTGTCATCTGAACTGACTCGATAAATGAGTTCTTTACAGACACGGTGCCTGTAAAATGTTACTGTCGTCTGAACTGACTCGGTAAATGAGTCTTTACAGGCACGGTCCCTGTAAAGTGTTTCAGTCGTCTGAACTGACTCGGTAAAGGAGTCCTTTACAGGCACGGTGCCTGTAAAATGTTGCCATTGCGACTTTACAAGCATCTTGTTTTCTAATAGACACATCCTCTATTAATCACCAATATGTATTTTTAAGATTTTCAGCAAGAGGAAATAAAATGCCGTACGCGGCTCGCTTGCAATTCGCCTTTATTGGGGCTCACTCATACACCGCTCACCCTGCAAATTATCCGGCTCGCCCATAAAGGCTAATTTACTAAACTTGCCACGTAAATAACTTTTATGGCACTTTCTAGTTAATAAGCAAATAAAATTCCACCATAGGTAATTTATTTTTTTTTATTTTTTTTATTTTATTCGAAATCAAGAAGATTTTGCAGAAACATTGTTGGCAGGAAATATGTAAAAATTAAATAGTGATATTTTTGAAAATATGGTAGGGTAGCTACAATTGCTTCCACTACAAAAAAAGAAAAACAATTAATGCTAACTTTAAAACATAAAATTTTTGATAATACTTAATCTTAAAACACACAAGTTTCTTCAACTTAGTATAAGGTTTCCCAGGGAAGTAGCTTTTCGCTACAGTGAATTTATTTAAATTGAAAATATATATATATGCCGGGTGACTGTAAATGATTGTAATTTTTTTCTTATGTTGGTACT
Organism: Agriotes lineatus; assembly: GCA_940337035.1. Lineage (NCBI taxonomy): Eukaryota > Metazoa > Arthropoda > Insecta > Coleoptera > Elateridae > Agriotes > Agriotes lineatus. The sequence continues at coordinate 83,402,699 of OW679196.1, read as the reverse complement.
GTTTATACTGGTGGCACTGTAAGTTTTGACACAGACTGACGCAAAACCTAACCTGCTAACCTCGAATTTGACATAGACTTACAGTGCCACTGACATAAACAGTGCCAACCTTAGAAAAAAATCACAATCATTTATAGCCACCCGGTATATACATATGTGTGTAACTAAATTGTTTTCAGTGCATTGTATAGTATTGTAAAGGGAGAATAAATGCTATTATTATTATTAATATATTCAAATACACGTCTGGCAACTTCACTTAGTAAATTCTCAAATGTTAACTAGTTGGTCTACACTGTCAAGGAAAAGTTAAAACAAGACCTACCGTAAGTCCTATAGAAATTACATCAACTATAGGTATTCTCTACAGTATGATCGAAAAGTTTTACCCTCTAGAGGGCTGTCAATTTTTACAAAATTTAATTTATGTTGGCAGTGGTGAGTAAAGGTACTCAATAACATAACCTATACAATTTTGACAGAATCACTTAAATTTTACAGACTGTTTTATACTGAAACTAAAGTGGTGCTAAGTATGGAAAATGGAGGAAATCATTTCGAACAGCTGTAGTTGTTTTTGTTATTAACATTTTTATGTATTCAATAGAATTTTTTGTATTTGTTAAAATGACATTACTGATAAAACCTTAAACTGGGAGATATAAAATGCCAATGTGACTTTTAATAAGATGACTACCAACCTACATTTTAACAAAACAATTCCAGAGCCCTCAGAGGATAAAAGTTTTCGATCATACGGTACTTCCTAAAGCCCCTGTCCCACTGTAAAAATGTTATGAAATTATTTATACACAGTTTTATAAACAGGATGTTGATAGTGTGACAGCCCACAGTTTCATAAAAATAACATAACCGAATTATGTATCTGTTTACGGTGTCTGTATTTTGATGACGTCACATAAATGGTTTTTTAAAAACTTTTGGAATAGAACGGTTTTTATAAATTTTATAAAAGCAGGCATTTCATTGAATGTTGATGGTTAAGCCCAGCCTACTAGAAATTTGAAACGCCGCGCGAAACGGCTGTTTGAAGTTTGAACTTTGAATTCTTATCACTTAACATCATTTTTTGGCGTGTATCTTAGATTGACACTTGTGTTGTAGATAGCATGTTATTTTCGTTTGATTTTACTTAATTAAAAATGAGGGGCAAGTCGCTCAACGAACAAACGCCATATTAATGGAGTTATACCAGGGCGAATCCACCTTATATAAGATTTCCAAGATAAACCCAACCCTAACCCAATATTTGCGTGTATTTTCGTTTAATTTGAAGAAGAGCATATCACAGCAAACTCGTTGTAGGTTCTGTAATAGTAGTTTGTATACCAAGGAACAGAAGTTTAACCTTTTATTACGAAGCCGAGGCCCGTAGGGCCAAGGCAAATAACCCACATGAGGGATAAAAAGAAACTTCAGTGCCGAGGGGTGCACTATGTTTTTTTATAAATCGAGAAATCGTTTTTTAACCAACTTTTGTAGGTTATGTTGACGTCGGTTGACGTTTATTTATCGCCCCGCCTCCTACAAAAAATCGTAAAACAATGGATACTTCACTGCCGATTTCTTGTATTTTATGATGATTTCAACGTTCTTCACTGCCGATTTAAAAAAATATAGTATCTTTTTGGTTTACATATAAGTTTTCTATTGGAAAACGAAAAAGGGAAGCATAAAAGCTTCCAAAAGGGGCAGCAACCCAAATCAAAGCACTGCAATACAACCTCACCTTTTAGTTTTGCGTCAAACAGCTGATCAGGTTTTTATAAAAACTTGGGACCAAACATTGACAGAGGGACATACCTTAAAAACTTTTATAAACATTTTTACAATGGGACAGGGGCTTAACAAAAAGCATTGGTAAAAATGAAGATCGAGAAATAATATACTCCTAGAGAGTACTAATTATTTTTATATTTTATTTTAAACGATTTAACTCGTTCAAGGGTAGCACTCTCATCTTAGTATTAATGCTGTGGTCAATTTTAACTGCTTCGGCACCATAATTCTATCAACTTGCGGACAAAGTTCTTCGTTTTCGAAATATAGGGTGTTGTCGAATTTGAGAACAAAAAATATTTTTACTTCCTTTTACGGTAAAGAAAGTATTGGATTCATCCCAACAATTCTAAATTGAGTTTTCAGCAGATCTTCACGTTTAAAAGTCCTCTGAACACAGAAAACATGTGTTTGTTCATTGGTCTGTCTGTCAGTCAGTCTGTCTGTGTGTGTGTGTGTGTGTGAACAGAACGTCTCAAAAACGAAAAGAGATATGGCGTTGAAACGTCATATATAAGGTTCTAAAGGCCGTTTTACATTTAAGCAAGACAAGTGCAATGCAATGCAAGATGAAGAATTGCATGTAATAATTAATATTGCTTGTCACTTTACATTTATGCAAGTCAGGTGCAATACATGACGTTTGTAAACAAGACTACCAACTACCAATACATAAAAGTGCATATCATTTTGACAACAATTACAATAAAACAATTTCAGTAATACGTACGTGGTCATTTTAATCTTATATTAACAGTGATTTTCGCACGTGTTTTAAGTTGTTTATCAAATTCCTAAAGTAAAAGGTTAGTTTACTGCTACTTTCAATTCGAATGGTTGGTAACACACTTTTTTACTAAAAAATTACTAGAATTGCATGCGACTTGTAACAAAATTAGAACCGGTTCTAATGGTTTCGTCTTGCATCAGCTGATAATAAAAATTGCCTTGGCGCATGCGCTCACTACCATTTTCGTCTTGCCTTGCATTGCATTTCAAAATAATTGCTTAATGTAAAGCGGCCTTATAACGATTTTTTTCAAACTTCACATTTTTAATGTGTATTGATGTGAGATACGTGATTTTCCAGTTGAATGCCTCTAAAATGGGTTTCTTTTGTTTTTTCCTATTTTTTATTAACTCCTATTTTAAATAGAACACCCGGTATATTATACAATTTTTTTTTATTCAGCTTAAAATTTTAGGGAAAATGTGTACTTTCAACTAGCGCTCTATTTTGTACCGTTTTTGTAGAATTTGTCATTTTTGAAAATTTGTTACAAATGCTTAAAAATTAAAAATCAAATTTTTGGCTAATTATAAGATCACTGTAAAAGGAAGTTGTGTGCGTGTATTACACCAGATTTTTTAAATTTTTGAAAAGGTGTTGGAAGTAGGTATATAGTTGGAATAATTATTACAAATTATTAGGTATTGCCCTGTGATTAAAGTGTGGCAAGTGGCAACACTGCAAGTGGGCCCATGCTTTTGGCAGTTGGTATTAGTCCGACACTGTACAAATTACAAATTACAAAATGAAAACACGGAAGATTGATTTAGCCCCACAACACACTCATTTAAAAATTCACATTTTTGGAAACTAAATGCTCAATTAAAATTCGCAGCTAAAACTGTCGCAGCCAAACATACCTATGTAAAACTAATCCCAGGGCAAATCACAGACACGATTTGATCGCGAACGTGGCCCAATCAAATACTCACAAATATCTCACGCCGATCGCTAATCCTGAATTTGGCAGAACGTTTTCGCCGACTTCGAGTGGAGCACGAAATGACTGTGAATTTTTGGCCTCTTTTCCTCGTACTCACTGTGTGTCTCAGCGTGAATACTTCGAACACCGCTAATGACCGTTCGAGCAACGACGAAGAATTGTTTGTGCCAACGCGAGAATGGCAAGTCGTAAAGAAAGGTAAGCTGCGAATTTGAGTTACTTTTCGCTTGAAACAGCTGCTTTTCGTAGGGCAGAAAATACCAAGAGGCCTCCACGTTCGTATGAATTTAGAAACGGGCATGACTGAGGCGAAAATAGTGGATGAAAACGAAAATAAAAAGACGAAAGCAGTCGCCGAAGTTCCAGTTGCCAGCGGCGATAATCGCGCGCAAAATTTAAATTCGGAAAGCGCGGGAAATTTAAGATATTCAGAAGTAAAACTGAAGGAGGCCTTGAAGAACATTAAAAGTGACGAAGGGTCCGGGCAGGTGCATAGTGAAAAAGTTAAAAGCAAGTTTAGAAGTTACGAAGAACTTAAGAAAGATCTAGGTGACCTAAATTTGACTCCAAAAACCGATGCTGAAGTAATATATGACTTAGTAACGGAATATAAAGAACTAACAAAGGAGACAGCAAAAGAGGATTTTTTAAAACTAGCGATTCTTGAAGACCTGGAATTTTTGGTACACCAGATAGACAATGCAAATGAATTTATTAAATTAAACGGATTTAAACAAGTCGTTTATCACAGCTTAAATTCAACAAATACTCACATCAAACAAGAGGCTTTGAAATTAATAGGTTCTTCAGTTCAGAATAATGCAAAAGTTCAAATTCATGCTCTTGAAACAGGATCAATAGGGTTATTACTGCGAGTGTTAGCATTAGATTCCGATAATGGTGTTAAAAGCCGAGCAATCTTTGCAATTAGTGGTTTGTTGAGGCGCTTCCCTTTAGCTCAATTGCAGTTTATAGAAAACGCAGGTTTGGCTGTGTTTGCAGAATTATTGGAAAAAAGTAGTAACATTAAAATTCAGCTAAAAATTATAACTCTTATAAATGATCTGATTCTTGAACATGAATTTACGCTTCAGGATTCCACAAGCAGTAATCATTCGGAAAAAGTTAGACAATATAACAAAATAAATTTAAAACATAAACTTAAAGATTATAGCTGGTGCCAAAAATTGCGCAATTTGTTGATCAATGTCATTAAAATCGACAGCAACGATCATGACAGCATCGAGAGATGCCTCAATGCCATTAAATCAATTGTTAACACTTGCGACAGCGAATCTACTGCAAATATGAAGAGTGTCGTTCTTGAGTTGCAGAAGCAGTACAAATCATTAGCTTCCACGGAAGTGGAAATGGTTGAGGAAGAATCCCACTCGAACTATTTTACGCATTTATTTGATTTGTGTTCTGAAATTACAGGATATTTAAGTTATAAATACAAATCTGAATTATAAATGAAGCAGTGAGAAAACACAGACTGACCTTTAGAATAGTAACTTGTAATAATCGTTGTTTATATAAATATCTCTTAAAATGAATCGGTTAGGTCTAATCTTCATCTTATTGTAAGCCTTCGATATATTCCTTTATTATCTCGATTTATAATTCATTCTAATTGATGCTTTGTGGGCATACTAATACTTCATATGTAACATCAAGTCTTCGTCTCATATAGTGCAATTTAAAACACTTAACTATCGAGAGATCCAAAAAAAAATGTTCCTCAGCGGGCTGTGGAAATTCAACGTATGAATAATATGTTGGTGACACTGTACGTCAATGTCAAATACCAGGTTAGCAGGTTAGGATTTGCGTCATTTTGTGTCATAACTGACGGAAAACCGAACCTGATAACCTCGAATTTGACATTGACGTACAGCCCGCTGAGGATCAGTTTTTTTTGGATCTCTCGATATAATACTTAAAATGTAAAATGCAAATACAGGGTGATTCATGGTCTATGGTTTAGGCAACCCAATATACTTGCCACAAAATGTTGCTATATCCAACTTGGAGTAAAGTAATAATTCCCTTCTGCCTAAACATTAATTTAGATTATGCATCATCTTATTGTAAGTACATTGGATTACCCGTTTTTCAAGTGCAGGTTTGTATTCTCCTGTAAATCACCCGATATTACATGCTTTCAGTTAGAGTTGTCAATCGTCCTTTGTTATATATTAGAAGAAAATATTTACTGTAAGTAATAATATAAAATAAAACTGTTTTTAAACAATTATTGATGTTATATATGTTGTAGTGTAATTGTTTTCATGTCATATTCAATAATTGACCTTAAATTCTGTGTAATCCTCCAGTTCCATTTCCATATTTATTTCCTTTTACGATAAAGAAAGTATTGGATTCACCCCAAAAATTCGAAATTGAGTTTTCAACAGATCTTCACATTCTAGAGTCCCCTGAACCCAAAAAAAAATATTTTTGTTCATTGGTCTGTGTGTCTGTCTGTCTGTCTGTGAACAGAATATCTCAAAAACGAAAAGAGGTATGGCATTGAAACTTCATATACAGGGTGTAGAAATGCTTGACGCACCATAGGGTGCACCAATGGTAATTTCTTCATATGAAAATATTTGCTTCCCTAATTATTTTGAGAGCAAACTTGTATTGCAGTTTTTTGAGAGAAAAAAAATCTGTATCCATTTATGCCAGAATTTGTCATTTTACATTTCGGAAAACCAAAACTTTAAAATAATAAAATTACCATTTTTAGACAAATCAGTGGTGCCTTGAAATTACTGAAGCATCTCAAAGCATCAACAAATTAGTTTGCTGTTTATTTGTTTGCATCTGTCAAATGTAACGGCAACCATGGCACTTATTGCACCTGATCTGCTTCCAGCATACCACCACTTCACAATTTGCACTGATTTTTGAAAAAATGGTAATTCTAGTTTCTTTCATTAGGTTTTCTGGCGTAAAATGACAAAAATGTTGCCATAAATGGATGCAGAATTGTTTGCTCTACAAAAAACCTATTTACAAGTTTGCTCTAAAATAATAAGGGAAGCAAATATTGTCATATGAAAAATTACCATTGAAAACCCTATGGTGCGTAAAACATTTCTACACCCTGTATAAGTTTTGTGTACTATCTAGATGCGACCGCAAACTTTTCAAGAAATCGCATAACCGGAAGTATGGTGTTTACTCTTGCGATTTTGCAGTTTTTTTCGATTTTTTCAAAAACTGCTCTAACGATTTTTTTCAAACTACAGTTTTATTAAAGTTTTAATGTATATTGAATTATTGATCTGAGATAGGTGATTTTCCAGTTGAATACTTCTAAAATGGGTTTCTTTTGTTTTTTTTTTCTATTTTTTTTATTAACTCCTATTTTAAATAGAACACCCGGTATATTATTAAATTTTTGAATTCAGCTTAAAATTTTGGAGAAAATTTGTCTCTTGAACTAACGCTCTATTTTGTACCGTTTTTGTAGAATTTTTAATTTTTGTAAATATTTGACAAATGCTTAAAAATTAAAAATCAAATTTATTTACTAGCAACGCGATACTGTACATTTTCGTCATAGATACAGAATATGAAAAGCCATTCATAACTCCCAAGCTACTTGTCAAATTAGTTCTCTCTCAAACTCATGGTAACCATGCAATTACAAATAACGTTTTTCCACAATCGGGAGTAGAAACGGTTTCTATAGCATCAAAATTGTAACAGACGTAAAACATTTACTCCCTAGAGGCGAAATGAGACAAAAATTTCCCTAGGGAGTTTTCATTATGACTGACACAACAATTACTTCAAATTCGAGGTTATCAGGTTAGGTTTTGCGTCAGTTTTGACACAAACTGACGCAAAACCTAAGCTGCTAACCTCGAATTTGACATAATTGTGAGCTTCTGTCATAATGACTTACAGTGGCAACAACTTTAAAATTTACCATAGGCTACTAATTTTAAAATAATTGTAACTAAAATGTCAATAAATGACGTTTAAAAAAACGGGTTTTTCGTTTTATATCTTTCTGCAACGTGAAAAAAATAGTATATGCAACTCGGAGAGAATGCTATTTTGCTTCAGTGCAATTTCTGAAATTGCACCTCAGTAAAATAACGCATTTCGCTCCTTCATTGCCTTGATATGTGTTATACGTTTGGCAGTACTGAAGTGCATTGTCAGTCTATGTCAAATTCGAGATTTGCAGGTTAAGTTTTACGTCAGTCTGTGTGAAACATCAAACAAAACCTAACCTTTTAATCTCGAATTTGACATACACTGACAATACACTTCAGTACTGCCAAACGTCTAACACATATCAAGGCCTGCTCAGAATCTTTTTTTTAATCTCATGGTACTATTTAGCAACCATACAATGTAAAGTACGTTTTTTTCCTATGCAAATTTTCAAAGGTCAAAGAATTTAAGAGTTTATGTAGGCATAACTGCTTTTTTTACATTTAATTTTAAAGGATTCCGTTTTTTACCCTTATTCATTTTGAAAAAAGGAATAAAGCTGACAATTTAATTTTAAATGTCAAATGACACAAGTCGTTTACAGAAAAACCTGACGAAAATAAATTTTCTAATAATTAAAAAAAAGCAGTTTTGCCAATTTTATCTTCACTGAAAATTTGTATACGTACATATTCGAATTTTAAATGTCATTATGACATTTTGAAATTTCATACTGTTCTTACTAATATGCTATTAAATAAAATATTGTATGCACCACGGGAGATATCCATGTTCTTTACCTTCGGTCTGTAACATATGTCAACCTCAGGGGAAAAACATATTCATATCTCCCTTAATACATAAATATCTATTTTGGCTAATTATTATACGATCACTGTGTGCGTGTATCACACCAGATTTTTATATAATGTAATTATTAGGTTAATTTCAGTAGTTTTTTTTTGTTAATTTTATTTATAATGATTGTAATAATGAACTTTTACTCAAAGAGGACAGAGATGATAAGAATAAATTTTTAAAATTATTTATAATTATTCAAATTTGCCGCTCACAATTTGTTATTTTGAATATACCACTAAAAACTATCCCAGCTCCCTACACGCCCATTTTCAATTATGTAAGCTTGGCAGAACAATACTTAGTATAAAATCTGGTCGTGTGATTTATACGTTCCTATATCATTATATCGAAATGCAATTTTAATGGAAGGTTACATATAAGGTCATGCATCACGGCCGGTGTGCCTAAAAAAGTTTTGCCGCAAGTACCTGTAACTCGAACTTTTTAAATTATTTTTTTAACAAATTAATTCAATTGTAGGCGAAGTAAATCAAGCGCCAACTGAAAGAGAGTGATCTAAAGAACTTAAAAACACTAGGTTGCCACCTCTTAATCTGCCCGGCCCTTTTCCGTTAATTATTATTATTATTACTATAGCGCAGTTAGAAAAGCGCTAGGCTGGCATTAAGTACGTCCTTGGTTCGAATTCCGCGGGGGGCAGCATTTTTCCACAGCCTTGGCGATTGGAATCGGGCTCGGTGAGACCATTCACAGTTGGGCACCAAATTAACTGTGCTCTACTCAGAACCACAAACCTAAGAGATAGAGTAGCAAGGTCAACCAATCACTAAGACACACACCTCACACAATGGCTGCTACGCAAGCACAAAAGGCACGCTCTAACTTTGGAACCCAAATCCGGGGCAAGTTAAGCATTGTACCGCCAGATGCAAGCGTATAAAGAACCAGTCTCTACACCGCAAGGTAAATGAGGTTACCGATAATACATACATACATTATTATCATTAAGAGTTTACAGAAAGGAATTTTGTAACATAATATCTGCATCTTTTGTGAAATGACCACCGCTCATCGTAGGGGAAATGTGTATAAAATGATCCCTCGAGGTAAAATGATCCCCGTCTTGTTTGAACATACTACTGGTGCCACCTGTTAATTTTGCCTAGAAATGTTTCCCTCGTTTTACATTTATTCATTATCTGAGGCTACAAGTGCAGCGTCGGTGTTATGTGCGTTTTATACAAAAAACTTTGAAATTACAGCATCTGATGTAAGGTGGACTTTTTCAATATTGTGAAACTTTTGTCTTAAGGGGTTTTATGCGAACGTTGCATTTTTGGCAGATTTAGTAACAATTCAACAACAGTTTGTTAAAATTTCGTTATCGCAAGTAAAATTTTTAAGATTAGTTTCAACTTTATAATGTAAGTTTTGCGTTTGGGGTGATATGATCCCTCTTTCACAAGGTAAAATAATCCCTGGACCATTTTACCCATACTACTTTTTTCTTTTCGTCTTAGGACATTTACGATGCCGCATCAGTACAATTAAAGAATAATATCGGCACCAAATGTCGGATTCGTTTTCCGAGGAAGATGATGCGTATCTATTGTTTGCTCTGCAATGAGTGCTATTCCAAAAACTGCAGATGTGAAGGATGGATCGGATGCAGTGCCTGAAATGCAGTGTTGAATTCAAACTGATTGCTCCGAGGGGGGGGGGGGGAGATGAAATATATGGGGGGTATTTCTCCCTATTACCGCGCAATCCACCTATTCTTTCATAGATAAAAAAACATGAATATGAAGTGGTAATATTTCCGGGGGGGAATTTTGTATTGCCCGGGGGGAATTTCCCCCCGGTCACCCCCTCGATTCAGACTGCTGAAATGGGAACATGAAGAGTGTACAGGGATAGACAGCGATGACGCTGCCGAATTTACATGCGACGTCTGCATCCAGAACTAGTGATGGGCCTATCCGGAATGAATAATCGGAGAGTTTCCGATTGTTCAAAAAATCGGAAGGACCCGATTATTTCGGAACGTTTCGGAACTTTTCGGAATTTGATTATTTTACTATTCGGTATACAAAATGAGAAAACGAAATGCCAATTTGAACTGAACGGAATACGGAATGTTGTGTTGACTCACTTGACTGCTATATGCTGGTTGGCGAATGCCGACGGGTCGCGCCGTGTGCGCACGTGTATGATACATTACAGACTTCAAATTCATGTATTGTTTTATACTATCTATTATGTACTTTATGTGCCATTAAACTTTAAAATATCACTACCATTTTCCGAAAGTCTATTAAGGTAACTACTGTAATAATTTGAAAAAATATTTTATTTCCTATTATATCCCACTGTGCGACTCAAACTCATAAATTGTTTTACTGGCCGTCCTGCAAGCCCAAACAATAGATGCCAACGCAGATAAAGGCTTACGGCGCGACGACGAGTGGTCTCATCGCAAATTTGCACGCACTTTATCTTCCTTCCGCTTGTTGTTGTTTCGCTCGTTTTTCCCAGAGCCAGTAGATATAGAGTACCGCCACGTCCGCCATGTTTATTCCTCTGACATATGCGTCACTTTGAGGTTTGTCACACAATTCCGTCAACGTGACGTTTGTTGGCAATCCAAAACTTTACTTAAAATTGGCAAGACTGTAAGTCTATGTCAAATTCGAGGTTAGCAGGTTAGTTTTTGCGTCAGTTTTGACACAAACTGGCGCAAAATATAACCTGCTAACCTCGAATTTGACATAGACTTACAGTCTTGCCAATTTCAAGTAAAATTTTAGACATACCTCAATCAGTCATTGCTGGTGGGAACAAAAATGGCGGCGATAGCGGCATTTTCACGGATCAAAGAATGGCGGTACTCTCTATATCTACTGGCTCTGGTTTTCCCTTGCTTGCATTTACGGAATGTAAAATAATCGGATGATATTCCGATTTTATAAACATTCCGAAATGGAACATTCCGATTATTGAAATCATCCGATTATGCCCATCACTATCCAGAACCGCACAGATTATGCAACCAGTTTCGGGGCAAATGCGCGTGCATCAATAATGTGCATGACGCGTCGAAAATACTCAATGTGAACATTTTCAAAATGTTTTGCTAGTCAAATTGTTTTTTTAAAAGTGAAAGTGTTTTCTGAATGGTCGAACCTGCCACGTTACGTCCATGTCTCTTGTACGGAGCAGCGTGCGCGTTTCTTCTCCTTGGCCCCGCTTGCGCAGGCGAAAGCGGTTCCGGAAATTGCGCCAGATTGAGAGGTGGGAACATTTTCTTCTCTTTTGCGTTTAGAATAACTCCATTCCAGCACCCGAATGACGTAATTTGAGTGTTAAGAATAAGTCGCTATGAAATGACGTAATTCAGGTGTTAGAATGACTCCATTGTAGCACCCAAATGACGTCATATAACCTCAAAATAGAAAACATTTTTCTTTATAAAATGGTATAAAGCGGCAAAATAGAAAAATAGTATAAAACATTCGCTGCAGAAGGTCCTTCAAGCACTCATTTGTTCCTCAACTCGCCGCTACGCGGCTCGTTTAGGAATTTCAATAGATGCCTTCTGCAACTTGTATTTTAATATACCGGGTGGCCATAAATATCTGAGATCCCGGTAGCCATGGAATTAGCTACTTATAAATGTTGGGTTAGTATTATATTTCACTTACAATAAGTATTGGTACCTAGGTAATATAGTAAAATGCAATAAGAGGAGGGGAATGTGCCCCGGATTCTGCAGTTTAGCCTGCGACTCGATTATAAAAATCTCCTGTTCTAACTCCATTACTTATTGCAATCTGTAATAATTTTTGACAGATAGGAATTTTAGTTGTGATGACATTAATGACATTTAGTTTAGCCCCATCGATTGGTGTCTTCACCTTGACGAAGGCAACTTTTGCCGGGTGATGGGGCCTGCGTGCATCAAGGAACCTTTGGGCGATGCCGGCGGTAGGTTAACTACCAGTAGGGACACCCTTGCCGGTAAGGTGGAAGGGGAGATGCCAGACTAAGAAAGACACCCTGGTCCTCCAGGTTGGGGGTTGAGACTTTGGGTTTCCGGCCCACCCCTCGTAAAATCTAAAGTTGGAAAAAATCATAACGCCATGCCTCGGATGTTGGATGGATCAAACAGGAAACGAAAACGGCAAAGAAAAAGGACATTGAAGTGTGGAACGTGGAACGTACAAGGGTTAAACACAAAACAAAGAGAAGTGTTTGGAGAATTAGAAAAATATAAAATAGATGTGGGAGTCTTGACGGAAACTAAAAGAAAAGGAACAGGAAATATGGCTCTTGGAAATTATATCCATTTTTACAGTGGTGTTGAAAAACATAAAAGGGCAAAGTGTGGTGTTTCTATTGTGCTTCATAAAAAATTAAAGAAATTTATTAAAAATTGGGAAGAGATAAATGAGCGAATTATGACGATGGAACTACAAATGTGGGGCCAGACATTTATTATTGTTGCAGTATATGCCCCCACGGACGATTCAAACATGGAAACAAAAGACGATTTTGAAACAAATATGACGACACTTCTGAGTAGAATAAGCCGCCGAAAAGAATTAATAATACTTGGAGATTTAAATGCTAGAGTAGGGAAGCAAAAGGACAGTCAAGTGTTGGGTCCTTTTGGAGAAGAAACTAGAAATAATAATGGAGTAAGGTTAATAGACATATGCCATACTTTTGAACTCCGGATAATGAACGGATACTTTGAACACAAAAATATACATAAGTACACGTGGACGCAACCTGCACGGAAATTAAAATCGATTATAGATTACGTCATACTACGACAGATGTCGAATATCAAAATTAATGATGTTAGAGTATATAGGGGTGCAGAATGTGGCAGCGATCACCACTTTTTAATAGCTAATCTATTATTCCATTACCGTCACCAACAAAATAAAAATCACAACAATGAAGGAGATCAATTAGAACAAAGGAAGTATCAACTACATTTACTTAAGGACGACTCTATACAGTTTTTATATAAGATGAGACTAGCAGCCAAGTTAAAGCACGAAGCAGAAGGAGCAGCAGAACAAAGATATGAACATTTAAAAGAAGCAATACACGCAGCGGCATACGAAGCGCTAGGAGAAGAAAATAGAGAAATAATAAAAGAACATTGGTGGAATAAAGAAGTGGAAAGTATAATAAAGGAAAAACGAAGATGTTATAACAAATGGTTGACGACGCAAGACCATGAGGATAGAAAACAGTACGTAAGGATAAGTAGAGAAGTCAAAAAGGAGGTTGCAAAAGCAAAAAATGAATGGTGGGACAAGAAGTGTACGGAAATAAATTGCTACATAGGAGGAACCAAAACACAAGAGGCGTGGAAAACAATTAAGTCGATTAGAGAAGAAGACAGATCTAAAGCAGGAGTACAAATAATAAAAATGGCTGAATGGCATCAATATTATGCCACAATGCTGACTGAAAATAGAGATCAGTATAAGGACATCCCAAATGTAAAACATAACAACAACCGAAAACAAGTAGAAGAAATAACAGTGGAAGAAATACAAATGGCAATTAAGAAAATGAAAAGTGGAAAATCACCAGGCCCAGGAGGCATTACTACCGAACTGTTAAAGCATGCTCCGGAAATTGTAATTGAGAGATTGCAAACAATATTTAATAAGTGCCTGAGAGAAAGAGATGACATCCCTAGGGAATGGAAGATTGCTTATATTAGTTCTATCCATAAAAAGGGATCGAAATCGGAGTGCAAAAATTATAGGGGCATCAGCGTAACAGCTACGATAGGAAGGCTGTATGGGAAAATACTTAAAGAAAGAATCGAAAAAGAAATAATTATAGGAGAAGAGCAAAGTGGTTTTACTGCGGGACGCTCCTGTATTGATAATATATTTACAATCCGACAACTGACCGATAAAAGAAAGCTCAGGAACAAGGAAACCCATATAATTCTAATCGATTTAGAAAAAGCGTACGATACTGTCCCAATAAAATCTTTGTATCAAGTCTTGGATAAAAGTAGCCTTAATGACTGTTATGTAGACACAATTAGAAATCTATATCGTGACCAAGAAAGTGTAGTCAGGATTGGAAGTAAAATATCAAAACCTTTTAAAACAACTAAAGGATTAAGGCAAGGGTGTTGTCTTTCCCCAACTCTTTTTAAAGTGTATTTACAAGATACTCTACTGGACTGGCAAAACAAATGTAAAGGAATGGGCATTGATATAAATGGAGACTGCTTACATACGCTATTATTCGCTGACGACCAAGCCATTATGGCAAATGACGAATATGATATAAGTTATATGATGCGAAAATTGACAGAAGCGTATGAAAAAGCTGGATTAAAGATCAACTTTCAAAAAACCAAATATCTGGTTGTGGGAGGGGTAGGTCAAGATTTGGAAATAAACGGAATGACGATTCAGGCATGTAATAGCTATAAATATCTAGGTACAATAGTAGCCCAGGAAGGAAGCAGTAAAGGAGAAACAGCCAGTAGAATTGTACAAGCAAAACAAGCAATTCAAAAATTAAATCCTCTGTTATGGTCAAAGCAAATTGCAAAAGCTACGAAAAAGAACATTTGTGAGACGATCGTCCAAAGCATCCTATTGTATGGTTCGGAAACGTGGGCAATTACTAAAAGAGACAAACAGAAAATTGAAGCTGTAGAAATGGATTATCTACGTAGAAGCTGTAGGATATCAAGACTTCAACATAAAACTAATGAAGAAATAAAAAGGAAAATTAATCTCGAACGAACAGTAGTAGAAAATATGGAAGCTAGAAGACTAATATGGTACGGCCACGTGAGACGAATGTCGCCCGAGAGGTGGCCAGTAAAAATATGGGAATGGCATCCCCCGGGAAGAAGAAAAAGGGGACGACCACCAGAAGACTGGACTACACAAGTTTTACTAGACATGGAAAGAAGACAGTTAGTAGAAAACCAGTGGCAAAACAAGAAGGCTTGGCGATTAGGATGCGATAGACGGCCGTAGTGAAAGCTGTACAAAGTCGCTATATATATATAGTTTAGTTGGATTCATAGCTTTCATAAATCGGTGTTGATTCCAAAGGTAATGTGATATCAGATATTTATGGCCACCCGGTACTATTTTTTAAGTTCTTTAGATCACTGTCTTTTTGGTGTCGCTCTATTTACTTCGCAAACAAATGAACTTATTTGTTTAAAAAACATTAAAAAGCTCTAATTACAGGTACTTATGGCAAATTTTGCTAGGCTACCGGCCGCGATGTATGACCCTATATGTAATCTTTCATTAAAATTACATTTCGATGAAATGACAGATGAACGTATAAAGCAAGAGGCCGGATCTCGTACGAACTTGGCTCTTTAGATATTTTTTAAATTTTTTCTGAGGATTCTCTCTATATCTCCCGTGTTCTCTAAATTTTCTGTGCCCTTCCATTGTTTCCAGAGCAAATCTTTCCATGCTATATCATTGCGTTCTATAGCCTTATTACTATATTCTCCTTTATTGGGTTACTCGCCTCTAGGACCTTTCTTGATGCTCCCTGTACGACTGTCTTGATAAGCTCCTATTGATTTTCAAGATCTGTTTATAGGGGACATTTAAATAACGGGTGTCCAAATTTGAAGTTGGATTTTGAATTTACCGGGATTTGCTTTCTGTCAAACATACAGCGCTAATATTTTATAATTGTCATTTTGACACATTGCCATTTAAGTTATTTAAGTGATGGAGCGGTTCACGGTTCAGCAACGCATATTTATTGTAAAAACCCATTACAGATATGGGGAAAGTTTTTCAGAAACTGCAAGAAAAGTTCGCGCTATGGACTTGCGTGACATGCAGTTTCAACAAGATGGTGCCACATGTCACATAGCGCGCGAAACAATAACTTTACTACAATCAAAGTTCAGAGGTAGACTTATCTCTCGATATTTTGACATCAATTGGCCGTCAAGATCTTGCGATTTGACGCCTTTGGATTTTTTCCTCTGGGGTTATGTGAAAAGCAAAGTCTATGCCAATAGTCTACAGACAATTACAGACCTAAAGGCCGAAATTACACGCGTAATTGGTGAGATAGACCCTCGTTTAGGTTTAAATGTCGTTGAAGATTTGAAAAAAAGAATGTTTTAATGTCAGACGAGCCGAGGAGGGCATTTATCTGTTATTATCTTCCATGTTTAATCGTTACGTATATGCTTTAAGTTATCATTAAAATATCTCATATTTTCAAATTATTTACGCGTTTTATTAACAAATTAAAATCCAACCTCAAATTTGGACACCCTTTATAATAATTTGGCATATAAACTTTTTTAAATCCCTCCTCGCTGAGTTACACACCCTCCTAAGGAGGGTGATTATATTAGCACTCTTAACTGGCAAAAAGTTGATCATACAAAAATATGTGCCAGGAATGCTGATTTATTTAAAAACCTTATATTTTATTTCGTTAAACTCATATTTACTGTGTAAAAAAAAATAAAATACATTACGAGACACGGTATAGTTATTCAGCAAAATGCCTTCCATCTTAATGTGCTTATTTTATATTTTTACACAAAAACCATTAGGTAGCTCCCCAAAAAAACGAAAAGAGCTAAAAGGTAGGGGTTTAGGAGGGTGTAACGCAGCAGGGAGGAATTTGAAAGAAAATTTTGATATGGAATACGTTTATGTTCCAACGCCCCTATAACCCTTTTAAGTTTGGTATCATGTTGTTAATCCTACATATGTTTTAAAAACATGTGTTACGGTATAAAACTTATTTAAAACACCTCAACAAGTTAACAGGGGGTCCGATTGCTGAATGAAGGTAGCGGCGATTCTATATTTTTGTTTGGTTGCCGAACGTTAAAATAGGGCTATATTAGAGGAGTACAGAACAATTTGGGAAATTGTTGAGCTCCACCTCTCTGGAAGTGGAGTGGAAAGCATTTCAACAGGATTGGAACTTACTTTAGTTTAAAATGCTTTGTCTGAAAAGAGCTGTGTGTGTTTCCACCTGTACGCACAGTAAATAAAATAAAAATATCAAGTTATAAGAATCCCTGGAACAAGACCTGAAAATACACTTATGTGCGCTACTATCTAACATGGCTGATGATGTCACGCTGGCGTAGAAGAAAAATAAACGTAACTTGCCTGCGATGACGCAATTCAAAACATGTTTTTTTAAAATTTTTGAAACCCTGCAGCTGCAAGGAATGGGCATTGAATAAAACAAAGCCTAAACTATTCGCTAAAGGCGCTATCATGCTACATTAACTAATCGCTGTAATCTACTCATATGCAATTAGGTCATGCATAATTCAAAACAGCGGCGCAAATCAGTGGTGTATTGGTGAGAATATAGGTACCGGCTCGCACATGTGACAACGACCTTCCCCCCCTTCCCTCCGATAATTTCAATAAATGTTTTTACATAGTCAAATATATTTATATATTTTCAAGTCGTACATTTATGCTTCCAATTTTTACTTCCTTTTACTACTATAAAGGAAGTATTGGATTCACCCCAAAAATTCGAAATTGAGTTTTCAACAGATCTTCACGTTTTAGAGTCCCCTGATCCCAAAAAACATATTTTTTTTCATTGGTCTGTCTGTCTGTGTGTCTGTCTGTCTGTGTGTCTGTGAACAGAATATCTCAAAAACGAAAAGAGGTATGGCATTGAAACTTCATATATAAGTTTTGTGTACTATGTAGATGAGACAGCAAGCTTTTGAAGAAAATCGCATAACCGGAAGTAGGTGTTTACTCTTGTGATTTTTCAGTTTTTTTCGATTTTTTCAAAAACGGCTCTAACGATTTTTTTTAAACTTTACATTTTTCTTACATTTTTAATGTGTATTGATGTGAGATAGGTGATTTTCCAGTTGAATACTTCTAAAGTGGGTTTCTTTTGGTTTTTTTTCTATTTTTTTTATTAACTCCTATTTTAAATAAAACACCCGGTATATTATTACATTCTTGAATTCACCTTAAAATTCTAGAGAAAATTTGTCTCTTCAACTAACACTCGATTTTGTACCGTTTTTGTAGAATTTCTAATTTTTGAAAATTTTTAACAAATGGTTAAAAATTAAAAATGAAATTTTTGACTAATTATAAGATCACTGTAAAAGGAAGTTGTGTGAGTGTATCACACCAGATTTTTTTATCTTTGCTGACAATCCCCGGGTAAGTACGTTTCTTGCTCTCTCACATTTCAGTCATCCATATATTGGTCAAGAAGGTTTAGCAGCATTTTCTTTGATTTCCGTAGATGTCTTCACATCATTCGAAACTTCCACAAAAGAGTTAAACTTTGTAGCTGGCGGTGATGCACTTTCAGAAACCTCGATTGGCCTATGGTCCGTTTCATTGTTATCATCTACCAGCTTCACTCGTTTTAAAAAGTAAGACTTCAACGACGTTTGCTTTCTTTCGCAACTCATTACAAAGGGATCTTATATAATAGTTACCTATAAAAAAAATCTGTAAAAGGCTTTACCCAGAACTCCCTAGTCGACATTGTGACACTAAATAATTTTAAAAATGAAATTAAGTTAGAAGTAAAAATATCTTACGTTTCTAATAAATAAAATAAATTTTCAATTTAAAAAATCCGTTACCGTAGGGATTTGTACCGCGGCGCTTGCAACTGCGAACAAATGATACTGACCAATTCCTTACTACTTTACGGAGAACTGTTGGTATGGTCGGGTTTCAGCTGGATTAACCTTCACGCCGGGAATGTCTTAAGAATATTAATTCTATTTTTTACATCAATAAACCAATGCAGATAATTCTTTCACTAAACATTTCTTTATTCATTTTTAAACATATACCCAGGTTGTATATATTTATGTGCTATAGTTTTTACGATATACGTCGATGCCTTGTCCAAATATGTGTTTCCCGTTATTTCAAGGTTTGGAATTTACGCATTTATGCGGCTCACGGCCTAAAAATCAAAAGAAAATAGAGGTAACAATATCTTAACACTTGCTTATGCAATATAAAGCAATTATCAAATTTAAAAAATTACCGGGGAGGGATTCGATCAACATCATCTGCGGATACAATCATCGATAGTCAGATAGATTTAACTGCGCTATGCAGGCTCGCTGATGTGTGCGACGTGCGGGTGTATTTAAACGAAGGGTGTTACTGTGGAAACTTTTTGAATTTTTTGCGACCTTATCTTGTATTTGTTGGGTTCTATTTTCGTCAAGTGTAAGGCCTGGCCTATGTGAAAATTACTACTTTAATCTATTTTCCACTTAACGCAAATATAAACAAAATTTTATTTTTTATGGTGCCGACCCTGTATATATTTGTATGAAATTGTACCGGTTTTATTTCAGGTACATATATAATATGTATGCAAAATATCGTCTTCCTCCGACAAATACTTTTGAGCTATACTGCCAAAAGACAGACAGACAGACAGACGGAATTGAGAAAACCTGTTTTTCGTCATCTAGGCACTCTGAAATGTGAAGATCTAAAGAAATCTCGGAAGGTGATTTTTTCGCGATTACAATACTTTCTTCGTGAATGCCTATATTGACCAACCGGCCCGGCTACAAAACGATCAATCAACCCCAAACAGGTAGTTAGGCGATAACGTGCAAATCACTTGCCGAGAGCTGTTTACGGTTGCTCAGATTGTTATTTTTTGGAATTCAATGAAGAGCAGTGGTGTCCTTGCAGATAAAACTGCATATAAAAACGAATCTCCTGCAATTTACGAATTCAGAAATCACTCTAAAGCCGGCTCCAATACACCACTGGCGCAAATTATACAGAGCATAAAACTTAAACAGCAGGACGGCATTGTTCGGCAAATACCTCTTCATGGTTGATTTTTTGTGTGTTTTTGATGAATGGTTGGTATAATAAATTAAAGATTTGAATAATTTGTTTAAACTGCATACTTTTATAAATAAGAACTGCATGTAATAACAATCGTGTCAACTTACGAACTTAAACTTATCACTCACTCGTTTACATTACATATCTAAACAGCGTTCGTTGTAACTGCACACATTTAACCCATATCCGCATCAATATGAGACTATAAGTGCTTCAACCCCATACTGTTTAAGGGAGGAGGGGTTAGCATAACATAAGACTACACCGACAAGAGTTATAATAACAGCAAAATATATGCTCATAGTAATAATAAATATTAAGGACTCAATAAAGTTTATTTTTGCTGTTCCTATGGGTTCGACTTCACATTTATGTACAGGAAAATTGTGCTGGCATTTTTGAGCTCTTTTGAGTCACAGGTGTGTCATTTCTATGATTAACTACAATAATACTGCACTCAGCTGAATTAATTCAAAATACGTTGTGATAGCAATAATGAGAATGAAGAATATGAAAAGTTTAAATTAAGCAGGTACGAGTAGTCTAAATATGTCATTCACCGATAAATTAGATAATGAAGTGTGGGATTATAAACATAGCAACACCTTTTATATTGCACTTTACTTACTAAATACATAAAACATTAAAACTATTCTTGGAATATTAACAAAAATATATTAGGGCTTATGTTTACTAACAAATGATGAAGTCTGGACAATTTCTGGAGCAGATTGCGTTCGAAGAGTTGTGCGACTCGAAGAGGCATACACAAAACCACTCGATTCTGTGCAAGTGTCGGAACCTTGTGAAGGTGTTTTAATGTTTGTCTGGGATACTTGTTGAGAGGATGGGCGAGTTGAAGAAACGTAAATTAAATCTGCTGATTTTACGCAACTGGCAGAGCCTTGTGATTGAATTTTCTCTTTTGGCACGGGTTGTGGCAACTGGCAACTTTCATTGTTACATTTGTCTTCATTTCTTCTTGGCGAATTGTCAGTGTTTGTTGCAGTATCCACTTGAGTAATTACAGTTCGAGATGAATGTGGTATGTCTCCTCGTTCAAAAATTGTAACAAAATTTGTGTATGAATCACAATCATTCCATGTGGTTGATTTTTTAGTATTACTTGAGCTTGATGCTTGTGGGTTATCTTGAGCAATTTTTAATTGTTTCGTGGAATTTGTTTTATCTTTTGTTATATCCTTTGCACTTACTTGATTTGAAACGCTTCTTTCGGTAGGAATTGTATGTACTTGCTTTGGTTTTCGTTTTGTCTCTTTAAATTGGTAATGTTTAACTTCTGTAGTTAGACGGTCTACTTCCATTTGCAAACATAAATTTTCATGAAGTAATGCTCCATTTTGTTTTATAATCTAGAAGTTTAAAAAAGTATTTAAAATCATGTAAGTTAAGTAGATATCATTGTCTACCATCTACCTGTAGATATTTCTTGTTGCTGGGGGATATAGGCAAAGTAAACCTTTTGTCAATAACCTCAGCGAGATCGGTTTTGAGTTTATTGACTGAGAGTTGAAGCTTTTGCATAGCCTAATTAAAAAAACAAATACAAGATGCAATATATTGAAAATATTGTCATACTATACCTCTTTGTGATCATTCTCTTGTTGTTTTAGCATATTTTTCAAATACGACTTAGTATTTTTCATACGCATAAACTTTACACTTAAATTGTAATTTGTTTCCAGGGTCTGATTCAAGGCTTCTTGTAATTTAGTAACTCGATTTTTAAATTGAAAAAGTTCCGCAGATTCTTCCTCGCTTTTCAATAGGTCTACATTTTTACTCAATTTTTTCTTAAGTTTCTTGCAATCGTTCATTTCTTGGCAATACTGCTCCTTCTCTTTATAGTAAAATTCCCTTTCGTCTTTTAACTGCTGTTTTAGGTTTAAAGTGGAACGTTTTTCTTTCCGCAAGTCTATCGATAACTGTTGCTTTTCGCGTGCCACATGGGCCAAAGCCTTTTCCCTCTTTTCCGCATCCTCGTGCATATTATTTACAGCCAGTTGAAGAATGCTAATTTGTTCTCTTAAGCTCGCTAATTCAAGTTCCAACACTTCGGCTCTTTTTTCATTCTTATCAGGCGTGGAAGTGCTTGCTTGCTGTTGACTACTTTTATTTTCTTCATGGGGAGAAGTTGATACAGTTGTTCGTGACAGTACCTTCCTTAATATGTACTTTGTTGAATGTTAAAGGATAAAGCTTAAAGACCTTTCCACTTACCTAACCAATTTTGAAGGAGAAGACAGTTTAGAATTGGACAAAACTTTCTTCATGTAAAATTCTGAATAGTAATACACAGAACTGTTCAGATATGATCATTGTTTTAACACAATTAAAATGTGAGTTTTACGTCACTCATTGGAAATTTGAAATGTCAGTTTAGTTTAAATTTAGCGCTTTTAGTTGGTACCATGTAAACATGGCTTTACATAAATTGTTTGCGCACACTCGGCATAAGACGCTATGATCAAAATCAAAACTTTTGTTTGGGGTTTGTTGAAATTTTGTGGTTATGTGATGTACCTTTGTTTTGCGACCTAACCTTAAATTCGTATTTTTAACTAAAAATAAACATGAATAACGTGGAAAATACAACGGCTAAATCTACTGATTTTTCATCAGCGGACGAAACGAGTTTGCTAGTTGTTATTTTAGATACGAATCCTGGACAAAGAATATTCAGGGAAAATCCGCATTGTTTAACGCAATGTGTGGATTCTGTAATTGCATTCGGCAATTCCCACTTAATGCAAAAAGCTCAAAATAAGTTAGGAGTGATGGCATGCCATTCGAAGGCCAGGTTAGAGATTTGCTTCTTTGAAACGTACGAGAAACTGAGGGCAAGTTGATTTCAGTGAATTTATTTATCCCGGTTCAGGAAAACCCTTGGATATTAGACAAGTAGATGGGCAATACGAAGTTTTTACACTGGTTGAGAAAACTGTGAAAATTAATTTGGCCAAATTTATCGCATCAGAAACAACAAGTTTTACAAGTGAATCCTTACTGGCAGGGGCCATTGCGATGGCTCTATGTTACATCCATAGGATACAAAGAACAAAGCCTCCGGGTTTTAAGGTACAATGCATAGAAAACAAACCTTTTAAGGGGCTATTCATGACTGCTGCAATATTTCAGCTCAATAGTAGAATTCTCGTGGTCACTGGAAGTGGCGATTCTGCATTTCAATACATGAGCTACATGAATGTATTTTTCACCGCCCAAAAGCAGAATGTCGTCATCGATGTGTGCGGTTTAGATCAACATTTGAGCTTGTTGCAGCAAGGATGTGATATTACAGGTGGTTTATATTTAAAAATTACGCAGTTGCAGGGACTGTTGCAGTATTTACTGGTAATATAATTAAGTAGTGCAGATTTTAACAAAAAATTGTAGTGGGTGTTTTTGCCAGAGCCACCGATTCGACCCAAGTTGGTACTGCCACCACCTGTTAAGGTGGACTACCGAGCTGCTTGCTTTTGCCACAAGGAACTAATCGATGTTGGTTATGTGTGTTCTGTTTGCTTATCAAGTTAGTGTATTTAGTATATTTTAAAGTAACTGATTACAATGTATTATTTTGCAGTTTTCTGCAAATTCAGCCCCATTTGCACCACATGCCAGTAAGTATTGCATTTATTTATGTTAGGTATAAGAAAAATACGGACCTTTTAAAGAATAGTAGTTTGTATACCAAGGCACTGAAGTTTAGCTTTTTATCATGAATGTGGATTTAGTATAAACCACATCAGGGATAAAAAGGAACTTCAGTGTCGAGGAGTACATTATGTTTTATTTGAAATCGAGAAATGGTGAAATTACAACATTTTAACCAACATTTGTAGGTTATGTTAACGTCAGTTGACGTTTATCTGTCGCCTCGCTACCTACAAAAAAGTTGTAAAACAATGGATTACTTTAATGCCGATTTCTCGTATTTTAATGACGATTTCGAGGTACTTTAATGCCGATTTCAAATAAAATAACTTTGTTTATCACAATATCTCTCCGTAGTCATAATACATTTGTTTATTTTTTTTGGAATCACTGCTTGAAATTAGCAGAAAACTCTGTTTTTTTGTTAGTTTACCCTCACAGTTATTTTGCGTGACTGTGACATGTGCAGTGCTATTGTTTAATTTTGTCAACTGTAGCTGAGCCCACCCTGTCAAGTTTTGCATCTACTCTCCGGTCTTCGTTTGCCAACATAAAATGTTCGTATTCTTTGGGTTTATTTTCATCTTGTCCTATACTTGTAGATTTCTTTGAAGTGCCTGCTTAGTTCTGCATCTAATCTGAAATTTTGGTACTCGGCATCTGTATTCTTTTATATTGTGGACTGAGCATGGGCATCCTCCTCGTCGCCCTCACACCATGGTGTGCAGATCTTAGATTCTTCATTTTTTTTTCTTACATAATTTCTGCTGGACTCGTAAAGATTCTTTATCACCAACAGATTTTTTTTTTCTACTTTCCGTCTGTGTAAGCTGTTCAATAAAGTCTGGCTTGAAACTATATCAAGGTCTATACAACATATGTAGACGGTTCTATTATATCTGATCAGTTTTTTATATCTGATGCAGCACGAAAATATGGTCTCGAGTACACTGTACGATCTCCAGCTGTGGCTCTACTGTTGCCCTAAGTTTTTTTATTAGTACTTATTTATACAGTTTCCCTGGAACATTTAGTAATTTTCGCAGCATCTGTTTTCCCTTTTTTTTATCACAGCCCTTTGCTAGTCTAGAAGTACTGTTTCATACTTTGATGCAGTGTAAATATGCTTGATGTAGCTATTCAAGTCCATTTTTGCCCATTCATGTGTTCCAAATTCATCCCAGGCGGCTGTCTTTGCTTCATCACATGATTAGCTTTTGTTATTTCTTGTTTGTACTTTCTGTATGACTGGATGTACAGTGCCTTGATAGAGACAGTGGCGACAATAGGCACAATTTGCCACAAAATGGCCTACTAACGTTAATAAATTGAACATTTTTGAGTGGTCATGGTTACACAACGTATAAATAATATGTTGGTGGCACTGTAAGTCGATGTCAAATTTGAGGTTATCAGGTTAGGTTTTGCGTCAGTTTTGACACAAACTGACGTAAAATCTAACCTGCTAACCTCGAATTTAACACAAACTGACGCAAAACCTAACCTCGATTTGGTATAAACAAACAAAAGCATCAACAAATTTTGCCTCTTAATGGCAGCCGATACCACGTGATTCGAGCGACCAATAAAAAAGAATACACTCTATTGTCGCCACTGTCTCATATAAAGTCACTGTAACTGGATGTAAGTGTAACCATAATGTCCAATGCAGATGTAAGTAATAGCTTTAGAACGTATTGACAAAGGTGACTCAGTAAACTACGTCTGTGATGAACTAGGTATTGGTAAAACCACTGTAAATGATTGGAGAAGAACTTATCTGCGATTGATGAGATGTTATTAAAAGTTGGTTTTAAAATGTCTGTAAAATTATGTTTTTAACTAATTTCAAAAACTTTGTAACTGTTCTGGATTCTTAAGATCCCAACCGTACCAAGGTAAAAGTTCCTACCTTTTTCGGATTCTATACACAATGTATAGAAAAAAGTCTTAATCACTTCTTGGTCTGCCGGTTCTATCCTTAGCTTGCTTCCACTTGAAAACCATAAATACTAGGAATATAAAATTCGGCATGTATGTAGTTCTTGCCAAATCTACAGAACCTATATAATATAAGTTCTCTAGCCAACTAGAGGAAAATGCTGCAGATAAAACATGTGGGTGGTGAGAGTTGGACTGTTGTGGACATGCATGTATAGAAGCCACAGCGATTTCACACTATACTTGGCGCAGCGAACAAATAGAGTGGCTTATGCGACCCAACTGACATATTACACAGCTGACAGGATCAGTATTTTAATAATAATTATTAAAGAATCAGAGATTGCGGTCTTCATAATTAGACCTAATTTCAACTGACATTAAATAATTGTTTGAGGTTATGATACAAAGAGAAACTTCGTCCAACTTCAAAACCATGACATTTGTGAACTTATAATATGTATGCATGTGGCTTGGCTCTTGCTAAATCTCATTATTGCCTACATATTACAAGTGAACCAATGTCATGCATTTAAGTTGATCGAAGTTTCTATTTGTTTCATAACCTCAAACAACTATTCAGTGCCAGTTAAATTAGGTCTAATTATAAGGACTACCATCTCTGATTCTTTAGTAATTATTATTAAAATACTGATCCAGTCAGCTTTGAAATACGTCATTTGGGTTGCATAAGCCACCCTATTTGTTCGTTGCGTCAAGTATAGCTTTGTTTCTTATACTAGTTACAGGATTCATTTAATAGAATTACTTCATTTTCAAATTTAAGCTGCACAATCTGCCTACTAAAATATGAGAAGAATAGTTATTTATGATACAAGTGCTTAAAGCTAGTTTTTAGTCACGAGTGGGGCAGAGTTAAAATGCTAGTGAGCGAACGTTTTAAACCCCGCGAGTGACTAAAGATACTGTACCCATATGTATCGTACAATATTGTATCTATGACTGTGTGCAAAAGTAACTTTTAGTTGGCAGTTTTAAGTTTGTAAAACGATTCTTTAATAACATGTTTTCATTAGTTCACGTTGTCAGTAACGATGTGTTTAAAATGATTTCAGTAGTCACGTTGTAAATAATGCTTTTTAAAATTTTTAACTAATTACGACCGGTCGCTAGTAATCCTAATTTACTTCTAAAATATTTTTATATATTTACCGTGTTTTCTAGATTCTATCGTAGATAAAATATTGTACGATACACATGCGCAAAGCAACTTTAGTCACTCGTGGGGCTTAAAACGCTTGCTCACTCGTATTTTAACTCTGCCCCACTCGTGACTAAAGAGTAGCTTTAAGCACTTGTATCGTAAATTACTATTATCTACAATAGAGTCTAAAAAATACGATAAATATAAACATTATTTTATAAGTAAATTAGGATTACTGCATTAAATAACAGGATTGCCTTGATAAGAAAAACTTCACCCTAGTAACCGGTCGTAATTTTGTGTGGATAAAAATTTTAAACCCGTTGTTACTGACAACATGACTAATGAAATCATGTTTTATTAAACAGACGTTTTACAAACTTAAAACTCCAAACTAAATGTCAATTCTAATAGATACACTTTTATATAGAATTTTATTTTTTACTTCTTTTTACGATAAAGGAAGTACGGGTGTCCCATTTTTGACACTTTTATAGGGTATCTTCGTAACTGTCAGTGCTATCAAAAAAGTAATATAGGCGTCATGTGCTCTTTTTGGATCAAACTTAAAATGGTAAAATCAAAATTTGAAAATTTTGGCTCGCTTAAGAGAAGGGAAAATAAAAAAATTTTCACTTTCAGAATGACCCTATATTTTCTTAGTTAAAAGAGATACAGAAAAATCTTTTAAAGAAAAGTTTCTTTATAATGATTGTTGAATAATCTGCCGTTTTCAGAATAAGTATACGGGGTCAGGTAAAAAAGTTATCGGACCTAACCTCATTTTTTAAATGGAACACCCTATATATTTTAATCTAGAAAGATTTGCAACAGTAACAACATTTTATTATCAAAAAGTACATGTAAAGTTGCTCAATCTACAATAAATGTTTGAAATGATTTCCTCCAGCCTGGATACTTGATAAGCTCATTGGCGTACGCCAAACTTTTATTTACATTAATGATTTCAAAAAATATCGAATATGGTTGTCGCAAATTTTCGTCACCCTGTATCTTCGAAACAAAGGGCTTTTTCAGAAATCATCATAAGGTAAAATATTCTTAGAATAGGCTAAGGAATAACCCCTTGAATTTTTGCCGCATGTTTACCTAACACCCTGTATAATATAATATATTTGCATCGGACATAATATCTGTTCACAAATAGCCCAAGCAACGATTTCCTTCTTTTGATAAATAATAGTAAAATAAGAAAGTTTTGAAAGTTGGCACAGATATTTGCTAAAGTTTACTGTTGATTGTGTAAAAAGTCCTGAACAATTGAGCATGAAGAATCGCCGCCAACTTCAAAAAAGTGTAGCTTTTTAATATTTTTTGCAAATATCTTGTCAAAGATCTTTTTTATAAAGAAAAAATGTAAGAAAAAATTCAAGATTGTTATACAGACCTCGCCGTTCGCGGGGGTTACGTTCCAGCAGAATGACGCGAAGCACAAAACCGCGATGCGCAAGTCAACACATAAATGATAAAAACGGGGTTAGGTTCCATTAACTAG
The DNA here is from genome assembly GCA_940337035.1 of Agriotes lineatus. Taxonomy (NCBI): domain Eukaryota; kingdom Metazoa; phylum Arthropoda; class Insecta; order Coleoptera; family Elateridae; genus Agriotes; species Agriotes lineatus. Next base: position 83,374,190 of record OW679196.1, on the reverse strand, counting down.
ATTTATTTATACTATGCAACCTCAAAAAACAAAAACTTTTCTGCAATTTTTGTCTGGCAAATCTGAAGCAGAAACTTTATACTTTGACGACATGGTCTTCCGTGTTTTAAAAATTAAACTCAATTGAATTTTCGGCAGAAAAGCTCGAGAAGACAGTGAAGTTTGAACTAAAATTCTATACGTAACATAAGTCTGCCACTTGAATCTAGAGCTCGAATGTCCATTTGTTTATTCAAGTTATAATTTTACAATTTATTTCAGGTCCGATTTGGTAATAAGAGATTCAAAGGAATAGGCTCGATTAGTGTGTTTACAAGTTCGTGATAAATAATGTTATTTAGGTGTTCATGACATAAACCGCATACGTCTGCTTTATTTACTTACACAGTCGGTCTTATAAAGGTCACTAATCTGACGTTAACTTTAAATTGCTGTTAAAATAAACAAAAGCTCATCAAAACGTTGGTGCTTATGACATATTATTCATTAGTAAACAAATTTTTATGCGCTTTTGTTTATTTTAACAGTGAACTAAAGTTAACGTCAGATTAGTGGCCGTTATAAGACCGGCCATTAGTGTGTGAAAGTTGAAACAGTTGGCAATTCCATCCGCGAACGGAAAAGAAGGGAGCACAAAGATGCCCCGCGTAAAATCAAATCGGCAAGCCGCGAATGGCGAGGTTTGCCTGTATTTCCTATAAAAACGTCATATTCGTTTTTGTTCTAAATGTCATCGTTTTAAGTAACTAATTGACAAACATCGTACAGTGCGACTAATAAAGCTTCACTACTCGCGTTTTAATAATATTGCATAACAGCTTTCGAGCTCTTTTACTATGGATGGGGGAATCAGAAAACAGAGGCATATATGCTAATGGAAAATATTTAAATAACCTTCACTTCGCTGATGATATAGTGCTTATAAGCTCAGATAGGGATGCATTACAAACGATGCTAATTCAATAAAATCATATCGCACAAAAAGCAGGATTCCAAATAAACTTGAGCAAAACAAAGATCATGTCACAAGATGTTCAACAGTTTACTTGTACCTATACAGCATGTCCTAAAAAGAATGGGACATCGATTAGTCATAGATTCGTTACATGTTACATCATCACTGGAGAACGGCTCGACCAATTTGGCTCATTTTTTTTTTGTTGTGTTTGTAATTGTCAGGACAAGGTTTGTATGAAAGAAAATTTTGGGAAAATCCACCGGAAAAGTCTGAAAATCGAAAAGATGTTTTTTTATGGTATTTTTGTATTGAATTTCGTATGTTTTCGTTTCCGAATGGCTTTTGGAAAACTCGGAAAATTAGGAAACATCAAATTTTTTTCAGGATGGAAAAACCAGAATAGAACAACGGAAAAGTCATGTTTCAAAACATACACGCATAGATTATGCCCGGGCAACGCCGGGTAGATCACAACTATGATGTATACAAGGAATAAGGAAGGATATTTCGAAATTCAACCCCTAAAGGGGTAAAATGAGGTTTCCATTTTTGTATGGAAAAATAATATTAAATAGACATTTCGACTTGAAACTTCGTAGGAGTACTCCTAAAAACAAATAAGCAAACACGTATTTTGTGATTTTCCAAAAATCAACCCGGGGTGATAGGGGGTAAATAGGCCTAAAAATCGATATGGGTGTCGTTATGAGGTTTTTTGGGATGTTGATTGCGAAAATGGCATTTATTTTGAAGTCCAAGACGGTGGACATGACAAAATTTAAACTCTATAGCGTTGAAACGGAGTTTCAGAGACAAATTATTTTTGGGCAGACAAACGTTTTGCCGGGTCAGCTAGTTTTTGATAATTTCCACAAATGTAAAGATATCAATTTCAATTTTGTTACACTTGCTTACTGTTATGTATAGTACTGCTTACAAAAAAATCATAAACCAGCTTTGGCTGTAAGACGCACTTTACTTCTTTAGCTCTAACTTTGTTATCTCTAACATTTTTTTTTTAAATTTAATGTAATTATCTAAAAGAGAATTAAAGAGGGTAAAAATAAAGTAATCTTAGTTCATAAGCATAAAAGCAACCGTTTACCTACCTTAAAATGCCATCAGAAGGTTTTTGGTTGTCATGAAGTAGCCATGATCACAAGAAAAATAAGTAGTGGTTGTGATCTAGTAAACAACAATGATAAACCAATTACATATGACGGTGACAAAAAATTCTTTTATGCTTACGAAAACGCTGCGATACAACGAACATTCAGAATTGGAGAATTCGTTAATGTGGCATTTTCGGCAACACATAGGTAAACATTGCTGTCATCAACATCATTAGTTGTTTTATCATTGTTGTTTACTGGATTGCAATCACTGCCCATTGTTTTTGTAATCATGGCTACTTGATAATTGTACGTTTTAATGACAACCCAACTATTTGTACAATAGTTTGCCAAATTGCCACAGAAATTGCCTAAATAAGTTAAGTACAGTTAACAATAAAAACAACGGTGATGAAGAAGAACAGCAATGACGGATTTGAGGTCATTATCACATGTAACAAGAGATTTAAAAAAACCAATTAGGGTAGGCTGTGATATGTGTTGTACGTTTGGCAGTACTAAAGTGTATTGTCAGTCTATGTCAAATTCGAGATTAGTAGGTTAGGTTTTGTTTGTTGTTTGACACAGACTGGCGTTAAACCTAACCTGCAAATCTCGAATTTGACATAGACTGACAATACACTTCAGTACTGCCAAACTTATAACACATATCACAGCCTACCCTAATTGGTTTTTTTTATTGATCTCTTGTTAGATAGTATTGATTTACTAGACGATTTAACAGATTTTCCTAGTGTTAAACAAACGTATTAATGTACTAGTGCTATTAGCCATGCTGCACGATGTTTGATAATCAGTTATTCAAAAACTATGGCATTTAAGGCAAAAATGAATGTTTTTTTGTAGAAAATTTAATAATCTTTGATTTTTAATTGAAATTTTTCTTTGTAAAAAAGACCGTTGACCAGATATTTCCAAAAAATATAAAAAGTGTACACATTATTCAAGATGGAGGCAATTTCTCACCCTCAATTGTTCAGGACTTTTTACACAATCAATCAACAGTAGGCTTTAGTAAACATCTTTGCTAAATTTCAAAACTTTCCGATTTATTTTTCTTATGTTGTCTTCGTTGACTGGGCTAAAAGTTCAAAACCCAATTTGACAAACAAAATATACAATGTTGAATTTTTAGAAAATTAGATAAATCCGAGGATAAATCTGAATAGCACAAAGATGTAAAACGAATTGCTACAATATAGTGAAGAATATTCATAACTGTTCCAGCAGATTGCTTTGTTTTAATTTAAAATTGTTTGTTATAGCCTATTTTGTAAATATTTTGGAAGTTACAATTGCTATATATTTTTTACATTTTCATGATGAAGAGATAAAGTATTGTCATTTTGAGCTCCATACATCACATACAGTTAGTTAAGTGGCGTAGAGCAATGCTAAGTTCAAAAATCATCATACATTGAATGTCGGTATATATGATAGGGGTTAAATAGGTTTTTAGACAAGCACCAATTATTGCCGTAAAATTTTTTTGAAAAATCAAAAATATTTTTTTTCCATATGATGCCCACTTTTTGGCAATCACTGTATAATCCACATATTTGTTTGAGTTCCATAGCTAATTCTGTGTATTTAGTTTTACTACTTCTTTATCATACAGGAGAATGTCTAGTCTGTTTGCTGTTATTTTAACCTGTATTTTTATCTTCCTATCCCAATTTTTTCTCATACGTCTATTGTGTCTATGTAAATATTGTGTATTTGCTAGTGATGTGCAAGAACCTATTGTTACGTTTTTACCGTTCGGGCTATTTAAAAATTATACGACGCTTCTTGTATTAAACATTTATTTACTCGATTAATTACGAATATTTACAAATACAAGAATTATCAAGGCAGAACACAAATTACTTAAACTACGAACTATTTCTAACAACGATACACTATTTATTTATATGCGCTGGATTAAACATCAACTAATTTATGTGGCTATTTATTCACGACTTAAACATTAAGGATTTATATGGTTTTATTTATTTATTTATTTCACTAGGGTTATATACACACGGTTCGTTTATATCACGCGCGCTTCGAGTCTGATGAGAACTGGATGAGAACTGAACTGTATCTGGCGGTGCGTATTTATATGGCCGAATAGTTTCCTTCTACAACAATCCAAACTTCGCTCGTATGTTCCGGCATTCGCGTGTGTTGACCCCGAGCGCGTTCCCGAAAGCGTGAGTCATCCCTTGCATCTGGCTGCAAGGTCGCTTCTCGAGGCGTCTGGAACATGACTCATCTGCCCGCAGCTGGCTCCGTCTTGGCGGCGGTGACTCATAAGTCAGCAGCTGCCCGATCGCCAGGCCGTTACACTATTATAATATGTTCACTTATTATTATTATTATTATTATTACAACCCTTTATTGCAAGACAATATGCAATTCTACTTAATTTAACTAAATAAGCGTCGACAATGCATAAATATATTCAATTGTTCTATAATCGAACACAAGTCTCTCCAAGAATCTTCCAATTTTTCCTATAGCGTTCTGTTATTATCTGGTTGATCCTCCATTATTTTGGATGTTATAAACCCATTGTATTTGTGGATGGTGCCTGCATTTCTTTTGTAATTGCCTTGCTGGATTGGATTCTTTACTCTTATTTTTTTTATCCATTTACACTTTGGAGAGCTTTACATTTTTATAAGTACACCTAATTCTCTTCTTTTTTTCCTCCCACTATTGCTTCACGGTGGCCTATTGTTCTTCCTTCAATTTAGTATGGTAGTTGTGTGTAGGCTTGTTACTTTAGTCAGACACCAGTCTGAACATGAATAGTATCTCACATCGAATGCTATTCTTTTGTCTATAACTTTCTACTATGAGTAAGTCCATATGTTGCTGGGGTGTATACATCGTCAGCAAGGTGTTTTTGAAGCACAGCCGGCTGAGGGTAGTTGACAGGGGCTCACAAAGAAATGAAATAAATGGAAAGCAGACATTAGTGTATTATATCGTAGATGTAGACTGTGAAATTTTTGTCTTACATGTAATTTTTTTCAGCACCGTATTTAAAATGCCTGGTCCACTGGCAGTTAAACCAAAGAAAAAGAAGATTAAGTTGTAGATAAGTTAATTATAGTTAAATATTTTTGTATTATTTTCTCTTAAGATGTAAATAAATATCAGCTTACTTATACTAATACTTTATTGATTATTTTCATCTTTAATATAACAATTAACACATGTGTCATTGGCAGTTACAACACAAAATTCTGTACAATTTAGGTTTAGAAAACCAGCACCACATATAGGTCCACTTTCGTTGTACGATGAAAAAATACATAACCCCTAAAAAATAAAATTTTGCAAGTTTCCTGTCAATTAAAAATGTCTTACTTCAGCACGAGTCTCGTCAAAAGTCCAAATTTTCACGTAGCCGTCCTCAGATGCAGTTTAAAACGAGATGCTTCAATACAGAGAAATCAATACCAGCAATCTTCAGCTTATGAGCTACTGTTCTGATATTAAAGTTTTTATCTAATATATCAAAAATACAAAATTCTCCAGACTCGTAGCCAATAAAAATCATATAATTGGAAACCTTCAAAGCAGTAGGCGTCGACAAAAGCCTGGAAGCAATCAGAAGTAAATCGGGTGGAAAATCCATAAAAAGCTATTGTACCCTGCAACGCAAATCTGGCGTGAAATTTCAAACTCGTTATCACACATGGTCCACAAGTAGGTGAATTTGTTCGATGAGGAGATTAAGTATTTACTCATGCCATCTAGTAGTGTTACTGCGTCACTGTGGGCATGGAAACGATCGATGACATTGAAATCTGTATTGTTCTCATTGCCTTGGAACAACCACACTGTGCCCAAATTTGTTCCTATACATAGAATGTTGGGTGCTACCACACATATACCGTTGGTGTAGCCTAAAAATGATGAGATGGAATTGTTAATTAATGAGACATTTGGATACCTTTGATGCAACTCTTACAAGAGAACTGCGTTCGGAAAGGTACCTCTGACAGCTCGGTTTCCTCGAAATCATTCGCAGAGAGAGATCGATAATAGCCATCGGCGCTGATGGAAGTGAGATGAATGAATGATTTCGAGGAAACAGAGCTGTCAGAGGTACCTTTCCGAACGCAGTAAAGGAAGGGATTCATTCATTCATCACCTTCAGTCTCCTTTACCTTTCACATGGTAAAATTTAAAATGTTTATTATAGTAATAGTCCAGTCACTATGTCATTTTTGCTTGAAAGTGAAGGGAAATTTGAAATTTATTTTTTGGGATATTGGTGAGGTCCAGCAAAGCTTAACTTCAAGTTGTCGACCAAAATTTCCTATGTGCTATTTCCGCTATCTTGATAAATAAGTGCGTTTGATTTTTTTGTGATAAATCGGTTCCCGTTAACACTACATGAAAATAATGTAGACATCTTTGTAAGAATTTTGAATGTTCTACAATTTATGTTCTATTACTTGTTCGCGTAGGAGCAATATTTGTCGAGATATCGAACGCGAAAGGAAAGCGTGAAAGGGTCGAGATTTTTTTTCGAGCTTCTGAGCTTGTGTCTCATTTCTCTTTCTATTTAGCGAAAAGGTAGCCATTATCAAACTTGTAGAGGTTGAAAATAGCTTCAATTTGACCTATTATAAATTGATATGCGACTAAAATTACGACTTGTAGAGCGGGCCAAAGTTGTCAAGTTGGCGCGTAATTTTTATTTCATGTATCGTACTATTACGTAGATGACAACAAATTTCATTGCATTATTGGAATCATTATATTTCATCAAGTAGATAGTATACAGCATTATATGACTGTATATTAATAATAATAACGAAGGTCTTTATTAAATTATTACAAAATTACACAGAAAAAATATTGACTAAAACGTAATATTGTCTTGGGCGAAGTTCAACTTGATAGAAAAACAGATCTAACCGCTGTTCTTCCACTTAACCCGGTGAAAAAAAAATAAAAGAAAACAAAAAAATCCAACGATCTACGCTTTGGCGCCAGGCGAAATATTAAGCACAAAACAGCTATGGCGGTGTTTAGTGATATAGCAATTTACTAAGTGTGTTATTTTGACCCTAATAATTAATTCATTGATATTTATCCATAAAATTTTGAAAAATAGCTTAATTAAATTTTGACGTACAATAGTCTTTTACTACATTTGGTAACGAATTATAGCATTTAGTTATTCTGTAAGAAAACGATCACTTGAAAAATTTTGACTTATGTTGACGTGGGGTCAGCGTTCCTTTAAATCTTATATTTAAAGTATGTACATTGGTTCTAAACTTTATTTTGTTGTATAAGTAACTCGGTGATCTACTCAAGATGATCTTGTGGAAAAGACATGCAGAAGGAAAGAAGCGCCTTTCTTTCGTATTAAGCCAGTTTGAATCTTTCAGCTTATAAGAGATTCTTTCATATTTTCGTATTCCAAATATGGGGCGTAAACATGAGTTCTGAATCTTCTGAATTCTAGCAACATTAAAGCTACTTAAATTCGAATGATAAACAACATCACAATAATCAAAACAGGACAACATTAATGCATTACACAAAACGATTTTCACATTTACACTTAAAAATTGTATTTTGATAAATAAGTTTCAAGGAACTATATGACTTTTGCACACATTTTGAAATATGTTTAGTAAATTTAAAATCATTATCAAGATAAAGACCTAAGTTTTTGACATCATCAGAAACTGGGCTTCTATCCTGGCCTACTAATAAATTTAATTTATTAGAAATTTCTAAACCAATCTTCTATAGCAGAAACGTCAAAAATAACAATTTACGTATTGGCTACTTGAAATATAACGATTCTCATGATGCAATGAAGTTTATTATGCCATTTATGTAGTAGTACGATACATGAAATAAAAATTAAGCGCCGACTTGACAACTTTGGCCCGCTCTACAAGTCGTAATTTTAGTCGCATATCAATTTGTAATAGGTCAAATTGAAGCTATTTTTAACCTCTACAAGTTTGATAATGACTACTTTTTCGCTAAATAGAAAGAGGAAAGAGACACAAGCCCAGAAGCTCAAAAAACAATCTCGACCCTTTCACGCTCTCCTTTAGCGTTCGATATCTCGACAAATATAGCTCCTACGCGAAAAAGTAATAGAACATAAGTTGTAGAACATTCAAAATTCTTACAAAGATGTCTACATTATTTTCATGTAGTGTTAACGGGAACCGATTTATCGCAAAAAAATCAAACGCACTCATTTATCAAGATGGCGGAAATAGCACATAGGAAATCTTGGTCGACAACTTGAAGTTAAGCTTTGCTAGACCCCCCAAACACCCCAAAAAAAGAATTTCAAATTTCTCTTCACTTTCCAGCAAAGACCTTATTTTTGAACATAGTGACTGGACTATAATATGTATATGACTTTCTTGACATAAGTACATAGATTAACAGATTGGTGGTGGATAATGTGAATATAGGCAAAAATGAGCTAGAATACAGTTTATGGGCTTTGTGTGCTTTAGACAGAAATAAGACATTTTGTTTTTAGAAAACACTGAATTGTAGGAGCCTAGATTTTAAGTCATCTTTATATATATAATTCTTCTGTACGTGTGTATGTCAGTGAACTCCTCCTAAACGGCTGGACCGATTTTGATGAAATTTTTTGTGTGTATTTGAGTGGGTCCCTGAATGGTTTAGATTCACAATTGGACCCGGTAGGTGGCGCTGCAATCGGGTTCTAGGAATTTTTTAATTTTTTTTTTGACAAATTTCTTTTTTAATTTTTTTTAAAGATATCTCGCATATCAGAACATATAACCCTAAAATTTCACCCCCCACCAACCCTCAATATTTTTTAAAATAAAAAAAATCAAAAATTCGAAAATCGAAAAAACCTTTGCTGAACCTGATAATAGCAGGCAAACCAACGTTCGGGCAGGACAACGTCTGTCGGGTCCCCCATAATTTCACCCCCCCACCGCCCCGCAATATTTTTTAAAATGAAAATCTTTATATATATAATTCTTCTGTACATGTGTATGTGACTGAACTCCTAAACAGCTGGACCGATTTTGATGAATTTTTGTGTGTGTTTGAGTGAGCCCCCTGGATGGTTTATAGTCACAATTGGTAGGTGGCGCTGCAATCGGGTTCTAGGAATTTCTTTTTTATTTTTTGACGATTTTTTTAATTTTTTTTAAGATTACTCGCATATCAGAACATATAACCCCAAAATTTTACCCCCCCCCCCCCACTTCCAATATTTTTTAAAATGAAAAAAATCGAAAATTCGAATATCGAAAAAACGTTTGCTGAACCCGCTAATACCAGGCAAACCAACGTTCGGGCAGGACAACGTCTGTCGGGTCCGCTACCCCTTAAGGGGTGAAATGGGGTAAATAAGCCTAAACAATCGATATGGGTGTCGTTATTGAGGTTTTTGGGACGTTGATTGCGAAAATGGCATTTACTCCAAGACGATGGACATGACATAAAATTAAAACTATAGTGGTGAAACGGGGTTTCAGAGACAAATTATTTTTGGGCAGAACAACGTTTGCCGGGCCAGCTAGTATATGTATATTTTTCTACTCACTGTATAGAAAGTCTGCTTTTGTGCCCTAGTTTTAGGAAACAAAACTGTCAATTTCCAACCAGAGGGAGCCAATTTTTATCAACTCCCGGCGGGAACCAATATTTTTTTGCTTCCGCATCCCGATATCCCACCAAAGATTTACAACGTTATGCTGATTTGGAAATTAGACAAAATGTCACTACAGAAATCTAGAGTTTTTGAAGTTTCGCGCAATAAAACATGCATTCGAAGAAAAAATCATATATATATATCACTGGAGCAAAGGTTCATTTCCTCCCTTGTGTGTTTAATGCCGTCCGCTCACGCAGGAGGAAATTAATACCTTTGCTTCCTAGATATATAAATAGCTATTCTGTCAAACTCATACAAAGCCCATAAACTATATTCTAGTTTTCCCTTTTCTAATTGAGAAATGAAGAATTTTATACCTATAATATACAGAGTGTTTCACTATTCATGAGGACACCTAAATAACTTTTATTGTGAAAGCATTCAATATAAAACTTTTATCAGTTGTGTAGGCCACGACAATGCATCTTTTTATAGTTATGAATCGAGTGTTTAGAAAGTCAAAATCTAGCCAACTATGAAAAAATAAAAAGTAGCTTTTCAAGTAGTCATAGTAGTAATAATTAAGATAGAACAAAAAAGCATGAAGAAAAATTCTTAGAAATCACTCAATAACCCCAAATGCCAAATTTCACTGAATAGTTTTCATTTTTAAATTTGTCAACATTTTTATGCTGTCGGTAGATAATAATTTGTTATTGCAATAATGAGAGTGCCTGAGTGCCATGACACAAGAAAACAGTTCGCAAATTGTTTGAAGTGCAGAGTTGCAATGATTGATCTTTGCTGAGCAATGGCCAATAGATATTTAAGTATTGCTGAAAAAGTAGAAATTATTCGACTTGTTGGTGACAATGTAGGGAGTTTAACGTGAGACACCCTGCATGTTCACCCATCTGTCATCGAACTGTTAGCATACTTTAATAACATTTTCAACACTACTGGAAATGTTGCTGCTAACATTGCTGCATCTAAATGGTGTTCTCGATTGTTCAATTCTTGTGGACGTGGTTTAACAACATTTTCAGTAGTGTTGAAAATGTTATTCAAGTATGCAACAGTTCCATGACGGATGGGTGGACTTTCAGGGTGTCTTCGTTATTGTATTCCAATGATATTTACTGTAATAACATTTTCTAAAGTGTTTTTGAATTTAAATTGTGTGGACTGTTAAATAGGTTGTCTACATTACATACTCACGAGGTCTTCAATCTTTTTCAGTCTCAGTAAGTGCCTTTTAAATTGTTAAAAAAAAATGCAAAACTTGTTTTCTACGTTAGCTTACATATTTCTTTTTAAAAATATCACCATATAAAGATATGTTACTTTATCTGGTTACTACAACTGTATTATACCGTGTGTCCACAGGGTTTCGCACCATGGAATCAGAGCAACTTTAATTATCCCATAGATCAGCTCTTGCTTTTACGAAAACATCTTAATAACAAACCCTTATATTTATTTTTCTATGGCAATAAACGATTAAGTTGTATTCAGCTTGACATATGGTGTCAAATTCTATGTTAGCAGGTTAGGTTTTGCGTCAGTTTTGACACAGACTGACGCAAAACCTAACCTGCTAACCTCGAATTTGACATAGACTTACAGTGTCACCAACATATTATTCATACGTTGTATAACCAAGACCATTCAAAAACGTTCGATCATTTCTGAAGGGACTTTATTTGTTACTTGGAAATTCAATTTTAATGGTCAATGCTTAGCAACCGTTTGACTATCAATTGCCACCGGAACAGTAGATCTTTAAAATAAAGTAGCATCACTCCAGCGCCATAGTGCGTAGTCTCGTGGAAGGACGGTAGAAGTGTAGCAGATGTAACATTAACTTTTTGGTATTAGTATAGTTTGTCGCCTCATCAGAAAAACTAAAAGTACCGGGTGGCCATAAACATCTGAGATCCTGGTAGCCATGGAAATAGCTACTTATAAATGTTGGTTAGCATTATACATATTTCAATTATAATAAGTATTGGTAGGAAATGTAATAAAATGCAAATAAGAGGAGGGGAATGTGCCCCAGATTCTGCAGTTTAGCCTACGACTCGATTATAAAAATCTCCTGTTCTAATTTCAATACTTATTGCAATCTGTAATAATTTTTGACAGATAGGAATTTTAGTTGTGATGACATTAATGACATTTAGTTTAGTTGGATTCATCACTTTAATAAAGCGGTGTTGATTCCAAAGGTAATGTGATATCAGATATTTCTGGCCACCCGGTATATCGCCACATCAGAAAAATAGGTTAGGTTAGGTTTTGTATTAAAATTTTAATACCTAACCTAACCTATTTTGTATTGTGTATTAATATTTTGTATTGTAATAAACTTTTCATGATTTGTAATGTATTACCTATGTATTATTTATTAGCATTATTTTTTCTGATGTGACGACGTAGTTAGTTTTCCCGATGTGGCGACATACAGGGTGTCCCAGATAAGAGCAGCTACTTGGGGATTTCGGAAACGGCAAGAGATACAGGGTGGCTTAAATGTGAAAAAAGTTGCGCTATTCCGAGCCCAATCAGATGTTGTATCGAAATTAAAAATATCTATAAGCCGTTCACGACCTTTTTGGGACAGAGTTGGCTATGATTTCTTCTTTTCATGTTGGACTAACTGATTCGATGATGCAATTTTCTTTTCTGTCAGTGTCTGTTCGACATTTTCTTGCCACCACATTGCCAGATTAATTATTTGAATATACGTAAGAAAATAAATGATTTATCAAGTGTGTAAAAATAATTTTAATTTCCGTCAAAGGAAAAGTCAAAATGCCCAAAATAATTTTGTTACAACAAAAAGTTTCCATTAAACGATGCTACTTCCAATTTAAAAAAGACAGACCAAATTTCAAAAAACGCGAGTTGATGTGGAGACTAGAAAATATCCGGCAACAATGTACCTATGCAGAAAATATAACCTTAAACTGAAAACAACCTAACCTAACACAAAAAGTGTCAATTTCCATTAGGGAGTTTAGTTGCAACGGAGGTTCTGCCAACAGAATTACTAGATGGTCATAGCCTCACCTGACCCAAAAAGATCGTGAACGGCTTATACAGGGGTTTTTAAAATATCGAGCAAAAACAAAAAATTGTGGTTTTCGAAAAATTGCAATATCGTCGCCATCTTGTAAACAAATTTAATAAAATTTGGTAGTTTTGTATTAGCGACTGCGGCCAATTGAATGACGTTAACGAATTTTTTCTAGGGCTTCTAGATTTTTGCAACCATAGCCAACTTTGTTATTTCTTATCGCCGCCATATTGGATTTATACGTCATTAAATAGCGCATAAAAAGATCTTTTCAACCATGTATAACAGGCCTATCTTTGGATGACGGAAAGTGTAAAGTTGTTAAAAAAACAGTTTTTCACTTAGTTGACTGTGAAACAAATGCCTGGTTGCAGTCTTTCTGGATATCGCTGAAAGTACATATCTTGAGCTCATTCAGCGTTCCTCCGGCACAAAATGAAACAATCATACAAATCCACTTTTTCTCAATTTGAGTACCTTGCCATATTAAGTTTAAAAATTAAACTCTTAACAGATAGAACCAAATAAATAACAAAGGTTTGACCGATAGGTACAACAAACACAATTGCGGCATTTGTTTCACAGCCAACTAACTGAAAAATTGTTTTTTTAATAAATATACACTTTCCGTCATTCAAAGATAGGCCTGTTATACATGGTTGAAAAGATCTTTTTATGCGCTATTTAATGACGTATAAATCCAATATGGCGGCTATAAGAAATAACAAAGTTGGCTATGGTTGCAAAAAAATCTAGAAGGCCTAGAAAAAATTCGTTAACGTCATTCAATTGGCCGTAGTCGTTAAAACAAAACCACCAAATTTTATTAAATTTGTTTCCAAGATGGCGACGATATTGTAATTTTTCGAAAACCACAATTTTTTGTTTCTGCTCGATATTTTAAAAACCCCTGTAGATATTTTTAATTTCGATATAGCATCTGATTGGGCTCGGAATAGCGCAACTTTTTTCTCATTTAAGCCACCCTGTATCTCTTGCCGTTTCTGAAATCCCCATGTAGTTGCTCTTATCTGGGACACCGTGTATAGTATTTTTCCGATGTGGCGACATACTATACTAATAGCTAAATTTTATATAAATTATAGTTTATATACATACTCAAATCATCACCAGTTGATTTACAGGAATGGTAATACTTAACATCACACAGTTCGGCATCGTAAATTTGTAATCCAAAAGTCGAAGCTACTACAAATACTGTTTCGCCATTGAGCTTTACCCATTTTACCTAAAAACTTTCTTAGTTTTCTTAATCCAATCGTTTATGGACTTATATTTCCCTATACCTGTTTTACAAAACCTTTTCCACGGTTTTTTCCATTTTGTATTGCCACATATTTACAGCGGCGCTCACTATCTACCACCGGAATGATATTTATGTATCCGTTATGAATGCAGGCCAGACAGTCGGCGTTGCAATATTCATCAGCATCCTGAAGAGCCAGATTTTGATTCACTGGAGATGCTATTGTAACTAAAGTGAAAGCTTTTTCAAATTTGTACATTGCACTCATTATGACAAGTGTAACCAAATATTTCAGCCAACTTAATTATAAAGCAATAGATTTTTTGCATAGTGATCATGAGTCATTTGTTTTTAAAAATCCTGAAGAAACTAATTTATTGAAATTGTCAATTTGACAGTTGTAAATTCTGAAGTCCTTTTCGACCAAATTTCGACAAGGGATCACTATGCTTTGCCTTCGTTAATCATTCTGCGAATTCGTGAAAAAGAGTATGATTTTTATAACTAGTGTAATATACTATTGTTCCACTAAACAGTGACTTCAAACATTAGATGTTTGTACTAATTCAACACAAATTAGTTTTTTTATTAAATGAATTTAATATAATACTAAGAATCTATTTGAGAGATAGCGGAATCTGTACAAACCAATCCGGAATTGCCAACCAACAGATTTCCCAAGATTTCTTCAGTCCTTTGTTAAAGAACCTTCTGTAAACCTGCCAGTACTTCATCCTTCTAATTGAGTAAAAAAATTTAATAGCTACATTTACAATAACTTCAGAAGAAGCAATCAAAATTAATGACTCATTGAAACTCCATTCATCTCCAGGTCCCACTGAAGCGGTGTTCCCATACATTGGCAGATTTGCTAACTATATTATATAATAGTTACCTTCGAATTTCTTCCATTCCAGCTGCATGGTTTAAAACTATATACGAAAATAATATAAATGAGATTAAGAACAGTTATTGATAATAAATTAGAAGATGAACAAGCAGCATATGAGATAGGAAGACAAGCGATAACATGTATATATTAAAAAATCTAATCGAAAAGAAAGAAGAAAAGGGAGAAGGATTATTTGTAATCTTCATAGATGTAGGAGTTGCCTTCGACTCAATTAGAGTAAATAGTATGAAAGTGCCTAGAACAATTAGGGGTATGTGGGTTATAAACATATATGTATTAAATATATGGTTATAAAGAGTAACTCCTCCTTAAGTCCTTCCATCTTGGCAGATGGGTGGTGATTATGGATTTAATTATATTCCTCTTCTTTATAAGTTGTTTTTCTAACTGCTTTTCGCCATCTTTCTCTGTTGCTCGATAGTCTGATGGCTTGTTCGACATTAATTTGCATTGTCAACAACTTTGTTGTCGATTCGATCATGTCGATCCATCGAGTTGGCGACCGTCCGCGTCTGCGTTTTCCATCAGGCTTTCCTTGTACTACAAGTTTCTCTAAGTTTTCTCCTATAAAGAGTAACTACAATAAAGTAAATGGAGTAGTCAATATGAAATTTAGGATGCACCTAGGAATAAAACAAGGGAAGCCTCAGTCTCACTCCATTGCTGAGAATATAGACTGAAGACGTAGGAAAACTGAGAATCGAGGTGAACTTATAGTTACTTATGTACGAGTACCAAGGGCATTATGAACATGTTTATACTCGTTCGAGGGCAACAAGTTTACAAGACCAAGGGTTAAAAGTCGCCCGAGGATATAATAATTATCAAGTAATGCCCATGGTGCGTTTTGCTAATATTTCTTAATAATCAAAAGAGGAAGTTAGAGAAATAGACATCAAAGGAAATAATAACAGCATAATAACAACACCTTGGGAGTATAATATCGGAAGATAGACCTAGATATAGTCAATAGAGTCAAGAAGAGTATAAAAACCTCTTCTTCTTTGGGTGACATCTTGTTCCTCTATGGAATATAGTCTGCATGTAAATGCCTTCACAATAACTTGAGAGATAAACTTCTAGACCTAGAGGATATCAGTTTCCAATCTCTTAACTGCACTTAAGTTTAATGATATTATTACTATTAATACACATGTTGGATTACACTGTTTTTTTTCTTATTGCATTACCGTTATAACTGAGGGTGAGTTTTTGCTTTTTCGCAGATTTTAAACCATTCTTTCTGATCTCTTACTATTAAATACTTATTTTTTATTTTCATATTTTTGAGATCATTTTCCACGTTGTCGTTCCACCTGTTTCTTGGTCTTCCTTTTGTTCTTAGTAGGCCGAGTTGCCATTCAGTGTGACCCCACCATTTCAATCTTAAAGATTTTATGTGTTAACGATATCTGTACCTTTTAGAATAGAATGGTTCATCAGGTTTCTCTGTCCTACTGTAATTGGTCCCAATATTCCTCTTAAGATTTTCCTTTCACATAGCCCGAGTTGATTTTCATCTTTTTTGTTTAAACACCAGGTTTCTGAACCACCCATTATTGTTGGCTTTATAATTGTGTTACGGTCTAAAACGACTTTTACAACACCCCGCCGGCTCATGCAAAAATTACGTAAAAGCTAAACGGCCAGCGCGGACGATATTTCTCTAAATTGGGACTATGACTCATCTAGGGCCGCTGCCTAACCCGCAACAAGATATGCAGACTAGACATCAGTGGAGCGAGGGAGGGTCCTACACGAGATTACCTACGGGCAACGGCCAAAGGAGCGGTAAACATTGATAAAATTAAATAGGGCGCCACTCGGTTTCATCGACATTAACGAAAATGCCAAGATAGACCCAGAGTAAAACCGGAAAATGAAATGAGCCTAACTTCTAACTTATCACCTTGGCAAAATCTAAAGCTCAACGGGAATGGGAAATAGCAGCCTTATGACCTCCACGCTGAAGCGATGAGCGCAACCGACTTACCTGCAACGCTTAAACACTCGGCTTCGCCGTACATTTATCTTTACACAGTATAATAGCATAACCTGAAAATAAGCATGCACAAACTCGTCGGAAATCATAAGGCGTTGTTCTATGAACCGATCTATTGGTCTAAAAACATGTAATTAAGGTTGGTACACACAATGTAAACACATAATGAAAGGGCTAAATCTATAACCCAGCTGGGAGACGCTTTAACTCTATTTATAATTAACAAGCAAATGAAATTAGTTCACCGCGGCCTCAGCGACGCTGGTAATGTTTCAACAAATAACACACAAATTATGCGCGAACAACTGAATAAATTTAATTTTACAAGAGGCCTTGGTAGATAGTTATGAATCAGCAAATAATCTTATACATTAGGCCTGAACAGATGAATGAATTTGATTATTAAATGGCCTCGGCCAAGCGGCACTGCATTAATAATAATAATGGTGAGGCACTAACACCCCATGAAGGAGCTTGGCCTGGAAGGCGGAAGGTCAGAGCTTCCGTATCCTCGCTATCACACCCGGCTGTCGCTTGTCAAATTCATGACACGTGGTGATGTGGTGAGCATCACGCATTAGACAACCGCATTATTACCCCTTATTCTTTCGAACGCAGGTTCCCAATTATTTAAAGAAACTGGGTAGGCTGCCCGCCAGGCTTCCGCGCAGCAGTCCAATGCTCTAACACCACCGAGCCACGCTGGCGCTGCGGCACTGCATTAGCAAGTAAATATATACATTAGGCCTGAACAGTTGAATGAATTAGGTTAATACTAAATACACACCCTACCTGAATGAGTCAGCCAAGCGATTGCGTCACGACGGCTGGCGAGCTCACCAGTGCAACGAACGTGCTGCCTGCGGAGGCGTGGGAGTCAAGCGGTCCCTGAGAGTAATCCCCCAAATTGGCAAGGTCTGAATTAATTCCCATGCGGGAAAATCGGAACGGACGAGACCGAAGGCTTGTACAGCTCTGCAATACGGGTCCTCACAGCTACGGGAGGAAGGCTTCTTTACGGCCCAACGAAATTTTGCAGAGCTGGCGGTCATACGAACAACACAGGGCACACGTGCTCACTCCACAAACAAACACCACCTGTCGCTTTAGCGGCCTGTCAAGAAGTCCCAAAACAAAAAAGAAACGGAACCAAGCTGTAACAGTACAAAAACGACGGGCCGCCCATGCACTAAGGCGCGTGGACGGCACTGACGCCACGTTCTCGAACAAGAGTCTGAAGCCCCAACCGGAAATCAACTAAACTCAAAAGCGAAGTCAAGCCAAGTTTGCGCGCTAGACGCGCTGTACTGCGAACAGTTGTAGCCAATCAAATCGCATGTCACAGCGGGCGAGGCAGCCTGAATACGAAGGAGTGCGACGGAAGTTTAAATTATTTAGGAAGATATCTCACTTGCTCCAGTGGGCTATGTTTTGAAATTGCTGTAACCAAGCGCTCTTAACGTGGCGAGACAAATGCAGCTGCAAGTCAGACGACTAGAGCCCAGAGCGGTGCGGAGTTGCGTGCGTGTTAAATCTTTAGAATTTTTAGATGCAAATAGCTGAAGTACTATACGAGAAAATATGACTGAAAAGGAACCTATATACAAGCGAACTCGTCAACTTTGTACCAAAACTACTCCAAATGGTCACGTAACTGTAAAATATAAAAATGGCCTGACAATTGTAGAGTACCTATATTTTCAGTTTTGCTACTTCTATTGTTATAACGTTATTTTTTGCTATTTCTGTCGCTAGATAATCAAAGATGTTGACTTGTTCAAATTTATGTATTGAAACTACTAATATTTCACTTCCGTTTGAGCTTGATCTGCCAAACTGCATATATTATTGTAGCGGCAATCAACGTGGTACGTCTCTAATTTGGGTGTTTGTAATATGTCATTAATTTAACAAGGGTACCACCCAAATATTTTTCTTCGTTTTATCAAATCTCAGGTTGATTAAAAGTGACTTGTAAATTGATAGCTAAAATAAATAGTTGTATGCCCTTTATAATATCTTATTTTTCTGAAACTAATCAAATAAAAAAACGCTAGCTCAAATTTCGGTAAAGCAAGGCTCGTCTCGGTTAGGTTCCCCCTGAATGCATAATTTATTGAAATTCGTTAACTACGGATCTGTTCTCCGCTTTAGCTTAACGGGCACAATCGAAAACTCTGAAATTAGTTCAAGTGTTAACCAAGATGGATGCCGTTTACAAGATGGCGTTTAATTGAATGATAAATATTGTGAAATCGGTCAACGTGTTATCGGCATGAATTTGTCTTCTGTTTCAGATCTTGCGGGAACGCTATTTCATTTGTTTTTATAGCGTCGGTTTTGGGAAAAACATAACCTCAACTTAGATTACTGCAATTTCCGGATCTCTGGCTGTTAATGGATGTTTAATATGTCTGGGATCGGCTTCCTCAGGTCGTACTCTTGCTTTATGGTAAGTTTCAGGCTTCTAGCGCCAATATTTTCTTGTAAAAACTAACCTGCGATTTCTGCAGTCTGTGGCAACCTCCTCGGATGAACTCAAGTGCCCAGATATTCTCCTGGGGTGCTGGGATTGACGTGCCAGACTCCTATACGCTGGAGGGACGTGCAGCAGTTGAAACCCCGGGCTCAGGAAACCTCTTTCTGCCTGTAGCTCAGGATCGTAGGCTGGGATGGATCTGCCGAAGCCCTCGGAGACGTCAACGGTGGAAATTTATTTTCATATGAGGGAAATCGAAACCCACACTTCCCCTTGTAGCCGGGTAAATTGCCAATACACTGGTGTACTTTTTATTATTAAATTTAATTGGTTTCTATTTAAAAACTTAATTTATTTGGAGACACAAAAACTGGCTGTCATGAAATAATTTATTCATTTGTCTACCTCCATTAATTTGTTATAAACAAAAGCTAGTTACTTCAAATAAATTGCGGATATTAACGTGGTTCAAATACTAACTTTTAACAATAATTCTACTTAAAACTATGTTTTTGTACACTAATACTATATCTAAAATAATTGTTTCCATTTATATTAATTTTGCGTGTCTGTTTTTCATTGCACGTCTCTTTAATTTGCGTTTTAAATATCCACATGCCACTGCACTGATTCAAGTATTTAATTCGCGCATATCCTGTACTGGGTTCTTTTGAATTCACTGTTTTCTTTTAACACACATTTTTAAGTTCATATGTGTCTGCTTTTCTGCAATTCCTATAACCCTTGCTTTTTGATTCTTACGGTTTCCTTCAAATGCTTTAATGCCTTCCTTCTGATGTGCCCGTTGCATGTTCTTAAGCTTATCCATCTTCCAATTACCTTTCTTATAAAACCCTGACTGGATTTCACTATTAAAATATGCATGATTTCTACGCTTCATTCCCTTTCGTTTGCAATCCATCTTGTAATTATTAAATTTCATTCGGCTTGGCCTTTACATTTAGCACAAACCTAATCAATTAACTGAACTTACATCCAATTTGGATCCCTATGCGAATTGAGCTTTGCAGTTATATAAAATATCTCACTCTGAGCTTTCATGAAAAGTCCATTAATTTGGCAATGTTAACAGAGTTGATCTGTAGGGCTTAAAACCATAGCAATATTTTCTTTTCTTTTCGTTAATTAGTAATCCGTATTCCTTCGCAATATTTTCTAATTTTAGAACTTCTACTACTGATTCCTGCCGGTGTTACTATTTTTTCATAGTTATGTTTTAATGTCATTGCTACTAAATTGATCAGACCTATTACGTATTAAATAAAACAATATCTGGAAAAGGAAGATACACATGAAAACGAAAGTAAGGGTCTACAATGTAATAGCAGTAGCTACCATTCTTAACTTACGCAAGTGAATCATGGGCGCTACAATATAACAACGAAGGAAAAATTATCGCTGCAAAAATGAAATATTTCAGAAAAATCACAAGAAGAACAAAGATGCATAGAGAAAGAAATGAACAAATAAAACAAATAATCCAGCAAGAAGCAATTGCAGAAAAGATCGAGAAGAAGCAATTGAAATGATTTGGTCACATACTATGAATGGACCAAAGTAGACTAGTGAAGGGACTAATGGAAAAGAAGAATAGGGAGACCCAGAAAGAACTGGATGCAAAGAATAGAGAAGTTAGGTAGAGGAAATAATGAGAGAAAAGATGAAATTATTGGCAATTGACCGGAACGGATGGAGAAATTGGATCAAGAAATTACAAAAACAATAATCCAACGCCCTTAGGGTATAAGGATTCTAGAAGAAGGGAATATTATGTAAATTTTTGTTTTTGCTGCTAGAAGACATTTTATCACATCTAACATTTTCAGTGTGTGTACAGACAACTACCTCAAAGCTCCTACCAGTGCTCAGCGGGGTTTCTCAACTTTGCTATTTAGTTAACTTTATTGCAATTTTAGAAGTTATTTTTAAACAGACATCATTCCATATTCACTATCCACACACCTAATATCAACGCTGCCAAGGTATCTCGAAAGCATAATTTGACATTTTAACCCAACATAATTATTTCCTTCTCAATTTTAAAGCTAATGCCTTACATTTGATCAGAGCCGGACTGGGAGGCCGGGCGATCGGGCGCTAGCCCGATGGGCTGATTATGTGCTGGTTAAGATTGATCACAAAAAAGTCCCATAAACCGTGAATATTGGCGGTATGCTGCAAACATCAGCTATGGATTTCTTGTAAGAATACTGCATGGACGAGGACACTTTACAATCTCTGAAGACATTTCTTTGAGAATTAAACTCTATTATAAATAAGGTAAATGAGTAAATGCTTGAAAATGAAATCCTGCTTGACGTTGTCGTTAAGAAAGGGATATGTGCTCAGACAATGGGAAATGAAGATTTCACGACGAACGTTGTGAAGACAAAGCACTATAAAATTCAGCTGAGAATTGAATAGAGTTTTTTAATGTGACGATAGACACAGTTGTCATATCGTAAAGTTCAAATTTGCAAATTACAAGGAGTTGCATCAGGACTTTGAATGCTTTCCATTTCCTTCCAAAGCTATCGATAAATATGCTACAAAGAGTCTGGCTGAGCAAGTTTGAAATGCGACGTTTGTTTACCCCTCCGGAAATACATTAAATTTGAATAACACATCTCGTACGCTGTAATATTAAAATAATTACTGGTCCTTTTTATCCGATTAGCTAGCTCAGTGAACATGAAACTCATTTAATATCTTAGTTCGTGGCTTATGAAAGATCACTATGTGTCAAAACAGGAATCTGGTTCCCCGTTGTAGTGTCTCCAAACGCACGCTTTAAATGTACCCTTGAAATATGGTGCAAATGGTGTACTTACGTGTACACGTTGAATAATGCATTTACTTCAAATATAAACGCTGAAGGAGACGCCTGCTTCAGCAAAACGTTACATTGTGAACCCCACAAGAACTAATATGCAGCCATTTACTCGCTGGGAAGCTATTGAAGCAGCTTGTATTTATTTTGCTCTTCGTGCGACCTTCTGTCCGCTTGTTCGTAAAGTCGCTGCATGCTGAAACGTTGCATTTCTCCCGACGCAAACATAAATTTGAGTTCACAATGCTTTCATTTTTCAGGACCGTCTTTTAAAACATTTATATTTCTATTAAATAATATTAAATTGAAGAATAGTAAAAAATGAATAGAAATAAAAGTTGGCTTTTAACTTTGAACATAAAATAAACATTACTGGCGAGGGATCGAAGGTCCGTTTCAAGTTTTATTCTGAAGTGAAGCAAGACAATCTGTAAATGGAACGTTTAGATTCCAAGTAGAATAAGTTGTCATCAGCATTACCAGAGCAATACACCAAAGAACAGACTCAACAGAATGATGAAGCAAATAACAATACTGTTGATCGCAAATTCCGCAAAAAATATATAGCTTGTTGCTATGTTATGCAACAATATAATTTATATGCTGAAGCACACCCTGATCTAGAAAAAGCATGTAAATGTTTATTAATCCCTTTTATTTCACAAGTCGCATGTTAAAGTTTTCCTTCTACGAGTAAATTGGGCGAGGAGTTATTTGAAAATGATAATATTTTGCATAAACTGACAGATAAGTTTAAAAATATGAACAATTTCTAATTTTACCCCTTTTTTAGTTGATTCTTAGTTACATTTATGTGCAGTAAAAGTTTACTAATCTGTTTTGTGTTTTATATTTTTTTGTATTACCAGAGTGTTGCTTCCAGAATATATATTTTATCTTTGAAAAAAAATTGTCTAATAATTGAGTTTGCTTGAGAAGGAAAGTCACTTTTGAAAGGGGCCGGTTCAAACACCCAGTCCGGCCCTGCATTTGATCCCTACTCTTACATCTATTCCTTGAATGCAAAGTATAGTAACTTTCTCCATTCTTATTTTATTTCAAGTACAAACATGTGATTTTGTATTTGCTTGCTTTTGAGGTTTAAATGTTGCTTGTTCGTCAAGTAGATTTTGCAAAATTTTGGGAGTAGATATTGTGTACCGTGTACAGATATATTACTTTAAAATTAGTACAGTCGTTTATACACTTTTCCTTGCGGTTGTGCGCCCTCTATATTTTATTCCCAACCACTAAGTAGGTATTTTTGTCTTTCCCATACCAGTTGTTTACCTCTTTTCTCCATGTTTGACCATTTCAGATATACGATCGCTTCCAGCTGCATTCATCTGTCGTATTATTCCCTCTTACCTTTTCCATGTTGCTCAAATGCTGTAATTTGTTAATTTTTGATAAAACACCTACTGCATTTTTTGTGATATTTGCTGAGGTATGTATGAAAAAGGCTGTGTTTTTAATATACACTCTTGTTTATTCTTTGAGAAAATATAATTATTTTACAATTTCAAATATAAAGATTATTTACACAATTATATCTAAAACTTCGTATGTTACGTAATGGTCATTCCTCTATCAAACAAACAAGAAAAGTAAACAATGTAATCTACAGTTTATTTACAATAAATCTACATAAGTTATTACTTGATACTTTCATGACTAATTCAAGTTTTGCATGTCTGTTGTTTTAAGTAGTACCAGTGAGTCTACTGCTTTAAGAGATGCTATTAACTATTCGATACATAATAAATTAAAAGCAATACATCAGCTTAAAGTAACAAAGTAATTACAGAAAAAGAACAAAATAAGTCGCCTTATAACTATTAACAGAAGAATTTTATTACACAGTAACATTCTTTGGATTCCTACATTGTTCAAGGTACTTCTACGATGATAATAGCAGTTAATTCTAATTTACTTTCACTGGCATCATTCGCTTTGTATGATGGATCAACATCTGAACTACCTTTGTTCCACAAAAACCAACTAGTCATGATCAACTATCAAAATATAAGAGCACTTTTTAAGTACTACAAAACGATAAAAATATGGCTGTACTCTGTACAATTACACCTATGTCATATATAAGTAATATCACATTACTGTGGGCATACCCCATGAGTTTAATTACTTGATAATCTCAAAAATGCCCAAATGAAATGGAAAGCACGACAGGGAAGAACTATAAAACAAGGCGAAACAAAATAAAATACTGCACTTAACAATATAATATATATCACTTACAGGTAAATCGGGTATAGAAATAAAAGTTTCGCTAACATCAAAATATGGCAACTGGTTAGATGTGTTAACTAACAAAATTTAATGATAATTTATTCTAAAACAACGCCTACAAAACCCATGATGGAAACTCCTAGTAGTAAAGCAGAAAACTGCTTAAAGGACTCTTTTGGATCTTCTTCCTTTAGGAGATCTGGAAGAACTGTTACTAAAGCTATATGAAGAAATGTCCCTGAAGTAAGTGGTAGAATCCACGATGTTCGTGCTTCTGCAATACAATTCATTAATAGACTTCTTTTCTTACATCAGCCTCTTCAAAACCAGTAGATTTGAGTCACTTGGTTTCAAGTTCGTTACAGCATTTTTTGTACAAAAGGCTTACCTAAAGAATTGGAAGCACCGCTAAAAAACACGGCGGCAAGAGCGCCTACAAGACCCCCACTAGCCGTCAATAACTGGCCTCGAGCAGCATCCCATCGTGTGAATCCAGACTTCAGTAGGATGGCAAAGTCCCCTACTTCATGGGGAATTTCATGCACTAAAATTGCAAATGTTGTTAAACAACCTAGTCTGCGGGACACCAGAAATGCTCCCCCTACGGACAGGCCGTGGGTGAAGTTGTCGACTGAATTGGCTAAAAGGTTCAGGTATCCTGCTATCTGTAAAATTTATTTGTCAGAATAAGATCGCTACTTACGAAATTATGGTCATACCTGTCTTTTATTATTGCTGGGGGGAATTTCCGTTTTTGCAAGCAGCGAGTCATAGCCTTTGATATTGTTGTTAATCTGTTCATGGGCAAACTTCAGTTCTGCTGCTTCCGATTCTTCATTTAGTTTGGCAATGACGGAAAATAGTTTTTCAGCAATCACGAAAATTAGCAGTCCAGACAGGATTAGGACGCCATTGTATATGGATCGTACACCACCTGAAACAGAATTCATATGTTTACAATAAGGTATTTAAAATTCCTAATTACACACAGTAATGCATATAGAAGTGATACCTAATTGAAGTAGCATATGCCAGGTACCTACAATCCGACATAATAATTTTCATTGCTTACTTGCTTGCTTGACGCCACTTTGAGAGCGAACCCGTGGGCCGAATTGGCTGATTTTGGTCTCAATCGACTCAGAGCGACGCAAGTAAGCCAGTAGTAGGGTTTTAAAATGTTTATAAGTGACTTTTTTTTAATGTGGATTTTCTAACCTCAAAATTAACTCGACACACAAAATGGATAACTCTTGTACAAATTGCATTAAATGAATTATTTCGCGCCCAATTTGGGTGTAGAACGCTAGTACTTAATATTTAAAAAAAAAATACACTGTGGGTTTTTATTGCGTTGCAGCATGTAGGCAATACAATTTACACCAACGTGGTTATTTAAAAATGAAAGTTATTTGGAAATCAAAAGTATTCAGTTTTGTGCTAGAAATTTTTCTCATGTTTTCTGCAAGCGAGAAATAATTATTTGTAAAGCAAGGTAATGAAGTTTAACTATTTTATCACGAATGTGGATTTAGATGCCGAGGCCCGTATGGCCAAGACAAGTAGACCACAAAGGGGATAAAAAGGAACTTCAGTGCTGAGGGGTACATTGTTTTTTTTTTAAATCGAGAAATCGTAAAATTATAACATTTTAACCAAGTTTTGTAGGTTTGTTGACATCGGTTGACGTTTACCTGTCACCCCGTCGCCTACAAAAAGTCTTAAACAATAGATTACTTCACTGCCAATTTCTCATATTTTAATGGCGATTTTAAGGTTCTTCACTGCCAATTTCAACAAAACAAATATGATATTCATCTGTGGAGAGTGCAGAAGGAATGCAGATTTGGCAATACGATTGTATGACAGGTATTCGCACAAACTCCATCTCACAACCCATTTAGGTGCGTGGAGCAGAATTTGTGCAAATATGCAAGCTTCTGTAAACCATAAATTAGAAGAAGTCGTGTTGCTACTCCAGAAATTGAGGCAGTGGTGATTGAGATGATCACAAAAAATATCCATATCAGTCAAAGATGCTATTTAAATCGCACATTCAATAACAGGGTAATTGCGAAAGCTGTATTGCATCGTTGGTCTCCGTGTAGTCCTGATCTCACACCTTTGGACTACTATTTATTAGATTATTGCGACATCCATGAAAAACAACATCCGTAATATGTGTTGCCTCATCAAAAAAATCATTCTTAAGCACCAAAGTGTCATTTCGTGCACTAGATACATAAACTTTGAGAACTCAAACATTTTTGAAGATAAAAGCGCTATTAGATTTTTATAACGATAATATATTAATAAATTTTAAATCTAAATTGAAATATAAAACTGTTAGTAAAGATGAAATTATGAAATTTTTTATGTATAAAATCTAATTCACTCGCTCCTGCTGGGATTAATATTAAAATGTGCAATTTGTGTTGTCCTTTTACAACTCTCTTTATTACGTGTGATTAAAATCATAATTTCTTTATACTAATTGTAATTATACAGCAGTTTTTCTATGTAAATGCTTGACGATGACCCCAACTGGGCCGCTATTAATCCCATTTTCAACCCCATTGTGAGCTTCCAAAATGTTCATTTCCATAACTAATTTAAAGTACAAAAAAAGTGTCATATACAGTTTAGTAGACCGAGCAATTAAACTCTCGTCTAAACAATTTCATAATCAAAATTTAAAATTGATAACTAACATCCTTATAAATAACAATTATCCACCTAAATTCATAAATAAACAAATCAATTTTCGATTACAAAAAATTAAAAACAAACTAAATACTTCTTGTAACTTACAACCTAACTTTTTTGGTTCTGATTTTAATATTCCTGACTCAGTATCTCAAAACAAATATATATCAATACCTTATATACCTAATATCTCGGAAAAAATAGAAAGAGAATTAAAGAAATATAACATCAATACAGCTTATAAAAATCACAATACAATAGGAAAATTTGTCTACACAAACCTCAAAGACAAAACACCTATCAACATGCAATCTGATTTAGTGTATCAAATTGACTGTAATAATTGTACTTCTACATACATAGGCGAAACAAAACAACTTTTGAAAAACCGCTTATACCAACATAAATACTCAATTAAAAAAAACTTAATTTCACCTTCCAATAAAACTGCACTCACAGATCACACTATAGAAACTTTTCATAACTTCAATTTTTCAACACCTAAAATTTTACATAAAGAGGCCAACACTCGTAAAAGAAAGTGCTTACAAATGATCGAAATTAAAAAAAGTCCAAATGCTATCAATTATAAAACTGACATTGAAAATCTAAGTACTATTTACCATAACTTATTTAAATAACTCCCTAACTTTTTTCATCATATTTTTAATTGAGTAAAACGGTTCGAATTTTTCTTTTCCAATTTTGTAGTTGCCCCTAAAATTATTTAATTTTTTCATCTTTTCAAAAATTCATCCGAAATACGGACCTGACCTTAAGCTAAATATGCGTACGCATACATTTGACATCTTGCATTTTTCCTCATTCTGGCAGCTTGCTTCTTCAAAACAAGATGTCCTTTACTTTCTATTAAAAGTTTATTGTTCAATTACATTATCTATAATATAGTTAATGTTTAACCTCAATCAATAATGATTGTTTAATATTTCACCTTTATCCATTTAAACGCCGTATACATGCAATGTGGCTTTAATTAGTCATTTGCAAAATTTTGTTATCAATTATTATAAACTTTATGGAAGCCATCTTGGTAAGCCTTGAAAAATTTTTCTGTGTTCACTTAATCTAATTTTCTAACTTTTGTATTTTAGTTATATTACTTGTCAATAATTTCTGATGAAGCCATCTAAAGTGGCGAAACGTCAAATATTTTATCAACCTTCACATGTATGACGCTTGGACCTTAAGGGACAATCAGATTTTTTATACCTACTACAATAAACTTTTTGGCTATCTATCTCCACAACCTTATTATTTCTCTATGCATACCATTAATGTACCATGAGAAAAAAAATTATTCTGAACAGGCCTTGGTATGTGTTATACGTTTGGCAGTCTATGTCAAATTCGAGATTTGCAGGTTAAGTTTTACGTCAGTCTGTGTCATATAACAAACAAAACCTAACCTTTTAATCTCGAATTTGACATAGACTGATAATACACTTCAGTACTGCCAAACGTATAACACATATCAAGGCCTGCTCAGAATCATTTTTTTTATCTCATGGTACTATGTCTTTTAAACAACATTTTCCCTAATGCATGGAAAACTGTTAATGTTCTTACTATCTAAAATCAAGCAAACCATCTGCTTAGTACATTACCGACCCTGTCAAAGGTGCTGAAAACATTTATGGCACTTCAAATTTGTCAACATTTGGTAAAGCACGAT
Source organism: Agriotes lineatus (assembly GCA_940337035.1). Taxonomy (NCBI): domain Eukaryota; kingdom Metazoa; phylum Arthropoda; class Insecta; order Coleoptera; family Elateridae; genus Agriotes; species Agriotes lineatus. Next base: position 83,345,229 of record OW679196.1, on the reverse strand, counting down.
GTTCTTCCAGATATACAATTAGGTTTTCGACAGGTTATACCACGGCACTACTACACACTACAGATAATATTCTTTCTGCTAATAGACAACAAACAATTTATTAGTTCTTGTTTTGATTGATCATTTCAGGACTTTTGATGACACAATATCTTACAATTTACTGTTAGCAATACTCAAATTTATTGCTTTTGGATTTGACGCAGTTATTTAACTAATTGCTCTCAGACTGTTATGCTTATGAGATCTAAATCTAACTCGTCCATTATTAAAGGTGCACCACAGGGTTCAGTTCTTGTTCCATTGTTGTTTATAATATACACATTTTCAAAACATCTGTAAAACATTGTGAATATCATCTTTATGCTGACAATTCTCAATTATACGAATTTTCTACAGATAATGTTGCTGCTGCAAACGTTATTGTTAATAATGATATTAAGAGTCTTATATTTTTGGAAATTACAGATATTACAGTTTCTAAAAATATCAACAATATCAAATCTAAGTCTTGTGGATCTGATGATATTAATATTGAGCTGATAAAGTTGTGTTGTCCATTCTTATTACCTTACATTACCCACATTGTTATATTTGTTTAAAAAGCTCAATATTTCCCACTTGTAGGAAGGAAGCACGCGTAATAGCACTCCCAAAAGTTAAAAATTCCAGTGATTACAAAGACTTGTGACCTATCAGCATATTGCCTATGCTGTCAAAAGTCTTGGAGAAAGTCATGGAGTCCCAGATGAGACTCTATTTAAATCAAAATAATGTCATACCTTCAACACAGTCTGGTTTTAGACTAGGATTTAGCTGTGCCTCTGCACTAGCGCATATATTGGATGACATTATTACTACTACAGATCGGGAAGATTACAGGATTGGTTCTCCTTGATTACTCTAAGGCCTTTGATATGCTCAGTCATACGGTACTTGACCGAATATTAAGATATATTGGATTTGATGAAAGTGCTGTCAAGCTTATATCTGATTTTTTAAGCAACAGAAGCCACAGGGTTGTGCTCAATGTTGCCAATCCTACCGATATCTCGGTAGATCTACCAATTTCAACTAAAATCTCCCGATCTACCGTATTTTTGGTATACCGTATAATCATAAGTAAAATATTTCTTGGGTACTATTTAAACCGAAAAAAAAAACATCAGCAACTCTTTATTTGTATACAATACTCGGAACAATTCAGTTCACAGTTAGGTACATCAACACAAAATTAATTAGTAACTGATCTTGTTGTTGCCTATATTTTATAGTCTAATGGATTTCTCAGAAATGTGGTTCACTAATAACTATTTCTTTAAATGTGTTGTTTTGTATTTCCAACGAAAATGCTTACATGCATTGTACATTGTGGCACTCATAACAGCACTTATAACAACACCAACATCATGGTATTTTAAGAAACTGCTTGCTACTAGTTTTTTTATATTGGAGAACTTTTAAGGAGAATTTTAATTTATTCGATAAATAGGCTTTCAAGTACAACAATTAGTGATTTATTACATACAAAAAGGTATATAGGGCAGGGCAGATGTTTCGATTTTGCTGTTGATAAGAAGGTCCTTACAAAAATGACTAAACAAATGTATTCTGTAAGCGACGACAAAGATAGTAGTAGCGAAAGTGAATAAAATACTGACTATTTTTTATAGTTATATTTTATATGTAAACATTTAAAATATTTTAATGTATTATATATTATTGTACTTGCATATATGAATTAGTAGTTAATAGTGTTTTAAGTAAATTAGTGTAGTTTTCCATAGTTCTTAATAAAACAATTGGGTTTTTCGTCTTGATTTTATTTATTTAATTAGAATGTGAAATATAAATACATGTGAATTTTTAAATGCCAGTTTACTGAAACTTGGTAAATGCAAAAATGTAAGTAGATACTACAATACACATTCTATTATGTCTACCGAAAATGTATGGTATCTACCGAAATTTAGCGTAAAAAGCTACCGATCGCGTAAAAAATGAGATGTAACACTTGTTGTGTTGCACGGAGCTACAACTGATGTAATAACTGTTAATAAAGGTGTTCCATAGAGATCCATTTTAGGATCTCATATATACTTTTTATACAGCATTAAAACATTGTAATTATGACTTTTATGCAGATGACACCCACATTTTCGACTCCTTTGCTTTGAATAATCTGGATAAGGCTGTTGAATATATTAATAACGACTTAAGTAATCTAGTTAAGATTTCTAGTGAACATTTTCTTAAAATTAATCCTTCAAAGTCATCCGGTCATCCGTTATAATCTTCGGCAAGGAGAACTTAAAAAATAATATTAATGATCAAATACTTATTATAATAGGCGACAATATTTTACCGAGAACTGATTTCGTCAAAAATATTGGCCAGCACATTGACTTTACAATACAATTCAAAGCCCATGTTGACAGCCTCATATCTCGATCATATTACAAATTCAAGCTTCTATACTCTAGCCGTCACATCTTAAATACAAAATTTACAAAAAATCTCTGTGATTCTCTAGTGCTATCATATTTTAATTATTGTGATGTTGTTTATGGCCCTTGTTTGGATTCCCGCGATTAGATGTGAATCCAGAGAGTGCAAAATGCATGTCTTTGTCTAATGTTCGATATTAGAAAGTATGATTGAATATCCTATAAGCTAGTTGAGGTTGATTGGACAAACATGAGTAGTAGCAGATATTTTCATAGTGTCTGCTTCTATCATAAAATGTTGTATCATATAACTCCTCCACATTTATACAATAAAATTAGTTTTTGGACAGATGTTCACCACTTAAATTTACGTAACAAGGGATTGCTATGTATACCATCATTCAATACTGTCTTTTTTAAATGATTGTTTGGTTACAATATTGCAAAATTCTGGAATGGTATTACATGTCAGGAACTAAGCTCAACTACTTCCGCTACATTTAAAATCAGGTTTAGTAAATTCGTCCATAGCATAAAATAAATCCACGGCATTTCATTGTATTGAAAAAGTTTTAAATATTCTCATCAAATTTATTTGGAGCTTGCTGTGAAATATTATTGTATGTACCTACGTATGCAACAGTAATTAGTTTAGGGCCGGTTTTACAATGCTAGTATTAACCAGGGTATAGTAATACGTGGAATATATTTATGCCAGTACTTATACTTTGAATAGAATTGTATATGTTCTACCCATATATATAATACACATATATTGCTGGTAGGGCCTGGAAACTTCAGAAAACATTACGGCGCCGACGTAGTTTCAATTAGAGTATAACGCGTCTCGTGCGCATGCGTGAGAATTCAAACTCCGCCTTTAGAAGCGAATTTTAAACTTGACCACTTCCCCATTGGGCGGACGACGCCGCCGCGCTTGCGCACACCTCACCGTATACATGAAGGAGTTGGTTGTGTGTCTCACTTCATCAGTGAGTTTCCCACTCATAGCCGCTAGCAATATAGTAAGTATTAGATATATGGTTCTACCAGGTAATTTTATTCCCAGGTTAGCTAACCTTAGGATACGCTGTAATACTTCAACGTTGGTCGCGCTGAAGCTGTAAACATTGCCATCTAGTCTAAAATTTTAGATCTGGTGACACTGTTGGTCAAAGACATAACCTCCAATTCGCATCATTCCATCATTGCCTCGTATTTACTTAACAGTTCAGGTCGTGTTCTTTTGTGGGTTTTTAGTCTGTGAAATTTGAGTTGGTTCATCATGCCAAATAAAGGTGATAAACGCGATCGGTGCAGCAATTTTACTTTCGATGACACCGATCTGCTTGTTACATTAGTGGAGGAAAGAAAAAGCGTTATTGAATGCAAGAAAACAGACACCCTCTGCAATAAAACAAAAGATTTAGAGTGGCGTAAGTTGGCCTTGCAATTTAATACCAGGGCCACTGAAGTCCGAACGTCGAAGATGCTCCGCAGCAAGTGGGATTCCTTAAAAAAACTAACCGGAAGGAAGTAGCTGCAGTTAGGTAGAATTGGCGTGGCACTGGAGGTGGCGAAGGAAACCTGATCCGGAAAAGCCCATGGACCGATCGGATTGTATATATATTGGGCATTGGAGCTGTTGGTACCTCGAACACTTTCGATAGTGACCGAGGTATATTTGATAGTCATAATGTTTACAATTAATATCGCAGAAACTTTAATTATATAACAATAAAAAAAACCTTTACTTTATGCATTTCAGTGGTCGAGAACACCGAAGTCGGTGGAGAAATCCAAGTAGTCGAGGAAGCTGCCGTTCCAGTAGCCGATGTGATTTCGGCACTCGGGGATCTTCCCATAATAATTGAAGACGTAAGTTCAGTGTTTTGTTTATTATATACACTTTCTGACGAGCTAAATTGTAATAAATAATTAAATATTTCTGTTATGATTACAGGAAAGGAATTACAAGTGGACTGGAGCAGCTGGAATCCAGCTATGCTGCGACAACCTGTCCCTGAAGCACTGCGGGTTAAGGAATCAGAAGCTTCTCCAGCTCCCAGTACTACCAACTTATCAACTCCGATAAATTCTGTTTTTCAAATCCTTGTACATTTTTTTATATCTATATATTTTTCTAGCCGCTGGTTAGTCGTCGCCGTCCACTTTTAGGGAAGCGGAAGTCAAATAAATCTCCTGCGGCTGAAACTAATGCAAAGTTCTATACATTAGCAGAGAACAAATTAGAGTTGGTAAAAATACAGATGGAGCTGGCCAAAAAAGAATCTGAAGCACGGATGAGGATGGAACAGGAACGCCATGAAGTGCAATTAAATATTTTTAAAATAGAATTAAAAATAAAAGAAAAAAGGTTGGAAAATCTGTACAATAAATGATTTTTATTTTATATGGTACTTATTTTATGGTTGAAGAAGTAAACAGCATTAAATATAAATTAAATATAATTACACACACGAGAAATTACAATAAATTTGAAAAGTAGTTTTGTATAAGGTTAGCCCGTTTAGGCCCATGTTCAATTTGACGTGGTGCTACAAGTACTTCGTCTGCATTTTCATGAAAAAAGGCTTCGTCAAACCCAAGAGCTGGATCAATCGGAGGAACAACTTCTTTTTCTTCGATGGCCAAATTATGCAGGATTGCTGTTGCTACTATTACAGTTTTTGTTTTTTCGGCTTCCAATCTCATCCCTAATGATAATATAAAAAAACGTCTTTTCCACACGCCATAACTTCTTTCCACTGCATTTCGAGTTCTAATTTGAGATTCATTATACAAAAGCTCAGCGGGAGTTGTAGGAGCTTGAAGTGGAGTTAACAGATAATTAGTCACTCCATATGCGCTGTCGCCAACTAATATAAAGTTCTCCATTTCACCATTCAAAAATTTTGTTTATAATGCCGAATTATAAAAAATTGTCTGGTCATGTGTTGATCCTATTGCTACTATATCTAATATTCGCAGATTGCCATCGCATGCAGTCTGCACATTCGAAGAAAAATAGCCCTTCCGATTTCTATAATGCTCTGCATCGTCACCCCCTGGCCACTGTATTTTAACATGAGTACAGTCAATTGCCCCTATAACGTTAGGGAATCGTGCAAATTCAAAAAACCATCGAACAGTGTCTTCTTTTTCCTGGTTTGTTCTAGGTTAAGTAAACGTAATGTTGCAACTGCAATGCGACTGCCTCGGATACCTGTTTTACTATCACGCATGCAGAAGATTTGCTGACTTCTGAAAAATTGCCAATTGCCAAAAGCATTGTGCCAACGGCATAAAATCGCAGTGCTAGAAGATGAGAAAATGTAGGTTCTTTTTATAAAGATAAAACAACTTTTACCTGTCAGTAGGAGACTCGATTAAATATTCTATTTGCATCAGTAACCGTAGGACAGTTGGTTTTTGTAACCTAAATCTAATAAAAAATTGTCCATTATCCAAGTCATCAAAATAATTAAACCTTTCGCTGTATGTTTTTACTCTTCTTGGTCTTGCAATATAATTTATTATCTCCTCGTCATCATCTGATTCAAACATACGCACATTAAACTCCGCCATCATAAACAACAATAATATGGCCAATTGAAAATTAAAATCAGGTACAATTGAGGTTAGAATATGCAGCAGTTGATCATTTATTCCACAGTTAGCGTAGTGTATGCCCCTACAATGGCCGGATAAGTTATTCCTCATTTTATGCCAAGAATAGCTTATTCCTTATTTATCCTGTACTGGTAGAACAAGGTGCTTCAGCTTATACCAGGAATTTGTAAAACCGGCCTTAACCAAATAGTTATTTTCACGTTTTTGGTGTTTATTTACGTTCAGAGGGAAGAGCTGACTTTGTATCTTTTGATCTTGATCAATAAAAGCGTTATTATTATTATTAGAACTAATGATATATTACTGCCGCTTCTGATCCTGCAAGAAACTTTGGCATTGTGTTTTATACTGATTCGATTCAAGAAGCATGCAATCATTACAAAAATCTTATCTCTAACTCAAACTAATTTTTAATAATAGATCTAGTTTAAACCGAAATGTTAAAACTAGGCTTTGTGAATTGTTAGTTTTGTCATAACTTCATTATTGCGATTCTGTTTATGGTCCATGTTTCGATGCTGTTGATAATAAGAGAATTCAGTGTATTCAAAACTCCTATCTTTGACTGATTTTTGGTATCTGTAAATATGAACACATTTTGCATAAATTAAATGAGGTTAAAAAGTTGAACATGAATAATCATTATCTTAATATCTGTAGAAATGATCTAAAAACCTTCCCTTTTCATAAAATTAGTTTCTAAAAACGATCTTCCTCTCAGAATAGGCCAGTGGCCTGTTTTTAACCTCCACAAAGTAGTGGTTCTATGACGCCTATTTGGTCGCCAGCCGGGCGGAGGTTAAGGACTACCACAGGTATTAGCGTGGTAGCCGGAAAGCGTACGATATTTTAAAATCCTTATGTGGTCGCCGAGGATAGAATCCGCATCAGCCACTCGAGACTCGAGCATGTTGCTTGCATGGCCAACCGCTCTCTTCCTACAATATTGCTGATGTGTTTACAATTCCTTGCCTAATAAGCTTAAACCTTGCTTCAAAAGTCACCTCTAGGACATTTTATTCGAAAAGTTACCATTAACGTATTTGTTCACCAAGGGTTAAATGATAGAGCAGATAGTATTATCTTTTAATACCTATGTGAACGCCCACCGTTTGGGTTTTTGATATAATTGCTTATAGCAATTATATTTTGATACAACTCTATTATTATTTATTATAAACTCCATATTCATATGTAACTAGTGTAGCTTAACGTAGGAAAGGTGCTATCATTGGGCAGTTATCTGCTATCATATACGTATTTACTTCAACCATTTATTGAATGTTAGATCTGAATGACCATAGATTATAATATTCATATAATTATGCAAGTATTAATGGAATCATCGAATTCGGCCTACCATATCAAAAATAAAACAAAAATGTTATAAATGATAATGAACCAAAATAAATCCACCAATACGCAGCATTTCCTACACTACAAGCACTAAAACTTGCAACATACACAAATTATATTTCAAGGCTAGCAAGTCGGTTGTGGTTGCGAGATTATACAGTAACATGTTGGTGGAATAGTAAGTAGAGCCTGCACACCAGTAATAGCTTTTGTTTTTGAAGGAGATTTAGATATGTTAGAAATGTACTATTAAAATTTAAATTCATAACAGTAATATAGTGTAAAAGTAGTTACATTTTCATTTCAATTATACTAAAAATAGAGTTTTTTGAGTAGTAATTTTGAGTCATAGCTTTGCACTTTTTTTCTTGTCTTTTGTTATAAGCAGTGGAAATATTTACAATATTAGAAAGAAAAATTTATGATTTAAAAAATCGGTAAATATTACGGTATTACAAATAAACTGCTATGCTCTCAGAGTTCAAACCCTATCAGAATGTTTTCCAAGGAGCAATTCAACCCTATTGGATAAGTTTAATAGAAGATGTGAATGGATTGTAAATAAGAACGAATGTAGGGTATTAAGTCGCATTCGGTCCATTCTTCATAGTGATAAAAAAAGCAAAGTGCCTTAATGAAAAAGCCAGGTTTTTCCTCACTAAATTTTAAAAGATTCAAATCTATGAGTGCCAATAATGGTAGCAAATTGTTTTTCTCCTCCTAAAGAGGAATTTATTAAATTGAATTTCATCATACGAAATTCTTGAGGCTTTCACGGTAGTTTATAAAATTACAGAAGTTTTTTCAATGATTTATGATTACAGTGAAACTTCTCCATAACAGTCACCCATGGGGAATCTGAAACTCTCCGTTGTAGAGAGGTGTTTGTTATTCAGAGGTTTTTTTTACTACATATTCCCTACAGCTCTGTACACCAAAACCATCGGTTGTGTAGAGGTGTTCGTTAAGAGATGTTTCACTGTATAAATAATCGAATAGCTGAAATATGCCAGACACTAAGTTATTGCTGTCGCATATACCTATCAGAAGCATTATATTATAGAGCCTTGGAAGGTGACTTACTAATCGGATCTTTAAATGGCTACGACGAAGACTGTCATGCTTTTAAAAAGACTTCAGTTTATTAAAGAAATATGGAATATAAATATAGGGATATCTCAGCAGAGCTACATTTTAAATCTTGACCGATATAAATAAATATGCAAATAAATATTAATAATTATTACTGAATATAATTTGAGTAGGTACCATGGTGGACAATAAATTTAGGCCGGAAAAATCGAAATTGAGGTTAGTTGGACATAAGTAGTAGTAGTAGATGTCAAGCATATAGACTTATCTCCCCAATATGCTGTTGGAAGTTCTCGAACTATTTTGTTTAGTTATACAGATTGCGGCAGGTCAATAGGAACATAGCAAAAGCAAGGGGACTTTACATGTGGCCGTAATTGTATTAAAAAAATTTATAAAATCGAATATATACCTTATATTTATAATGATCCTAACGACTTACCGCTATCGTACACTGATTGTTCATTTGTTAAACACCACGACGGCCACATGCATATGCTCCTTGCTTTTGTAATGGTCCTAGTAGCCTGCCGCATTCTGTATAGTTGCACATGAAAACATCATTTAACAAATGTTAGCCCCAACTACCGCGAAAATGTACGTGTCAGTTTTTTGTTTTGCTTTCTAGAGATTAGTTATTTTCATGAGGTTTGGACTTGCCATCTCTTTTTTCATATTTCAGAAATTCTGACAGAATTGGATTCTGGCAAATATAACAGCAAGCGTCGTCACCCGTTATACTACAAATTATCGCAAATGTAATCAGCAAAAGCAGATTTTTTAGACAAATGCGTAGTCTAAAAAATATAGTCATACCGATTAACACTTTTGAAATTGAATTTAATGATGATAATTTTAATTTCCATTTTTTACCATATTTTTTTCCAAAAGCCCTAAAACAATTAATACTTACACAGTTCGGTTAAGGGTTCTTCTTTTCCTAGAATTTGCTACTTTTAATTAAAATTTATTACTTAGCAATAGTACTCCAGAATTTTCTTAAAATTTTATTTGCAATCATATACGTATTCACGCCAGGGTGGTTTACTTAGATGTGTTGTAGGTATTATTGTAAATATCAGCAAGAATTGTTAGTTTTAAACTTACTCGAAATATGTTGCAAGTATTAAATGATCGTAATATCCAGGGCTGTGGAGTCGGTAACAAAAAATCCGACTCCGACTCTGACTCCTGATATTTTAGTAGTTTGAATCAGACTCCGGCAGTACTAGAATATTGATAACCCCCCCCCCCCCCCTCTTTCCTTTTCATCTACCTGTAAACTTTACCGGCTCATGACGAATTTCAAGTTTTGCGGAATGTGGTTGATTATAATAAATTTCATATTTATAAATATTGCATTCTCGGTTTCCAGCAACGTACTGATTTCACATACAAATACACAGAGAGGTTTACAAACATAAATGAGATAAAGGATAAAATTTACTTTAACACCTTGGCTGCCGACAACGCAAGGTATGCGTTGACTGAGTAGTCATCCTGAGTGCCGCCGACGCCAGGTGTGCGGTCTGCGCATGTTGTAATATAAATGCATTTTTTTAAATCGGTATTGCAGTTGGAGCTTTGCAATCGTAGAGGTGTATTCTATGAGTATGAGTCTGTGTTTCTGCTTTTGCGGTTTTGGAATATTGCAATATGGCGGACAGTGAGCAAGCCGGGCCTTCGGGCTTGAATCTGCGGCGTTCTATACTATTCGGCTCTAGGCATGGGGCAAGTGAAGTCTGATAGGCAGCGAACGTGTTAAGAAGAATAGATTTCAAGGCAAAATTTCATTAAAGTGCAAATGCCATCGTTATAACAAGAAAGTTTCTTACCTGCCTACTAAACTAACAGTACTAACTACATTCTGTAGTGAATTATTTTCTTAAGGAGTCATTTACTACCTGCCTACATAATAAAAGTTTACTGAGTCATAGGAAATTCAAATAGTCTGAGGTCTGAGCAGGGTTGAGCAGATTTAAATTATTTGATTACAATAATGAACTTAATGGAGTAATTTAATTATCAAAATCATTGATTTAAATATTTTTTATGTTTTGCCAAATCAACAACTAATACACTTCAAATATTACCAATTAAACAAAACCACCATGACAGTAACAATATAACAAAATGCTGAAATTGTTTTAAATTTTAAAATACATCTTGAGACAGTTAAAACATAAAAATAAAGTGCACTATAAAAGTTAGAAATTAGACGTAATACTAATAATAGTAATAATACGTACTATGCTTGTTTTATTGTTAATCACATAAAACAGTCATTGGTATGATATAGAAAAACTGTCTACTACGCTGTACAAGGGCAAAGTCGGCATTTTTAAATAGTTTGGTAGGAATTTAAATTTACAAGCGGTGATCATACTGATTCTAGAACACTGCACACTCGTGGATCTATGAATTAACATATTATAGTAGTGCACGTACATTTTCATAAACTAACAAAAATAAAGAAAAATCGATTTTTATTAACCCTGAGTCTGTCTTCAAATAGTCAGTACTACAGTCGTTGAAATAGTTTGTCAGCTTTTAGTGTTTTTATAAAAAAAAAAAAAATTTGTAAAGTGCGAGTCGGAGTCGGGTAATTTATACGACCTCCGACTCCACCCAAAAAGTCCTGACTCCTCGACTCCGACTCCCGACTCTACAACCCTGGTAATATCTTCTTAGATCAACTTCTATACACAAATTTCGAAAATTAATTCGGGTAAGTTTTGTTATTTAAGTACTATTACATACAGGACCATATTAATAATGAAGCAGAAAAAGTGATTACTTCTAGCGCAGAATCTTTAAGAGCGGCAAATTTTGAGCAAGAAACGACAATCGCAGTGAAAAAATTATGCTTATAGGTAGTTCAAAAATTCCAATGAACAATGAGAGCGGAATGCCACGGATGTGAATTACCACCAGTGTTGCCCACTCCCCTTTTTTGGGGAATTTCAAGCCATTTAAAAGCTAAGAAATCGAGAAATGATCGCTCAGCGATCAATTCAGAGAATGCACAATAGTTTCAGTTAAACAGATTGATAATAGTTATTTATGTACTAAGGGCATTATGAAGATGTTTATGCCCGAGGGCTATAAATAGTAAGTAAAGCAAATGTTTTATTTTCCACTTTGAATACCTAAATAAAGTGAAAGGCTTGAAAAGCAGTTCACACTCTAATACTACAGGGTATCTTAAAATGAGTTAAATCTCGTATGCTTTGAATTTCCCATAATGCAATACCAATACCAATCTACGGCACATTATATTTACATGCAAACAAAATTCAAAACCTACTAGATGTAATTCTTTTTAAGATAGCCGGTATTATATAATATGTTGGTGTAAACAAAATTAGAATATTGCCGTATAATTTGGAATCCTAGTGTCATAAATGAAAATTATTTACTTGAAATGGTTCGATAAGTTTCTAAGATATATTTTTAAACAACACAGTTTCTGTCTTCACTATGGTAATATTAGAACAGTACTAGCAACCAGCGAGACAAATGTCTCATTTAATAAAACAAAAAAGACCGTTTTTCAAATAGAACGTGTTTTCGAGAAATCACGTGATTTCTCGAAAACCGGAATTGTCACGTGATTGAAATTCGGTTTCTGACCTGACATGACCATTCCAAACAAATAACTTTAATAACTTTTGTCTCTATCTCTTACGGTTTGGCTGCTGAAACAGCGTCCCGGACACACAAAACAGCGTCCCAGACAAGCCTATTATTATATGGATACTTATGCAACACCTTTCAGATATTGGCCTTAATTAATCGTAAGCAAAATCATATGATAATGTTTTGCTACAGACTCTGGAATAACGGCATTGATTGCACTGAACTTCTTGGTTTATTTGGACTAAAAAGCTCCCAATCGATCTAAGAGATACTCCATGCTATTTGCAACTCCGTATATATCTCTAACATCACTTATCACTATAATAAAAACTATGAACTACATCTTAGATCATTTGAATATTGATATATTTTTTGATAATGTTTGATAATGATCAAACATTTAAATATATTTTGCTACAAGTCGGACATTCTGTTGGTACGAGCCCTACCCCTACCTGCCATATTGCTATGCTTATTTTTATAATACTTATTTATTATAGTGGTTTCCATATAAAAAGGCTTAAAGCCCGTTTGAAAATAAATAAAATACATAAATAACGTCCTAGGGTGTAAAGAGAGGGCGTAAACATTACGCCTGAACAGGACTACTTTATATACATCGTTTCAGATGAGTGGAAAATAAAGGTATTAAAAATTATTAACGGTAATTTTTTTTCAAAAATTCACAGAATTGGAAAATTTGCAAGGGCTGCTAATACTGTAGTGGCGTAGAGACAGGTTAGAAAAAAAAATGAGGAATCTAATACAGGTTAGAAAAAAATTGAGGAATCTAGGAAATACTTTGTCTAGACACATCACAAAATAAAAAGTTGACAAAGCTGATTACCACCGTCTTGCATTACCACCAATGTGACTTTACATGTGATTGAAACTACCACCGATTTGGTTTACTACCGACCTTAAACATTTTGTGACGAATGAAATGCCCCCGAACTAAAATACCTGGAAAAACCTCAGCCTGCATCCAATAGCAGTTGCTGCAACACATGGTGAACAACCACAAATTTGAATGTCTTTTTATATTAATAATTTGGCAACAACTACAGTACCTTTAGGTTGTCATTTTTTAAATTTATGTACTTATTACATATTTGAAATGTGCTCCCAATATCCTTTCGTATTTACTTCAATCGTCTAGAAGACGAAGAAGATATTGTAATTGTGGAAAAATCAACTTCAAAAATGTCTTTAGATCTTCACGCGATATAGCTCAAAAACTATTTGTTGGAAGAAATCAATATTTTGCATGCGGATTATGTCTGCCTAGATCGAAGCCGAATATACTTTAGGTAAAATATATACAGGGCGAGCACTTTAAAAAACTAACTATTGTCTATTTTTGCTTTAACTGAGGAATAGATAAAAGTAATAATTTTCACATAGCTCAGGTTTTACCCTTGACGAAAATTGGAGCTACCCTGTATCTCCCACAGGGTAAACGTAAAAGAGCGCGTCGTATACCGGGTGACCGGTTTCAAAACCGAATATAGCAAGTGTAATTGATGTGTATGTTTTTGTGGATAACGTCCACTGAGACATACAGTAACTGAGTATATTTACTCTACCTGCTGTGGTACCTCAATTGCATGAGGTCATACACAACTACCTGCGTCTCCTTGACCAAGTCAAAGGAGGTCAAACCCCAGTGCACGGTGAGTCCCCGGGAATGGCTGAAGGTGATAGACCTCCGTTAGCGATGAAGAAGGTTGACCCTTGAGCTTATGCCCACACAGTAGGAATGTGAACATCAATCCTCTGACAAGCGTCTTACAAAAGTTACATCATAGCAAGTAATTTTTAGTAAACAAATGATATGTCTAATGTAATTGATGTCCAAGGACTTTCAGCCTCTCCACCCCCCATAATTTAAAGTTCTCGTATAGGCAATCTTGATTTTTAAATTAAATTCGATGTTTCTAGTAAATTTGTGATATACTATGCCTCTGCTATGTTCGGTTTTGAAACGGGTACCCGGTATAATCTACCCGCGAGCACAAATGTGGGGAGCTTCTTTGTGGTAAAACGGGACTAGGAGACGGGTTGCGCCCGGGCTGCTGCCAAGCGTTGAAATCGCTTTCCCAGGCGCTGAAATCGCACCGAGTTCGAATCTTACCGGCTGAAATATTTTTTTAATTTTCAAAACGATGTAATTTGCATTACCAAGTGTTTTCTTTTATCGTTTTACGTATTATTTATTCGGAAGGTTAAAATACTTTTACCCCTAGTTTATATCAATAAAAAAGTTAATATTGAAAAGTTTAATTTTTTTATTCCGTAAGCGATACATTTGTGCACTTAGGGCAGCAATAATCCGACGCTGATTACATATTTATTCGCAATTTAATATGTACGCTGTGCTAATATACCGTGCGTTAAAGTCATTTAGGGTCGGCCTCGGATACAACTCGACTCAAATTAAGATACACTTCCGTTTAGACATACTTAAGTTAATTTGAGTCGAGTCGAACTAAAGGTGATATATTCATTCATTTATATTTTACGAACATCGATGCATATTATATTTGTGTATGCATATTTTGATTCCTCTTCGTATATATAAATCTCTGCCTTGATACCTTGATAATCAGTAGGATATCCTATCGAATGTTTTTAATTTTGACCTATTTTGCTATTGCTATTATTTTCTTTAAAAGTTGCCTCTTTTGCCAGACGTCAGCATGCCATCATATTATTTATTAATTCAGGAAGTGGTTAACATGATCAGTCAATGTCCGTCTTCGAACAAACAGTACTAGTTCAAGGTTTTTATGGCTTTTAGTTAATTTAGAGATATTTTGAAAAATGTAGAATGCACAAATCACACATTGTCGTCTTTGCATGAGTGGCACTATGACGACAAATAATGTTTTTCCGTATTGCAAAAAAATTGCTCTAGTTTTTACTAATGGGAAAAGGAATTTGCTGTGATGTTCAGACTTTGCCTTTTTGAAATTTATTGGCAACATTTACATATTTTAAATTACAGTAGTTGCAATAAATCTATGAAATTATTTATATGCTCAATGCACAAGAGCTTCCATATGAAAAACAACACTGGCAACGACTGCATCTGTAGAATTGTTATGGAAATAGTTTACTAATATGCACTTCTTTACGTCACACTCTTTAATCATACTTAATGACTGTATTGGCGTCATATGCAAATGGCATGACGTGGTTTTAATGTTATATTTGCTTTTTTTATATACGCAGCCACCAAGTAGTGCAACTACAGTCTTTTGTGTTGGTGACCGACCAGGACGACGGTCAATGGTTTATTCATTCAGCTCTTTTCAGTCGCTTCAATTCTACATTTAAATTCAAACCAATTGTATTATTCGCCAATTTGCAGAACGGATCCGCAAATTCAATTAGAGCCTTCAGTAACCGGGTCGCATCTGCAAATTCCACAGCGAAGGTTTGTATCAATTACAGGCTCATTGCGGGACCGCCGAGGTTTTGCAACATGCACAAAAATTAAGGTTCGCTTTCAAGCACCTTGAAACAGTCAGCTAGGATAAAAAATTGCCGAGCTACAAGACATGCTAATTATCTGTGCAAAATCTTTTTTTAATCGGTCACGATTACCATATAATGGTTCAATTTGGAAGGAACAATGAAAATTTGTTCCTCCAAATTTTGGGCGACCTTGGACGCCACACCTCTACAACCATGAATGAGGTGGCCTAGTGAGATTGCTGTGATGCGTCTTACCATTTTTGGCTGCGTCGTTAGCCCAAATTTCGGGCAGGGAATGGAGGAAAACATCCCCTAACAATCCTCCAACGGCGAAGCTCAGCAAGGTCTTCAACGTGTTGGCGCTATCTGAAACAGAGAGGATAGATGTAGCGCGATCTCGCAAATAAAGTGATCATTCGCAGCATCATTGGTTGTTGATTCCGGGAAATGTTGGCGCAACACGCGCCACTGATAATACCATACATTATTATAAATAGAGTGGACAAAGGCAACGACACAACACAACTGCGTACCGAGTCCACATAAAGGCGAAATGTATACATTTCCATTGATCAGGCATTACAATAAATATGCAAACGCGATTGCATTAAATCTGTATCTGTACTTGGAGTAGAGAATTTCAGGTCGCGACCTCTGATCTTGGGTTGAAGCACAGCGCAATAGTTTACCAACATTTTCCGCTGTGACCTGAAAGCCAGACATGCTTTGTGCAGGGTTTCAGGCTACTTCGCGAATACAGGATGTTCAATTAATTGCTTGCTCAATTACAGAACATTACTTTCCGCTGGAACCGTCTCAAATGTACTATGGCGGCTTGTTCGTACATTTTTGGTGGAAAATGTCATATACGGGGAACGAAATTCTGTGGAATGCAGTCTTGACCTTGAGAAATTACAATTGTGATTGTGGGAATTGCATCAGGGTATAAAATTCCAAGCTAAAATATTCGCGGAAACGTGAAGTGCACAATTCTTGGACATCAGCTGAGTTACTCGGTATCACCTTGGACCTTGACAAGGATAAATACTGAGTGGTATTTTTTTGAGATCAGTACAGCGAGGAAAGTTCCTCAAATTCAAATTTTGCCATATCAGACAGCAAAACTTTAATGTACGTTTACAAATTTATTTTATAGCAGATATTTTACTTTTTAGTTGAGCAAGCTGATAATTATATGCACTCAAATATACGAAAATATGCGCATATATATGCATACATTTTGTTGAGTATATACACCCAAAGTTATAATAGTATATATTTATTTATTTATTTCTCTGATTTTTATTCAAAAACGTCATTCATTTTACGTTTGACTATATAAACATGGACTGCCAATGCCAAATTCACGTTGTAAGCAACATAAAAATGAGATTTCCTATAACCCCGCCAGACTATTATTCACCCAACACTCTTAAAATGGATTCTATGTTGGCTGATTCCTTATACATTCCTTCTACGGGAAAAGTGGAGGTTGCTGGCAGTCCACGTTTATATAGTCAAAGATTTTAACAGGGACTTCCCATTTTCTCTGCTTATTTCAATACGTGCACAACACTCCAGCGGCAGAAAGTGAAAATATAGATCTCAGTTGCACACCAAAATTTTATTAATAATTTTAATGAAACACTCAAGTTCATACATTACAAATTATTGCTAAATAAAACAAAATATGCAAAATCCAGAAAGTATGCTTAAAAACGTATAAATATGCAAAATGAAACTTGGCCTAAACGATTTGTTTTCACATAATTAGTATACATATGCAAAATGCATATCAATTATACAAAATATGCATTTGCCATATAATATCAGCTTTAATTATAACAATCACGACTGCCATTAAACGTACTCGGCTTGTGTTAGATAAAGATAGAATAAAACATGGCGTCAGACTGAATCCACTAATTTAAAAGAAACACACATTATACGAGACAAATCTAATCAGCTTATATCAAACAGCATTATGATTAACGCGGAAGTGCGTCGCGCCGTGATGTATAAGATGTTCGTGGTGGTGGTTATGATATCTAATTGTTGATTTTTATTTTATACACGAAATTTACACCAAGGGCATCGTAAAAAGCCAAATGCCTTAAATATTAACTTCTGCACTTTATTATGGACGCATTATAAAAATTAAATGAAAAAATGGTGAAATACGTTATTTTGACCATTAACGTTCTACCACAATGTATTACTGAATTTCAATTAAACATATCGCAATATTGTGATTCTTATCATCAATACAAATACAAAGAATTGGTTTTATTCAATACATATTAGTATGACCGTACATTGTAACTAGTCATATAAATTCTACCCAGGGTTACCACCTTTCTAAAAGTGAAAATCGGGACGTGCAATGGAGTGGGGCGAGGCGAAGATCCTTCTTCAGGTGAAAAGTTTTACAATTAATCCTTAAAACTGGCATTTTTAGGACATCCTGAACTCCTGGATATAAGGGATAAAATAAGATATATGTGTAAAATATAACAAAAATCACTGTTTTTCGATATATACAGTGTGTCCCCGGATAGCTGCAACGACTCTTGCAAACGGTAAAAAATTCTCGATTTAAATTTCAATTTTTTGGAGTTCAGCCCTGCTTGGTAATTTCTAACATAATCTCAGTTTTGAAAAATCAAGTATGCCTTGGAAAATTTCAAAAAAACGTATTCTTCTGCAGAATAAAGTGCCTTTTATGTGACAAATACGACAAAAGTTGTTTAGAATCAACATCTAGGCCCCTATACCAAATTTCAAAATTCTCGGCAAAATTTGATCTCTCACATTTTATTTTCTTTTAAGTTTATTTCCCAAAGGAAAGAATTTTTATTTTTAACATTTTTTTTAAATCTTGGTTAAAAATATTTGTTTTTCCATGGCAGTCTTCGTTAAAAATAAAATTCGTTGATTTGGGGCATAAATATAAAAAAATCAAAGATCAAAGGAGGAATAAGAGGAAAAAATATTCAGGGAATTAAAAGAATGGTGAGACACCGCAACAGCTACAGGAAATGGATCGAGGACCCAATGCCGTAAGGCGTAACTGGGAAAGGCAGAAGACGAAGATTATAAGAAAAGGAGATGCAAAAAAGCTAAATAAAAAACTTAGAACAAATGTAATTTAAGTAGTTACAAATAGGTACTTTAACGGTTATATCAAATAATTCAATTGTGATAAAAGGCGAGTAATTGTGGGCCAATTGTAAATACTATATTTTTATACAATTGGTGACAGCCTAGCCCGCTTCGAGGATTGAAACGGGAATCTTGCTCGTCTTGCCTGGATGGTTCATTTTAATAATTAAATATAGCCAGTTAGTGCTTACATGCCTTTTCATTGTTAAATGGGTTTAATCATTGTAATTTGTATAGTTGAAGTACGCGAGTCCGGTTTGTTTTAGCGAATGATAGCTCAATTTTATGTGTTCAGCGATTCATATGGATCATTCGAGCAACGCGGGGAAGCTACAGTAGTTGCAATGTGCCTGGCCCCAAAGGCGCGCGTCTGCCTGGGGATCACAGTAAATAAATACGGCTGCAGCCGCGCCGTGAATAGAATTTGCTGTCGAAATAGCGTTTGTGCGCCACAAGCCAGTGTTTACACTTCAAAGTGTAATTTTAATCTTATAAAAAGTACGCAATTACGAATCCGCCAACGAGTTTCGTGACGTCATCCGCGGCTCAGCAATTCTCAGGCCGCGAGCTTAAGGTAACCTTTGTAGTTTGAGCGATAAGCATTCGCTCCAGGCTGTGCTGTAAACATTTCGCGACCGTAAAGGAATGCGATTAATGGACAAATAAATATGTCGGCGAATCGCGAAGCCGAGTTACTATGCACAGAAAAACGCGTCAGCAAATTTCGATCCACTTTAACGTTCGCATATTAAGGACAGTTATTTGTGTGCATGTGATTCCGATACGGTTATTCTATTAGGATTTGACTCGTAAATGCGTGTCGAAACAAACCAGCTAACGCGCGTTGATTGTACAACACTCTTAATTAACATTATTGTTAGTGTTTATGAATGGCCATTTATCTTAGGATTTAACCATATTTTCTTTATCGTTTTATTTGTGTGTATTTAAAAGGTCAATCGATCTATGCTTATTTGTGTGAGCAATTGGCTTTTTTTGTTTGGAAGTTAATTGCAGCCCGAAAATACTACAAGTGCAGGCCAGTTTCCAGTTTTTAGCAGATATTGACACTTCCTATCCACGGTCTGAGGTAACGTAAGGTTTCGTGCGTTCTGAGCTAGCTAGATTAACAACACGGGCAAATCATTTATAATAATATGAAGGCGTACGAGACGTCTCATAATAATTTAACATTCTGACAAAGGGGCCTAATTTCAATATATGACACCCAAAGGCGGAGCAACAAAAGACCAGTTTCAGTACAAACAGAATTCTGCCGATCCCGTATAATATGGACAGGGTATGATATGTTCAGGAAATGTTTAGTTAGTTTTTTCAATAATTTCCAGTATATGTCCTCAAAACAGTAATAAATAAAGCTTATCTATAAAGCGCATAGATTTTTTAACCTAATATTGTGTGTAAATTGTAGATACAATAAAATTCAATTTATGTATTAGATAAGGATGTTGCATACAGTTTAATGGTCAGGGATAGAATATGTACAGAGTTGTATCATGTTTGGAATTTTATTCACAATAGTGGCTGTGAAAAGTTCATGTTAAAAACCCTAAACGCATTTATTATTAAAATATTAAAAAAAGTGTCTTTACAGTTAGATACACATTGTGTGTATGTTTTAATAACTATGGAACTTCAACTTTGCCAAGTGTTGCTCAACAATTAGAAAAAACAATGTTATCTTTGACAATTTATTTACTGCATTGGAAGTATGTGAAAAGGCATGAGTTAATTGATATAGATCACGTCATCGTCCCAAATGCAATGCCTTAGCTCAATAACAGATTAGAGAACTTGGTGGTATGAAGTCCACAACTCTTTTATTATGGCTACAGGAAACTACTTATGAAGTAAATAAACGCTATGGAACTAAAAAAAAAGGCTACGTCGACTATAAAATATTACCCAATTAAAAAATAATAAAACAATACAAATTCAACATTAGATCAAATATTATCTTATTTCAGTATAGCATTGATTTTGTATCACCCCAATAATTTTAAACACTAACATTTGAAAGAAATATAACTTCTCAAACTTTCTACAAGACTTACTACATCCCGTGACTTGTTAAAAAATAAATATAACATTTTATGGCTACTGACGTAGTTGTAAAGTTCTCTGATTGTATCAAGGATACTTCTAACATCGTTTTTAGCCAACTGCGATCATATATTTTGACTATAAGTAACGCCATTCAACAAGAAAGAGTGTAGAAGCAAGAGCGTTTTATAACAAGAAAAACGCGAAAATTAATAAATCCCAAGGATAAACTGTTATGCGTTGGGTAGTAACTTTTTATATAATAATTACACTTTGATGGTGCACACTTTAATAATGTAATTAAAAAACTTGTGCTGGAGAGACTCTTCTACCTCTGACAGCCTCAATGGCCCCACTGACAATAGCCGAAACAGGCTGTTCTTCTAATTTGTAATTACGGTGGATTAAATTGCCTGTCTAGCGACAAGACATTTGTGAACACGCTGTAGAAGCTGAATTGGACATTAGATAATGAATGTAGGAAGCATGGGTGTTGAGGGGGTGGCGATCAGTTGATTACTATGAGGAAGCTACGAGGATGTAATTAAGAGTAACGAACGTCGCTGGCACAAACGGGAATATCATGACAAAATAGCGCTCGTCGAAATTAAGGGACATTATTAATATTAATGGATAATTTCCAATGCAAAATGATATATTGGACCTTGGTGCAACGTTGGAAGTCGCTAAACCAAAAATGCACCAATGCGTGTGCTTTCGATTTCTTTTTCTTTTAATGCAATGTGAAAAAACTTCCAAAAGACTGAAGTTTATTATTCAAAGCTCTCTAAGATATACTATACTTAATTTCTCTTACACGACATACTTAAAGAATCTTTTCGCAACATGTACATGATTATTCATATTCTACACAAACAATCAAGAGAAAGTATAATACTGTTTGAATAAGTAACGTATTTGCAACGATGTATCGATTTAAAAAACTGCAGATTTAAATAAAATAAAATAAAATAAAAAAAGGCCAGCGGACAATCCTTTATTCAAATCTGAAAGAAAAAAAAAACCTAAACGACAACTCCCATTTCAACAATTCTACGAACAGTCGTACTTGACAATTAAAGTGTGTAAACAGTGCACAAACAATTGTATACAAAGTACAAGTGTATTATTTAATACATTCAATGCACTAAATATCTGAGGGACAAAAGGCTTTAATTAATTTAGCGTTGATTAATTATTTTAGTCAATTTTAGTTACTTTTCAAAATTGTGGATAGTTTTGTGCCTATTGTGTTCAGTTACTTTAATGTCGCTTGGTATGTATGTATGTATGTATGTATAATCGGTAACCTCGTTTTAACTTGCGGTGTAGAGGCTGGTGCTTTATGTGCTTGCATCTTGGTATATTACAAAAATCACATTTGGGAATTGGCAAATGGTAAAAGGTAACATTCGGCTGCATAACCATACTCGAATAAAATTAATTGGTGTAACGTTATCAGTTTATGACCACTAAGCATAAACTTTACGACCATAGGGCACTAAAATATGAAAACAATAAAGCCCTGCCGAATAACCTCGTTAGAGACGAGGACGTTGTAACCTGCTTGTGAATGACCGGAAATAAATAAATGTAACGAGCGTTGATCCTTCTATAGATTTTTCCCAATTTTCTCATAAAAAATCAACTTACGACATCCTGATACATAAAATAATAGGTTAGTCGAACAACAATCTTGTGTTAAATTAATTCTAATAATCTTCTGACGAGTAATAAACCTGTTCTGAGACAAGTTTTTAATTGCGGAAAATAACAACACCAATTAGTCGAATTCGTTATTTAATAAAATGTGGGAGTAGGTTGCTGCACAATGTTCCTAGTTAGCCTGTGAAAGTATTTGATAATTATATGACACCGCTAATTACAACTAATTTTAAACTCTCGAATTAATTATAAAATACGACATGTTGCAGTTTTAATGGCGTTCTTGTTAAGTTCGAAGAGATGGAAAGATATATTACTATAAACATATGTATTTTGCTTAACGTTTGCCTTTTAAATACCACATTCTTGTATGTAAATGCTAGTTTTGACAGGCAACGCTTCTGATAACGAATATTTAAAAACTAAAAGGGATGTTAGATATGGTAAATTTAAATATATTTTAATGGGGAAAAAGTGGTAGTATTTGTACAGATATTGTATATCAAGTAGGATTGTGGAATTATTAAATATGCAGATATAATAGTACAGTAATGAATACAAAAAAGCTGAAGAGTATAGGGACAACAGATTAGATAACTACTAGTTTGTGAGCCCACCACATAAGGGGACTTTTAATATTGGATTGTAAATAAAAAGAAGAAAAGTTTTAACGTTTTTAATAAAAAAAGTATTGAAAATTATGTACAAAATACGTTGCTAATAAAACAGCAAAAGGAAACATTTAGTAGTGCGAATCACATCAACTTGCAAAAAAAAACAATACCGCCAGCAAGACTCGAACCCGCGCACCCAGAAGTCATTTGATTTGTAGAGAGACAAATGCGTTAGACCAGGGTTGCCATATAGATGCACATGCTTATCGTGGCGTTATAAATGACGCGGTGGCAGCATAAGGAACTATTGCAAATTGCAGACCAAGTGCGCCCGATCAGTGTCGATGGAAAGGTGACGCACAGATGCAGGCACAACATACCTACGTTTATATACAGGGATTATACATCATCGGCTTGCTATCAATTTAAACTATCATAAAATACTAGCGTACACGAAATAACTATACATGGGAGTTCATAAATAAATGCTACTTTAAAGTTACCGTTGTATATTCTATGCAAATCTGTATTTTCAATAGCAACATTAAACGAAGTACTTCAATTATTTACTTCTTCTTGTAAATTTTCTTCGATTCAGTTTTGAATGTAAGCCTCTTTAAATCCTTCCACTTCGTTCTGTTTTCGACTCTTCTCCTCTTGGTTAACCCTGCAGTATCATCGGTCCATTTTATATAAGATTTTCCTCTAGTTCTTCTTTCATACCAAGGGTGCCATTGTTGGAAAGTTGTATTCTATCTGTCATACTTGTATTGCATTAAATCACACACATTTCCATTTTAATGCTGTGCACTTCTCACACTCACTCTTCAACCAACGAATAGTTGGCTTTTCTAAGAAAATCTTAAACACTAGCCGTTCCACAGCTCTTTTACCTTTCACAGGTTCCATTTTCATAGCTAGTGTCTAGTGTTCAGATTGGAGCCCTTTGAACAATAATTGGCAGCACATAGCTCGAATACTTTTGTTTTACAGTGTTACCGAATCGTTTTTGCGTACTTAGTTAATTTTTTTAAAGCTACCAAACCAAGTTGTAATCTCATAGTCTGTGCTTAGTTTTTTTTGTTTGATTTGATAACTTGACCCGGATGTATACATTTATATACTGGAACCCGTTGCAAGTTTTCTTCACCAAGAGTAATTTTAAATGTGCCATAATTGTTTTTGGACCTTTCACCACAGCAACAGCAACATCACGCAAACTATTAAAGAGTATTCTACACGTTTGTCAACAATTTTAAATCCAACTGCCTCGGGTCTAGATCAACCTCGTCTATCATCGTTTAGCGATCTTCGTTTTCTGCAATTACTATTACGGTTAATTCCAGTTTATTCCTTTGGTATATCAGTTCAATTTCTTTGAAATTGCCGTGATGAACAGCTTGGAAGACATTGTATGCCCTGTCCTTACTCTCCTCTATTGGATAGGTTTCGTTTCTTTGTCACTGTAATTGTTCCTGTGGTTTCTTTATACATATAGATTGCGAATTAGTGTGGGGTACTATTGATGATCAACTCTATAAAAGTTTATCAAGTCGGTCTTTTTCGTAGCCCATACAAGTATTTCTCCTTCGCCAAACAGTGACATTTCTAGTAGTTTTATAATTTTCTTATTTAGTGCAGACTGATTATATATATATTGGAGTTTTAACTGTGGATGCGTACAATTCTTCAGAGAATTCCTCTCAACGAATGTGCTTTCTCATACCTCAAATTACACGCGATTTTCACAGAGAGCTTCGTCATACCTTCGTGTTTTCGTTGTTCTTTATTGCTTTTGTGATTCTTCTTTCTTTTTCTTGTATCAGATTTATGCCTTGATACATTTTTCTCTTCGATCCCTACTAAAAGTAGGATTTTTACCAACAGCTTATCGAACTAATAATAACATACATCAGCCTACTAAGGGTAAAATCAGCTGATTTTGAATTTACGTATTTTAAACTGGAAGTGAGGTTATAAAGTTATTCTAGTTACTTTGTTTTATGTGAAAGAAATTTGCATAAAGTTTAAAATTGGCGGAAATCAAGTACTTCATGGTTTGTAGATCCAAAACAAATCACCTATACATATCTCGACTCTTGCATATACAGGGACTCGACTTTTGACAATTAACTCTGACTAACTCCACCGGCTGGAAAAATAGTCACCGGAGCGGTTACCTATCCACTGCTATTTTTTTATTATAACAGAAATAACTGTCCAAAATGTAAACCTTTGTTAAATCGATATTTGTCGATTAATAATAAATTAAAGATCGTAGAAAACATGTATGCAAACTCAGCCTACGGCTTCGTTTCATAATTTTCATGTCTTGTGCTATAAACAGTAATTTTTAGCACTTGTATCATAAATAGTTATATTTTTGGTTTCCGCTCTCTTCCTAAGTTTTTTTTCCTTCGGAGTGATTTCATCTATGCTCCAATGACGGTTTCGAGTTATTTAAAAAGGATTTAGATAAATGTTACATCGATATAACGTAAGTTGTAACGCATTGGAAACTAAGCAATTTCTACGTTAGAAATATATAGTTTTCTTGGCACAATAGTGATCAAAAATTCTAAAAATAGAATGTTATTCACTGCTTATCTGTAATACTACTTAGCAATAACATGCATGATAGTTTTACGAATTAAAAGCTATAGTTCACAGAATGCATTTTCTTTTACAGGAAATTTAAAGCATATGATGACAAAAAGTAATTTCATCATTATACATACTATTCATAATTTTTGGTAAATAAATAAGATTATATAAAAATTTCAATCTTTATGATAATTTGTGACGTATTTTTAAATGGAAAAACACTGATGCAATTGTGCAGATAATAATAAACGTGTGTAAGTGCAAAAAGCACTCGCTGTTACTTTCTGCTACAACAGATTACTATTTTACACGCCAAATGTAAGTAACTCATATGGTTCTTAAATTAAAAAAATGCGGAACTCAGGAAGTATTCTAATTATAAGTAGCTATCAATTTTCTGGAAATTACAACAGGAGTACATTTTTTCACTGTTTGAATGTCCTTCAGTTTTAACTCTATCCATGCGCCAAAAATATAAATAATACATTTTAATGAAAATTTATTCCAAGGGAAAGCTTTTGTTCAAGGAACCAAGGAATTATTCGCAAGGTTAAGCCACAACCAGCCGTGAACCTACTCAAAATCGAGCTTAATTTAACCTGTTCGTGTGTTTACATTTGCCAAGGAAGCTTCTTTACAATTCAAAACCAGCAAAGTGTTGATTGGAGAGAACCAGCACTTAATATAATACTTAAATTTAAAATGCAGATTGATAGATAGTCCCATATCTAATTTCTGTAAGTGTAATAAACTTGACCGTCTCCTTTTGTACGAGTATTTAAGATTACATACAAATTTTATATAATTTTAAACTTTGTGCTCTGGAATGCGTTAACGTTTTAGTTACTAAGCAAACAACTAGTACTGCGATTTTTTTACCAGTCACCGCAGCCTTTTTCCAATAATTGAAAAATTGGCGATAAATATATATACTGGGCGTGCCACTTGAATAATTTTGCTGTTTTACATGATTTTATAGATTCTGGCAAATACTATAAATAGTAGGTCCTAATGTATGATAGATAATTCATACGACGCCACTTCCGGTTTGACGGGACACGATCTCGGCATTGCACTTCTCGTGCCAATGACATATATTTTTAATCTTTTGGATTTTCTAACGCAATGGAATAGATTTTGATTTTCTGCATATTGGCTATAAAATTACAAATTTAAAATACAACCGGGAATTACACCTTCATGGATATAATCATCTAATCTTGATAAATTTTCTATATATTACATCACACTCCTATCTTGATTTCCTCTAGTTTTGTCCTTATTTGGTTGACGTAAAGCATCAGTTTTTTATATAGTCGATTGGCTATGTACTATCACCGTTCAAATCTCATTAAGAGGACGATTTCTACTGACGGGCATGTGATAGAGGTCTCTTGAATTTTATAATAATTACGAATGAGCCGCACTGTACGAAAAATGTTCTAGCATTTTCAGGCAAATCTACAGGGGGAGATTTTAACTAGTTAAATATAGACGTTTCGGCTCTAAATTAAGCATTCTTAAAAGTCTTAAAATAATTCCTTAAAACAGCTGTGCTCTGCGTTCCTATTGCAAAAATGCCAACATTTTCAAGAACAATAATTATATTGTGATTGGTGATTACCTGGCGCAAACGCTTCATTTTTGCAGATTCACGTGTTGCAACGATTTGTGTTGAAATGTTACTTAATATAATGGTTTCCACATGAAGCTTGTTATATCATTAATTCCGAAAGATTGTTAAGCGGATTTTAATGTATTTTTGCTCATCACGAAAAAGTCGCAGTCAGTCAAAATAAATGTCTAATTAGTTGAACTTTTGATAACCCAAGCCTGATTGCATTTAAATTTAACCATTTTGAGGAAAACAATTTTTGTGCGGTTCGCCCCGTATCGATTGGCAATGAGTTCATAAATAATTATGTTCGGCGCAGTTATTTTATATGGAAGACTAAAATAATAAAAAAATGCGAGCAAATATAAATTGATAACGTCCAGTCCATTCACTCCAGTGCGTTTTATCAAGATTGAAATCTTTAAAAACACTACCAAAATAGCGTAGACCTGGCTTGACACTTCGTCCAGACGAATGACAAAATTACAGGTTATCGCACCACGTACTTCTGATTGTGAATTTTTCTTTTCAGTTTGGAGAGGTTTTTGTAATAACTCGAGTGTACTCCAGAGATAAGACGGGTACATAAACAAAGTTGCTGAATTACCTGTCAAACATTGTAACGTATTTGACTGGTTAAGTAACGAAAGTCTCCTGAAAACTTTCGTGTAAACATGCCATCATCAGGTTACATAAGCGCAAGTGAAAAGAATTGTGACAAAGTAAGAGGATTTGCGAGTTCTTTGTCTTTCAAGGTTGACATTGTAATATTCCACGTTCAGTCTTAATGTTAATTCCAGCCGTTTGGTTTTTAGCCATAATCGGAATTGCAAAAAACGATTAGCAAAAATTGCAATTATTAATAAAATTTATAATACATTTTTAAATGACTGTCTTTAGATGACTTTGGTTTGATAATGACTTTTTAAACATTTAATGTTTGTTATTATCTCTGAATTGCTTACCATGGCAGCATACATCATTTACAAATATTTTTCAGTTACAGAACAGATTTTTCTCGATTATATCTACGTTTTAATTTTTTACGTAACGTTATATTGCCATATAGGTACATTGTTTTTCGTAGTCACCAATGTTACATGTAGAAATATATACAGGACGCCTCCATTCTGTATGCCAATTACTATGATGTAGAGCAGGGGTCGGCAACCTTTTTCGGACGGCGGGCCATTTTCAAAATAATTTTTTTTATGCGGGCCGCACATTCAAATGTAACTTAAATAGTGCTTTTATATCATATACGAGTATAAATATTATTAAAAATAAATATAGAAAAAAAATATTTTTTATTGACATGCTATAATAACAATAATGTTAGAGAACAAAAATTTTACAATTCTTAAAAGGGAAAAAAAAGAAAATACAATTCCAATTAAATATGTATAAATATGTAAATATAAAATATATAAATATAAAAAATATAAAATATTGTAGTGAAACGTCATACGGCTGTCAACATGAACGCACATATGAACATACAGTAGCAAACTGGGGAAATGAAAGAATTAGTGATGGGCCTATCCGGAATGAATAATTGGAAAGTTTCCGATTGTTCAAAAAATCGGAAGGTTCCTATTATTTCGGAACTTTTCCGAATTCGATTATTTTACTGTTCGGTGCACAAAATTCGGAACTTTCGGAATTCGATTATTTTACTATTCGGTACACAAAATGAGAAAACGAAATGCCAATTTGAACTGAACGGAATACGGAATGTTGTATTGACTCACTTGACTGCTATATGCTGGTTGGCGAATGTCGACGGGTCGCGCCGTGTGCGCATGTGTATGATACGCGAATGGCACTAATGGCAGTGGTATTTCGTAGATTAATTATTAGATAGTACACCTACAGACTTCAAATTCAAGTATTGTTTTATACTATCTATTATGTACTTTATGTGCGATTTTAGGATACTGCTGGCTACTACTGGTCTAGGCCGGTAAATTTTATCTACCGGACTCGTTTGTAACAATGTAAACGCTAGTTACCAATGCAGTATCCTAAAAAATCTTATACGATACACGACCGGTAGAATTCTTATGGCCTTGCCAAACATACAGGTCTCGCCCTACGGTTCGACCTGTAAAGTATTGGCGCGGCCATAAAAATGTTGCTACCGGTCTAATAACGTAAATAGCTATTACTGACCGTCCTACAAACCCAAACAATAGATGCCAACGCAGATAAGGGCTTACGGCGAGATGGCGAGTGCTCTCATCGTAAATTTGCACGCACTTCATCTTCCTTCCGCTTGTTGTTATTTCGCTCGTTTTCCTTTGCTTGCATTTACGGAATGTAAAATAATCGGATGTTATTCCGATTTTATAACATTCCGAAATGGGACATTCCGATTATTGAAATCATCCGATTATGCCCATCACTAGAAAGAATGCTACACTTGCTAAGCGAGACGTCGTATTCGCTGGGGAGTGGGGATTAAACTTGCGCAGTAAAATAGGTTTCCCACTATGCTTCTGTTTGTCGCGCATTTTTGTCACCGGCCACATTTCGGCACGCTTACGCTCTAAGTTTGTTGATTTTTCCTAAAGTTATATTGGTGCTTTGGCGGGCCGCGCAAAAAGTTGCAAAGGGCCGCATGCGGCCCGCGGGCCGCAGGTTGCCGACCCCTGATGTAGAGGAACCAATTTCCAACAAACACTTAAAATTGGATCGATTTACGTCATATTAGACGCATTCAGAAAACAAATAATGTATAGTTACTGTGCTACCTACACATTTCATTGTTATGGGTAAAGCTGATATTAGTATATGGCAAATGCATATTTTGTATGATTGATATGCCGGTGAAACTTTTTGCATGTGGATACGAATTATGTGAAATCAAATCGTTTAAGCAAAGTTTCATTTTGCATATTTTGCATATATTCATACGGTTTTGAGCATACTTTCTGGATTTTGCATATTTGATTATATGTAGCGATAATTTGTAGTTTTTTTTGAGAAATTTACTATTTCATTAAACTTATAATAAAATTTACGTGTGTAACTAAGATATACTTTCACTCTCTACCGCTGGAGTGCAGTGCGCGTATCGAAATAAGTAGATGAACGGGGAAGTCCCTGGTAAAATCTTTGACTACCTATATAAACATACGGCTGCCAGCAACCCCCACTTTTTCCATAGAAGCAATGTATAAAGAATCAGCCAACATAGATGCCATTTTAAAAGTGTTGGATGAATAATAGTCTGGCGGAGTTAGGAGAAATCTCATTTTTATGTTGGCTTACGTGAAGTTGGCGTTGGCAGTCCATGTTTATATAATCCAACGTTAAAATGAATGACGCCTTTGTGTAAAAATTAGAGAAATAAATATACTTACACAAAATAATTAAAATTATTACATTATTTAGAATACTCCTACTTATTTAAAAAAAAAATTGAACATATTATGGGCATATATTATAACGTTGGGCGCATATACTCAATAAAATATATGCATATATATGCGCATATTTTCGTACATTTGAGTGCATATAATTATCAGCTTTAGTTATGAGCTATGCTTAGGATAAATATGCCCTTAAAGTTTGGAATATATGCATGCAATTATGCACGTAAAATACCGAAAATATGCACTTTAAATTATAGTTGTTTAAGTAAACAATGTAGGACGCGGATCGATATAAAAACTGATTTTTTATAAATTAATACACAAACATTCATACGGGAAAAAGATATTTAATGTTATTAAATTGTCTATTTACGTTTATTATCCGAAAGAATGTTTTTGTATTCAGAAAAAACTTTTACAACATCGTACGATACAAGCGTAGCAAATTCTAATTTGGCAATATGTATCTGCAACTCAAAAGAGTATAGTGAAGCATAGAACCCCTCATTATAAAGCTCCATTAAGGTGGCTTAACCAAAACGTAAGTTTACATATATTATTTCTATACACGGTGTTCGGATATTTTATGCACTTATAGATCTCATCAATACAAACAAAAATGTCCTAATAAACATGGGTCCGGAAACGCTCCGTCTCCGAGATACAGCGAGTTAAAAAGTTTTTTATGTTATCTAAAAACGCTTTGAGCGACTTTAATGAAATGTTTACAGTTTGTTTATAACTTTATGGCGTGCCCACGGGGCATATCGATTAAGTTTTTTCACAAAAAAATAACGGCCACGACATTTTCTACAATTTTTATATATGTTTTTGATAAAACAACTAAAAATGCAACTTTTTTGTATTCTAAAATTTTTTCGGATCTCGCTTCGTTTTCAAGAAAAAAATTAAAGCCTGTATTTTGCACGTCTCTGAACCTGTTAAAACAAAAACTAAAATGCTTCAAAACCCCTCAGCCGATTTTAGTGAAACTTTGAACGTTTACTGGTGCTATTAATGGTAATGTTTTGGCACACTTAGATTTAAATTATTTATTCCAGGGGCAGCCGGGATTTTTTTTTAACTTTAACACCCTGTATCTCAGAAAGAAAGCATTTTCGACCCATGTTTATTAGGACTTTTTTGTTTGTATTAATAAGATCTATAAGTGGGTAAAATATCCGAAGGTATTTTTTAAACAGCCTATATTCCCTAGAGCCCTTGACAAAAAAATTTGCATTTCCTATTGCTCCATGCTTCATCTTAAAAATTACCAATATTTAACCAAAAATTTAAACTGTGTTTTCATGCTGTTCTGCTTTGAAAGTAATTACATTTTATGCAACTAGAAATTCAAGTTCTTAGAAATATGCAGCATTAATTAAAAACCTTCAAAATATGCATTTATTGTATAAATATGTATTTGGATTGGACGAAACCAAAAATCTGCAATTTTTAGTCAAGTCGGTTTTAAATACATAATGGCGCTATCAATTAAATTACTTGTCTGAATTAATTTTTCGAATTATGTACTTTGGAGGCTTTTATTTCGGCATAATGATACATCGACTACAATTTTTATGTCGCTAGATTTATTATTACATACACCGTTTTTCAGCTCTCACTCTTCAATAAAACTACGCTCAACCATTTTTTTACATTTTCTTGTAATATTGATTGAATACGTATACGAATAGGAACTTGACAATATTTTGCAATTGGGTATATATAAATTGTCAAATATTTATATTTAATTAAATAATCGCAACTTAATTTAATAAATACGTAGACGATCATCCTTTACAACAGGTTTATTTTTAGTCAGTAGACATTTCATAGAAGTACAGCAACTAAAAATATATTAACAGAGATTACATGGATGACTATAAGTGTTTTTGTATCTGGATAATTTGATAAATTTGAAAGTCACTTTACCTGACTTTGATTAATGAATAATAATATACATTAAAACTTGGATACAACATCAGTGATACAGTTATACGAACTTCCATATCTCGAACTTCGATAAATCGAATATCTCGATTACTCGAATTCACGTCACATTCCCAACCTAATTCCTATAGTTTCCCATATAAAAATATCTGGATAATTCGAATGCCCATAAGACTAAGTTTGCGATACCTCGAAGCATTTTATAAACCCTAGAGGAGGATATGCCCTTCATTACTAGATTTTTAGAAGGAAATATTCAGCTTAGCAACAGTGATTAGATTAAGTGCTGTAAATAGTAAATAACATTCTTAGGGGTCATTTATGGCCGTAACTCTCGGTATTTCAAAGGTTTTCAAACTAGCGCAACCTAAACTACGCAATCGCCTCTTGGTGAATGTAAATTGTTTTGTCTACCTAGGCCGGACCTTTTAGTTTGGGATTAGACCTATAAAGACGTTCCAAGAATTTGCTAATTTGAGTTTTCTACTTGAAATATTTGAGAAACTATGCTTTTAGTGTGTCGTTACTGTTGTATCGGGTCACATTTTAGTAAGTTATGGAATCACGAAAACTAAAAACATTACGTAAGTTTTAGTGAATAGATACGTTTAATTCAGGAAGTGGAACAAGGAGCTAAAAGAAAAAAAAATCAGAAGAGTTTCAAATTCCAGCTAATGGGTATCTATCAAGAACAATACTAAGGTTCGCGTATTTACTGCATGTATGTACTATTCTTATACATTTTGCACGTTTTATGCGAGTTGTACTTTCTAGATAATAAAGCAATTTTTAAAAGATTTTACAAATGATCCGTATAAATATCGAGAGATCCAAAAAAAACTGTTTCTCAGCGGGCTGTGGAAATTCAACGTATGAATAATATGTTGGTGACACTGTATGTCAATGTCAAATTCGAGGTTAGCAGGTTAGGATTTGCATCAGCCTGTGTCAAAACTGACGCAAAATCTAACCTGTTAACCTTGAATTTGACAGTGACGTACAGTGTCACCAACATATTATTCATATGTTGAATTTCCACAGCCCGCTGAGGAACAGTTTTTTTTGGATCTCTCGATATGTATCGTTTGTTCTATAATAAATACATAATATGTATTGCAAGTTTAAGGCATAAATATTTTAAAAAAATGTAACCTTCGATAACTCGCACTTTCGATAACTCGAGTTTTTGTCTTCCCCTGCCACTTCGAGTTAAAGGGGATTGATTGTATTACGACAACTTGTTATAACATGTTTTCACAGGTTCCTGCAGTATTCTATATGACTCAATGATTCGATTGTTGATGCAGTGTAGCTTTTTACACCGCAATGTATGTTGGTATAGTTGAATAAACTAAAGCAGTGTTGATTTTAAAGTTTTAGATTATATTCACACAATATATACAAACAGCACTTAAGAGTGACGTCTGCGTTGTTGGATGGTTAACATGATTCTGCTTAAAACTAAGTTAACATTTTTGTATGCTATCCGCACGTCCAGTGGGGGTGCGTCAATAACCAATGAGAACGTCCGGTACATTTTCTCATGGAAACTAAACTTTTGCGGTTACCCACGGGCAAACGCAATGGCGGCAAAGTTTTATTGGAGGTTCAAATCTGATGGCACGGGCACTAACGTTGTAAATTTAAGAAATGCATTGAACGTGCTTGTGAATAATTTAGGCGAAACTGCAAAAAGCGTGCGAACAGTTTAAATTTAAAGGAAAAAGGTGAAAACTAATCGCACAGAAAAATAATATCTATTTAATCAAACTTAAAACTACAGTTCAACAATGATAACGTAATTCGGCTATAGCAACAATGCTTATAACGACTATATTATGTTCACAATGTTAAATGTCTAAGCTATTTTTAACTCTGCAACTTAGCAGCTACACATTTAATTGGAAGTGGCTAATCCATACTTTTTGTGGCCTTCATTTAGCAGCATTTTAATCACGTACATATACATAGAGGCTAGCGGAAAGATGCAATTGCGCAGCAATATGAACTATGACAATAATTTTAAATTTTAAGATGCCGCCTCTAAATTTAACTGAAGCTTTAGATGCTGCTAGAAGTGACCGATTATTAGAACAATTTTGTCAAGTTTTTAGTATCTACAGATCGGGAAACAGACACTGTTCTGTTATTAGACGCTTGAAAAGACGTGTTGGAAGCGTTTAGTCTTAGTACAACAAACAAAAATTACGAGTTTTTTAAACCTGGAAATATTAATTAAATATATTTGTGCTATAAATTAAGCTACATGTTCCGTTATAGCAACAACTCTGTTATAGCGAAAACATCTTAGTAATTCCTTCAATGGCGTTATATCCGAGTTTCAGTGTATTTTATATTTTAGTTATGAACGCTTTATTATGAATCTAACTTTTTAAATGTAAAATTGCATTTACTCAATAGATGACTAGATGCAGCATTACATAGACTAATTTTTCAGCCATTAATTTTTCCATGCTAAGATATATAGGATGGACACATTAAATAAGAGAGTAAGTTTGATCGCTGCTGCAGTAGGAAGTTAGAAATGTCAGACCAAGATTTAATAGTCAAGGATTCTATTGATTGCTTCATACCTAACACATCAATGAAACTAACATGTACAACGTATAGGGTGTTCCTGTATATTCCGACTACCACCTATAGGGTTTGAATGAGCTCCAACACAGTTTTTTAATGGAAAACCCTATATATTTTGAAAGGTTTTTGAATAGCTCGTTTTCCAAATTCTAAATGTAATAATGGACATTTGCTCATACACTTTTTGCAATATTTACATTAAAATATAAATTATATTATAAGCTTGAATGTCTAGGTTAATAAATATATAGGGTGTTCCACAAAAAAAAAACAAAGTTGATGCTATTTCAGTATCTTGCGATGCTCATTGGTTTTCTGTGCATATTGCAATAATTCTTCTCATTCTTGTCCAGCGTTTAAATAATTTCCGAGACATTTTAAGTGAACTTCAGTTGTTTTGAAAAATATTGATACACACGTCAATCTAAATTTAGTGCTAAGCAACTGCATTTTAAGAACACTGGAAATCTGAAGTGTTAGCGAGTATGTATATCATAAGGTAGGAACTTCCTTCGTTATTTTATGCGTATTTTTGTTGCAATATTTGAACATAACATACAAAATGAGTGGCTTACAGTATGAAAACGTACTTATAAACATAAAGATGCCTTAATCCGCATTGCGCGTTAGCAAAAAATGCTTAAAAGTTATGGCAACCTGTTCTATTTTAACCCCATTTATTAAATATTATTGTAGCACTCCTTTATTTATATTGTACAAGAGAACTTTATTGGAATCTTTATTATGCTGCCAATTACAAGTAACTTGTAAATGTTGAAACTGGTAGTTATAGCTTCTGTTCAAATAAATTTCGAAGTTTCATTATGCTTTATAAATGTAGACGAAAAATCTGCCAATCTAGATAGATTTATGCCTTTATTGTACGTAGTATTTGTCGGTTAATTTATGATGCATTTTTCCTTGACGATTATGAAATGTGATTGAAAAAAAGTTCATCAAAGAGAGCCAAGGAAGAAAGATAAAACATAAGCTGTATGCGCAGTATTGATTCAAAAATCAAAAAGTAGGTCATTTTAATTAATACAGCTGTCACTTTATGTCTGCTTAATTTTCCGTTGATGTGAAAAGCCTTTTCATTTTTCTATATTACATCATGGGATGCACTGATCATCAAATACGGCGCACACTATAAATATACTTTATCTAAGACAGTGTGTAAAATTGCCTTTTAGTTGGCAGTTTTACATTTGTAAAACGACTGTTTAATAACATGTTTTCATTAGTTTACGTCGTTAGTAGTAATGTGTTTAAAATATTTCATTAGGCACGTTGTCAGTAGCAACGTGTTTTAAAATTTTTAAAACACGCAAAATTACGTCCGGTTGCTGGTAATCCTAATTTACATTAAATTTTTTTGTTATATTTACCGTGTTTTCTAGTTTCTATCGTAGATAAAAT
Organism: Agriotes lineatus; assembly: GCA_940337035.1. Lineage (NCBI taxonomy): Eukaryota > Metazoa > Arthropoda > Insecta > Coleoptera > Elateridae > Agriotes > Agriotes lineatus. The sequence goes on along the minus strand of OW679196.1, from coordinate 83,308,514 downwards.
ATTGTACGATACACATGCGTAAAGCATCTTTGGTCACTCGCGTTTTAATTCTACCCCACTCGTGCCTAAAGAGTAGCTTTACGCACTTGTATCGTAAATTACTATTAAAACCGTGGAATGATGAAAACATCAATTGTGATTGAGTTACACACTGACGGAGTAGATGCAATATTAAGTAGTTCAACTGTTCCAAATACAAACAGAGACATACGTGATTTTTGTCCAAGGTAACTTCCATGAATCTTCATCAAATCACTTGTTATAATATAACGCGTTGTTATTCTGGAATTTTCCTAAAACGAGAGACTTTTTGATTTTGCCACGTATTTAACAATATTGAACTGATCTTGCTAACAAATAAATTACCAACCTATTACGCCATTTTTTGTATTAAGCTAGAATCATACGGTAATCAACCATTATTTTCGCTTGACGTGTCACGCACAGGCTATAATTTTACATTATTAAGTCGTCTGTCAGCTAATTTCTTAACAAAAAACTGTTGATACTATGGCAAAGGCTTTTTTATATTTGTGACAATACTGCGTAATTCGATTTACAGTAAATATAAATTGCCGAATTTTAAAATTTAATCCAACAATATGGTTCTAAATCGGCCATTTTGGACTATATTTATTATACAATAAAAACACCTGAAAAAATTTACAAATTTTAACGGTGTGTAGTCACATATTAACTACAAAACTATATTGACTATGACAGATTGTATGTTATTAAAAAAAAAATGTTCCATCTTTGAATGACTGATTTATATACCGACCCTGGCGATGTTTAAAAATAATTTCATTTTATTGGTGTTCATTATCACTATTAAGCTTAGCTTGATAAATCAATTCGTCTTATTATTTTCCTATGTGGGTACATAGGGAGTGGCCACATAACACAACAGTGAAGAATTTAACAATTGAAATTACAACATGTAAATACTAAATCAACATTTAAATGCGATTAAATCTGCTAATATTTTTAACACTTGAAACGATTGACGGGCGCCCGCAATATTACGACGTACATAAACAGAGCTCTTTGTTAGCAGCAATATTCCACGTTTCGGTAGCCTTCACCTTCAGGAAAAATACGTTTCATAAAAAACAATATTATCGTCAAATGTCAATACGCCCATGAAATTTTTTGAAGCACTAGCATTAACAAATAATTGAAAGAGATATATTGTTTGCCGCTATAATACTAATTGAATGCGTTATCAATATTTAGAAACTACAAATGGTAAGCAAGTCGTACATGCACATAAAGCATGCCTTGATCTTGTCAACAAATAACTTACTAGCTCTTTACCCTGTTTTTAGAATTAAATCGTGTGCTTATTATTTATTCATCATTATTTCCGCCTATACGACACCGACTATAATTTTAAAATTGCCTACCACTTGATTCTTTAACAAAACATAATACGCTGTACAATATGACAAGCGAGTTTTTATATTTGTATGGTCGGTTGCGTAAGTACAGACATTTTGCAACATTGTGCAATATTTAAAATATAATACGTTAAATAAATAAATAAATAACATCACATGGTTAAGCTGTAATAAAATTGGAAACTCATATAGAGGGCAGTACAAACTCAATTAAAGAGTAGGTGAATACAATTATTAAGAAATTTTGGTTGATAGTTAACATCTTAGCTTAAAAAAAAAGAAAATCTAAAAAAATGAGAAGAACTAATGTATGAAGATATTCTTGTAAAGATCGAAAAAGAACGGAAGAAATATTACATGAACTTAATGCGACTACGATATGGTTTGTTTGGTCATTTTCGTATTGTGAGATCTAACAATTTTGTGATTTTTTTTTCTCGCTTTCTTGTTTACGTCCGCATATTAAAGAAGTCTCTTTGTCCGGCGTTCTTATCTGTTTTATTAATTTCTTAGTTTCTTGCGCGAGTTTACCTTCTTTTTGTTTACAAATGATTGACTACAGGAAATATTGGTTCGATGGTATGCCAAGGCTAATAAACAGAGACTAAAGATGGTTAGTTTATATGGTGTGTTCCAAAAAGTCATTCGCAGCATGCCATGATCAAATTGAAGAATGCCGTAACTTGAGATATACCCATTGATGCAAATGAACTACCAAGTCAGAGAGAAATAAATTACATCTTGACCTTGAATTATTTTCCAAAAAACATACAAAACACTAACAAAAACAATTTTTATTGACCGTTATGATTATTACAGTCGTTGTTGTGTACATGCCATCTTATGTACATGTTTGCTTGATACAATTAAACTTAATGCAGTGTAAACTTTTACCTGTCACAGTGAAGAGATGTTTTCATAAACAAAGTGCAATCTGACATTCACCTACAGACTTAAGTGAAGACATGACTAGAGTTTCCATCTTTCTTTCCAAGGTCTACCCTAAATGAGTTTTTTTTCAACACACGATACATAACCAAACTTAGTTATTCTAATTAAGTCACTCTAAACCTTCGTGTAAGTTACTTTCCAAGCCAACTAAAACTACAAGAAATGTGATTGATCAGAGGTTGTATTGCATATCACAGCTTCCTACGATCTTGACATCCTCCAAGTTCATATTATTTTTCAGGCTGCTATTAAAGAGGTATGATTACTGCCAATTACAAAACTGACCAATCATTCGTTTCTTAACGTTCAATTGTTCAGTGACTGTAGCGAGTGGCACAATTTTACTGTTTATTGCGTGAATGTGAAATTTTCCTCTTATTAAGCTGTCGAAACGACACAAAAAATCCCGTCTAGTTTTGTCAAGTTATATAATTCTTAATTTAAACACAATGTTGACGTTTCGACGATATTTTTGGGGAATGTTATTGATAAAGTATATTAGCGTCTGCGTGTGTACTAGGAGAATTTCACAATACTGTATTATGAATTATTTGAATTTGCGTGGTTATGCGACAGTTATGGTCAAATAGCTTTTTCAAAATGAAGTAACTCACAAACAGCTGACATCGCTTTTTATAATGTAAATTTATTTCGAAAAATTATATTAATCATTATCATCACCCTTGTTGTTAAAACTCAACAGTTTCATTGGTATAGTTATCAGTGCTAATTTTCTTGGACTTCTTCCTACATCTTGGTTCACATATACCCTGTTCAAAGTTAGTGTGCACTATTGTTAACTTTATTATTATTATTTTTGGAGCTACATTTTCGGTTAAATTAAAACTTCCTAGTATTTTTACGTAATTGCAATGGTAAAAACAGAAAAAACAATTGGGCAACGATTGGGCTATTTCGAGTTATTCACCGAATTAAAATATTTCCCTTTTAAAATGCTACTTCAGCAAATAATTCGAAAGTACGTTGCTCAATTATTTTTCTGTTTTCACCATCGTAATCTACGTAAAAATACTACTAGTTTGCTAATTTAACCGAAATTGTAGCTCCAATAATAACAATGGTGCAAAGTTTAAATGCTTATAATAAAGTCAGAAAATAAAGCGTTCAATCCAGTGCAAAGGGAATAACCATGCACAGCAAGTAAAATTAAAACTAGTAAGAGTAATTAAGAGCATATAAAAATGTTGAAATGCACTGTACAACTTAACCTGCACAAGCACCTTCAACACGGAAAAGGGGTCAAACAGGGCGACAGCCTAAGCCCACTACTCTTCATAAGCCTCGTTTTCACGATGATACATTTTTTGTGATAGTACAATCATGAGAGTGCCGGTGACAGTACTGTCATGATAGTGTGATATTTACGCGGTTTTTAATGTTTCTATAGAATAATAACTACTATATCTGTGGAAAAATGGCTAACAAACAGTTGATTGCAGCACTAGCTACCGTTATTGGCGAAATGATTAAAGTAAAAAGAAGAAATAAACGAACAATTAAAACAATTTGCTGTGTAACTGTAGCAAGCCCTAACACTGGTAGTAGAAGTGTATGGTCTCTCTTCAGTCTTGTTTTAGAAGGTCACATATTTTTTTTCCACCAACACGAAAATATATGGTATTCTTCCAAAAACGTGGACATATCCAACAGCTACGCCATCGTTGTACCAGTATACTGATGAGTGGCTAACAATTTAGTAGTCACAGTTGTAATAATCGTGATAGTTACTATTGCTAGATAGTGTGAGAGTACTCTCGCAACAGCCTAAATACAACTACTATTAACTTGTCTACAGTGATAGTTTTCGTGATAGTTGCTATCATGGCAGCTACTATCGGTAAAACTATAATCGTGAAAATGAGGCCATAGTATATACCTACAGATATGATACTGAAAAAACTGTAATGTGGAAACCCGAAGAACAAGATGAGGATACCACAATCTAATCTGATCTATGTAGATGATATTTTGATCATTGAGGAAGCACACTAAAAACTGCATTTTAATTTTTTTTTCAGAAAACACCAGAACGAAGCAGCTACACCTTTAGAAATAGAAGGAATGCATCTAGGTAACATAATTAACAACGACGGGAAGAGAGATGAGGAAATAAATTTAAGAGGTAAAAAGAAATAAACACGAAAAATTGCACCTTTACAAAACCATATATTGGGCTGTACCAGATAATCACAGATAAAAAAATCTCAGCATCTGAAATGCAATATGAAGAGTACTGAAGAGCCTAGAGAAATAGAATTAGAAACTATAGAAGACAAATTAGAGCAAATACCACTGTGGAAGAAATTCGGTACACCAAACAACATAATTACATAGGAAGATAACATCAAGCAGACGACAAGGAAGAGAGGAACGACCATTCAAGAAGTGGAAATAGAGAGAATGAGAAACCTTTACAGAAAATGGGTAGAGGACCCAACGCCGTAAGGCATAAGTGGTGTTAGAGAAAGAAGCAGACGAATTGGAAATATATTTTGATAAAGACTATTTGAATATAATCTTCATTCTCTTCTCTTTTTAATCTGTACCTTGACTACATTATGTGTCACGTTTAAGGGACTAGAATGGTTTTCATAGAATACTGGGGAACCAGCCTGCCCTCTCTATGGGTAGTAATTATAATTGTTTTCTCTAATATAAATGACAAGATATGGCCAAAACTTCAATGAAAATAATATACACGAGCTGTCATTTAATAGAACCTATATGAA
>OW679196.1:82986956-83303313 GCA_940337035.1 Agriotes lineatus | reverse complement strand
CTTGGTATTCCATGTAACGTTTGGACCCTTGGTACTATGAAGGTTAATGAAAAATAATTGTACAAGCTCGTCCAATACTCGTACATTTAAAAATTAAGTTTTATTGCAGAACTAGATTTATACGAAACTATTATGGGTTTCTTTATTTTTACTTACGTAAAGTTCACCTCATTAAATCAGGTCCTTAAAATTACTAATTAGTAGGTGTGATACTTTCACAACCAATCAAAAAATTTGAAAAAAACTGAAGGATACAGTTTTGTAACTCCTAATTTGTATTAATTTGCATCAGCTTCTGAACTTAGCAATAACACAGCACAGGGGTTCAAGATATCCGCAAAACACAGCAGGTCAAAATCGGCTCAGAACTCCTTTCAGGGCCGTAAATAAAAATTGCAATACAATAATTTATAAGACAAGTAATTACTTTTCGAAGCCAATTTCTCTCGTATCCGAGCATTCACAACAAGCAACGGCTACTGGTTCTAATTTATAGCTGGCCGGAATGCCGACTATTAATAATTTAAATGTTAATTTGTTAATTAATGATACAAATTGCTTTTCTGAAATGTGTTTTATGCTTTCCCAATACGGCTACTCGTTTATACTTCGCTTGCTGGGTATCGTTATTCTGCCAGATCTAGATAAGAGAGATCTATAATGACCCGAGTAGCCTATGCCAGACATTCTGCATTTAAATTCGCTTATTTTTCAGCAATACCTGATATAAATCGCTCTGCCGTAATGATACCGATATTTTATTTCGCTTTATGATGTCTTTTTGCACGATTTACTGATTTCATCGACCACACTCGTAATTGTAGACTGAGCGATTGGTTTTTAAGATACAGAGATGGACACTACACGAGTTAATAAACGTCATAACGGGCCATAATTAAAATGATTGCCAATCGTTCCAGTTTGGAAACGGTTAAGGAACCTTAACATTTTTTAAACGAACTGTCCGAATCATAAAAACCTAGAGATCTCTATCTGCTGGGCAAATTTTTGCTTAAAAAGCCAAACGTTCCCACTTAATTAATAGACAGGTATTTTGATATGTCAGCCTAAAATATTAAGTGGATACAAATTAAGCCCTGGAATAGGTTATTAAATAATAGATTGAAAAGATAAGGTATTAAGATCATTTTTGTCCAATCCAACAACTGTAACTTTTCTTTCCGCATAGTCAAAACTTAGTCAGTCTTTATGTAAGTTACAGCTACATAGTTCCGATAGGAATTTAAATAAGTTAAAAACATTGTTAAATGTGAAATATTATTAGTAACGCATATTGTTTGTTTGTTTATTATGGTCTTATTGTTATTGAGTAGAAACCTTGCATAACTGGCAATGGGTATATCTATATTTCGTCTGTAACTCTAAATATTTAAACGTTTGATTGTTCTATAATCTTAAATAACTTTCCGTTTACAATGTGATCCGTTAAAACGATAGCTGACTTTTAGTCAAAATATTGTTAGAACTAGATTTATCTTTGATGTGTGCCACGTATTACTTAAACTATTTAAAGCACCAGCCTCTACACCACAAGGTAAAATGAGGTTATTGATAACACAATACAAACAATTCGTCAGCTGCTTTGACCGTAGTACCCAGTTACCCACGTATTTATGTTATAACAAAATAATTAAATTACCATGCACTAAGCTTTAATCTCAAATTGAAAGAAATTGCTACCGATAAGTGTAAAAATGCATGGATATTATTGAAAAATCTAGAATTCTAGACAATACTGAAGAAATCAGTATTTTCCGGTACAACAAGATCATTTTCTTCTTCTCTGAGCTATCGGTGGCTACATTTTAATAATTTTACTTTGTGCTTGAATAAATTAGAATTAAAATTAAGCAACGAAAGTAAACTGTTTTTATTTAAATAATACTTCCTCATTTTTATTCACTTCTATTCGTGCATATTTGTTGAGCTAGCCTAGTTGGTTAAAATAAATTACCATTTCACTTGTAGCAGAAGTCATATACCGGGTTTCTTGAGTAGTCGACGAATAACAATATTGTAAAGACCTTGCAACCTTGGACCCCAGGTGCAGACGTGTGACGTCAGCGCCCTTGAAGGCAGCTGCAGACGCGTGACGTCAGCGACCTTGCTGGCTAACACGTGAATGCGTCATGCGGTTCCCAGAAAGGTCCAGCAAAATCTAGATGGATCTCGAAGGAAATTACCCGAATATAAATACACGGCCGCCGGAGTTCTCATCAGTTCGAATTCGGCAGCGAAGCGCGTAGAGCTCCCATATAAATGAACAGTGTGTATATAACCCTAGTGAAATAAATAACAGATAAATAACCATATAAATCGTTAGTGTTTAAGTCGTAAGTAGCCAAATAAATAATTGATGTTTAATCCAGCGCATATAAATAAATAAATGTGTCGTTGTTAGATATAGTGCCTGCAGTTCGTTATTTTAAGTAATTTGTGTTCTGCCTTGTTCATTCGTGTGTTTGTAAATAATAATACTTAATAGTTGTAAATAAATGTTTAATACAAGAAGCGTCGTATAATTTTTTAATATCCCGAACGTTAAAAACGTAACAATATATTTCCAACTATTTCTTTTATTAGAATAAAATTTAGGGACTTTAAAGAATTCTTAATCCAGCGTTTTGGAGCAACCAATTTGTAGCAAATTCTGCCATAAACTTGGACATTCCTATGAAGATGAGTCACGCGGCTATGAAACTGAAACGAAAGCCCAGTCTTCTCAATGGAGAAAGGCAGAAGAAATGTCAAAGAGAGGTCATTAAATGCCCACTGTTTCCTTGAACCACGAAGGTGTTATTCCTGGCGCTCTATAATATACACGGTGGACAAGGAATACTACTTGTAATTTTTGAAGAAATTGAGAGATGCGGGGACTATGCTCTCTGCAATTTCTGGCTATTACAAAAATTGGAATCGCCCTTGAAGAGAATAAAGTAATCGCATGCTGAGCGAATCAGAGAGAAAGAGATCACAAGGAAGCAGCTAATAACTGTTCCAAAAGGTCATGACAAAAATTGCTTTAGAAAAGGTGAAGGAGTGCTAGAATAAAGCTGTGGCTTATCAATGAGACTAGTTTGAAGAAGATTCAGGTGACGTTGTTCTTGGGCAGCTATTTTTTGTAGCAGAAGGTCGAATACTCACCGAATAAACCGCGTAACTTCTTTTCCTAAAAAGCACTTTAAGTTGCAAATTTGACTACAAGTTTTATGATAGATAAGGTGCGGACTGATTTAATGATAAGTATTTTCACTCAAATACTCAGTGGCGTACGCTAAATATTTTTGAGAAGATCAAAATTTAGTAGAGATTGTCGTCACTAACATCAATTGTCATTTGACTTATCAATTTCTAGGGTGATTGTTATAAATGCATATGCCTTATTGTTTGTATCAAAAATGTTTTCAAAAAATAATTATTAAAATAACGCCAAGTTGCTTATGTGTAATAGTTAATAGTGCGTGAGTAATTTAATATGTATTCTTCTATCACTTTGCTGTAATTTATAATTACCCCTACGAATAACAAAGTAGCACTCATACGCCTCGTAATTATTATCTTAGTTTAAAAAGTCGGCATAACTACATGTGGTACAGCTACATGTTTGTTCTAACACTGCACAATGATAGTCACGCTTCACCTGGCCAACTGCACGGAAATGCCTCCGAAAATTCTGCAGTTATCTTTACAGATATATAAATTTTCTAAAATTGTTGCAAGTTTACATATGTTTTAAACTCTTTCATTCATAGTTTGGTTTAGACAACCATTGCAGTTTTTGTGAATTTATTGTGTTATTATAAAATCTGTCCGGGCCCTAATGATAATATAGTAGCACTGATTTCATGTTTTACAAACAAGCATAGCAAACTTACAAAGAAATGTATTATTATTATTATGCATCGATCTCACATTCGTGTCTATTTTCCTGACAACCGTTTATAAACATATGAAATATAAAATACAATTTCAAGCCAAATTGTAACCGGATTTCACTGCATTTATTTTAGTTTGTTCTTAATAAGTACTTAATTATGATCCACGGCAAAACACAGTATACTCACGTCTTATTCTATATAGAAACTAATGTTTCTATTAAAATTTCCAAGTATTTTATATGTTATTACGTTTACTTATATCGAATGATAATACTAGTTATTTACGTGACGAGTGCGGTGGGTTATATTTTGTAGCGCGAGGTTTTAATTTTTGAAGTACGACGCGAAGCGAGGTGCTTTAATAAAATCGAGGGCTGTATGTAAAATGTTTAACGCACAAGTATTGTATTAGATTTTTTGGCCGACATATTTTTTACATTTTCTATAAATTCGACATTTTACTTCCGAATATCAAAACCAACATTGCCATCAAGTTAGCTCCCTTTACTAAAATTTGAAGTCGGATCTGCATCACAACGCTTTGAAACGTCAAAAGTAAAGTCGTAAATATAAATTTTCTTTATATCTCCGAAACTCAACTAAATGAGGTATTACATAACTAGCATTTCTGCAAATTTCCTTTATTACTACAAACCAAGTTTTTCGTTTAAGCTAACAATTTACTAGTCATTTTATCGCACGGGGATGCGTAAAACACTGAGTAACCGTAAAATCGTAGTTACAGTGGACGTCAACTGTGTATGAAGTTGTTTACACGTCGGTGTCGGGAGGCCAAAAAAATAAATTTTAAATCTACTTTGCTGTGACTCCGTATGAACATAATGTAAGATCAACCAACTCAATCGAAATGGCTATTTTTGTATCTAGAATGCAAAATGCTACTTTTGCGTTCAAGAATGGAAGTTATTTTTCCGAGCTTTAGCGAGGCAAAATACCCATTCGAGAACGCAAAAGTATTTCGCATTCGAGATGCAAACAATGATTTTTCGAAAACTGCAATAAAACTAATATAAGAATAAAAAAAAATTAAATAAGGTAATTGTCAACGTTAATTGACAATTTTATATTTCATAAACAATTAATTTATGTTTGAACCACGGCCTGCTGAATTGTTTGACAAACGTCAAAGTGACGTATAAATTTAACTGACCGCAGTATCGGCACCTTCAATTTACATGTAGTACAACATAAATTAGTCATGTTTATAATAGTTATTAGTATCTATTGAAATTTTAAATTACTTAATAAAAAACTATTGTAGGTTACTTAATTAATAAAATCACAAATAAGTTCCTAAAAAATGACAATTTTTTTGACATTTTTTTATGTTCTAGAACGCTAAAGAATTTTGCATTCTAGAACATAAAAGTATTTCGCAGTTAAGTGACAAAAAAGAATCACTTTGCTTACTGAGAATTTAACGAAAATGTCAACATTTGATGACAGTTTTCGAAAAATGTATTTAATAGTTCGATAGTTATTACATCGAGTGGTCAAATAAATTTCATATCTAGTTTGTTTTGGCTCTATATGAACATATGTAATATCAGCCTACTTGATCTAAACTTTATTTGATCACTTTATTTTTCAAACTTAACTATTTCGTCAATTTGCAGTTGAAGATTATTCACATCTTACAAAAAAATACGTTGAAATAACCAGGAAGTGCAAAAAAAAACGAACAGCCTTAGCTTTTTAACACAGTAAAATGCTCAATGGTTTACCAACAACTATACAATTATTAAATTGTCTAAAACTATAGATTTTCAAAAACCAGTATACAGGTATCTCCAAAATGTATGGTAAAAAAGGAATATCCAGAATAGCATAAGGAAATATAACCCATATTTGTGATTTCTACTTTTTATGGATATATAATATTTATTTAAAAACACCAAAAACCAGTTTTGTATTCACGCGTATTACTATCCTACCTGCCTCATTAAATTGCTAATAAAATTAGTCACCAGTGTGGCAGAAGTATTCTTCTTATTACATCACTTATAGTCTGTTTTTTTGCTTTATGATTCAGAGCAGGCTTTGCATTTGAATTTTTGTAACATTGATAGTTGGTCACAAAGAAAAAAAACACTAGTTATGTCAAAAACTATTACAACTGTCAATGTGTTAATTTATAAGCATTATTATACTTAATAAGAGCTAAAATTACTGAACCATTGACAATAAATAAGGTATTGCTTTATTTTAAGTAAGTTTATTTAAACATGATTATTATCTAACTGTACAGAAACGTCATAAAATTTCTAGACATCGATCTCATATGTACTGATGTAAAAATATAATATTAACAATTTGCTGCTGATTTTTGTTTCAGATCTGTGTTGTAGAAGTTATTACTTATGCTAAACATATAACAGGCATTTCAAAATAAAGAGATAATACAAAATACCCTGGTAGAAACATTTTCAGAGATATAATTTACCAGAATTTAGATGGATAAGTTCTTACATATATTGCAGACCAATCCAATTTGATTATTTTTAATCACGTGGGTCAGTTTGACAAATCAGATCACGCTTGAAGTGAAAACGACCCTAGGGTGATTTTCAATCACTATGGAAACTACCTAATTACATTTCAGTAGTATCCTATGGCAAGTTGGTGGCACTGTAAATCTAAGTCAAATTCGAGGTTAGCAGGTTAGCTTTTCCGTCAGTCTGTGTCAAAACTGACGCAAAAGCTAACCTGATAACCTCAAATTTGACCTAGACATACAGTGCCACCAACATAATATTATTATAATGAAGTGTAAAATTAATTTGTCAGAAAATGGATAATTTATTTAAGAACTTATCTTTCCGAATTCACCGCGGCCAGTGATAAATCCTTATAATTTTGACAAATAACATCCCTCAAGTGCGTTGCCTTTAAGAAATAACCCTCGGCTTCGCCTCGGGTTATTTCTAGGCAAGCACTTTCGGGTTGTTATTTGTCAAAATTATTGCGGGTGATTATCACTGCCCTTGGTAAATTATAGCTGATAATCACCCAGAATCTAATTCAGAAGAGGAATACATCTCTTCTTTCGATTCTGTATTAGATTCTTCCAACCTAATAATAACAGGAGGTATCATCCACACCAATTTAACATTGTCCTCTGTCCAGTCGCTTTGTATTAGTAGTTCCGTGTTCAATGTTTTTTTCCATATATTTGCTATACACAATGATAGAGATTTAAGCCATAAATTAGCAATTATGTTTTTGGGGAAGGCTGAGAATTTATGTCCTTATTATAATAGTTCTTACATGCCAATTCAATTCAATTGTATTGACAGTGATATGGAGGTAATCTATGAACTTCATGTCCATGTCGTTTTAAAATACTGTCAATTAAGTATTGCTTTTTGTCATTATGTACAGGTAAAATTAAATTCTGTAATTGTTGCTTTTTTAGTTTTTCATCAAATTGTACGTCACGTTTAATTAACCACATCTGTATTTGTCATTTATTGGACAAGAAATTGGATGGTTTATCGATAAGAACCGAATTATATGGTGCATTGTCCATAATTACCACACAATTGTCATCCAATTTGGACAAAGCAGGGATTAAGTTTTTCAACATTGTCTAAAAATGTCACCGTTCATACACTTATGATAGTTCCTGTTATTATTGTCAGAGTCCAACAGTAAGTCACTTCCTAAAAAAAAACTTGATGATCATGAACATACATTTTTCACTAATTTCGGAATTGTAAATATATCTTTAAAAAGCAAAACAATAGACTATATCTACACACATTAATGTTCAGTACAAAAAATATTTCAAATGCTCCCCTTAATTCACATAATCCCGGAATCGTCTCTACATTGAAGAGGTAAATAATATTTCCAAACATGCATCGTTATTGGCGAATTCTTTGTATGCATTTTCCACCTATTTTGCAAACCGTGGATGAGGTTACAGAGGTACACAAAAGCAAAGCAATCCTCTCAGTGTTAGTAGAAGGATCCATTTTTAATTTTATTGAACACGTACTGGTCACAGATACCAGGAGACTTGTTGATAAATCCATTTTTAAAATAGTGCACTCAATCACAAAACACCTGAGGCATTTCTTTTCTTGTCACAAAAAACTCTGTTTTGAACAAATTCATCTTTGAAAATTGCGAAATTATCTCACTCTATTTTACAAACATGTGTAGTTATTTACGAAAAACATTTATAAATTATTACTAGTAAACCTCTACACTTAACGGTAGAAGCGGATTCGGATAAGAAGAAAGAAAAACACTCGAAAACCTTCATGCCGATTTTTGAAATATTTTGGTAATATCATTATTTCAGTATAACCTATCCGTGATTATTTTTTCTACCTTGAGTTGAGGGACACACTGTATAATGTGTGTTTGTATTCTTCTATTTTTTTTAATTCTAATTTTATTTGCTTTTGTAGATTTGCCTCTTTCAGAAGAACAACTGACGTATACTTACATATTGACTAAAATTGCTTTTAAATTAATTAGCTATTGCCACTTGCTAAGTGTCAAGATGTTATATTACAAATAGGGTACATTCATTTACAAAGTAATTATCTGTTAAATTATTATCCATGTCCAACATCTATGTATGTACTTTTATTTGAACACATCGTATACCATACTGACGTTTGTAGACAAATAATTTCTATCGTGCAAAAAAACGTCATAATCATCACGAACGTTAAGGAATTACCGATCTCAGACAATAATTGGAGTCGTCGCTTCGCTCCTCCTCCAAACAATTGTCTTCAATCGGTAAAATGTCCTTGCCGTTCTTAATACTTAATATACTATATCTGAGCTCCAAAACACGAAATGATTTTACAAATATTTTCGACTTGCTTCTTTAAAGAAAGCTGGGAGTCTTTTAAACTAAACAAAATTGTATATGTCTTTTATGTTGATTTTCATTCTCCTTGCCAGTAGTAGACGTTAAGCTATCACGTAACTACGCTGTCAGAGTAGTATAGTGCATTGTACAATTCACTACTGGGCCTGACGTCACCAGTTCGAATCTCAGTCCGGGCAAGATATTTCTGAAAATTATCGAAAGATGCAGATTGCTATCTCTTCTCACATTTATGTCTAAAATGCCACTTTCTGTCCCATTCACACTCTCAGCTATTGATAAATCGCCGACTCTAATTTAAACCGATCTACTCCCTCTAGTTTTCGCAATTACTTATTAGTTCCTGTCTCCTTTGCGAATTCTTTTTAGTCCAAGTTGTCGCACATATAACAGATCATATAACACAATATGATAACAGCTATGCCATTCTAAAAGCACTATTTCAACAGATTACGAAAACTAAATGTGTCTTAAGAAGTGCTATCCAAACGCATGGCAAACATTTGTTAATGGCAATACCATTATTCCAAGAACAACATATGGCTATATTTATATTTATTGTTATATTAACATTTTCAAAAAATATATAAAAATTTTACTCGATACTTTAGCGAACAAAAATGTCAAATTTGGCAGATTTTAAATCCTTAATATCAGCAATAAAATTGCAGAATAATCTACTTTTAAATGATTACATTTTTTAATATTTCAAAGTTTATGGCAAGCACATATTTGCACAGTGGCGAAATACCCAAAAAAGAATATGAATTACATATTCACACAACTTAATATTTTTTATTTGAAATTTATGTGTTCCTTTATTATTAATTATTAGTAAAAAGGGCAAACGCAATAAGAATGATTTAACATATAACAAAAATTATGCAAAAATAAATGAATAAATTTGCTCATTTGCTTTCATAATTTTATGAAACTAGCTACAATTATTTTTAAATACTAGATCATTCTATGCAAGCAATACCTACGTATTCAAAACACTATGTATGAATATTCAATGATAAATATAAACCTGATTTATTGTATAGTATTTTAAGCAAAGTCGTACGGCAATGCTTTGTCGCATTTAAAAAAATCTTAGTCACAATTGTATTTATTTTAGAGAGAGGCAATAACACTAATAATATTTGTTACCAGACTTGAAACTAATATAATAGTTATTATAAAAACAGTTTTTCAGCGAAACCATTAAACAATCCCTTACAGGATTCTAAAATCTATTAGGCCATTCCATGCCAATTCTTACCTGAAGCAAAAACGAACCTTCATTCTAATTAATCAGCATTTCGTACAATACCCAACTTGTAAAAGCGAACGCCAGCAAAAAGTTGTTTTTCGGACTGTACGAGGCGATTAAACGGAAGGCTGCAAACAAAGACAGAGAACAACTCGAGATAACAGCCAATTAAAAGACGTGGTATATATTGAATAATAATTATAAGTAGCTACTGCCCTACCCTAGTTGTGTGCCGCTAGCAACGACCTACGTCCTGCTGAAACGAGCCGAGCGGGACGACGAGACGATCCCGTCGAGAGACGCGCCTTGCAACACGGCAACTGCTTAAATTAAAAGTGTAGACGGCAATTTGTGAAATTACTTCTCGGAATTATAGTCCTTTTATGTCTAATTACGTCTCGCGCAACGCGCCCTATCTCTGTCGGGACCGATACTTTTCGCTAAGGAAAGGGAAGGAAGACGGCGAAACAAAATCGCGTTCTTACTAATAAATTGCCATTGTTCGATCCGGCGCAATTAAATAAAAGAAACGAATTGTTTCTAAGAATTTAATTAATTAGCTTTGTCGCGCGTTCAAATTGCTGATTTGGCACACCGAAATTGCATTTTACTGACTTACATGGTAGCATTTACATATGCAGCATCGTAAAAAGTAATGTTAATCGCACGAATGAATGAGGTTGATCATAAAACTGGGCCTTTTATGCCTCTCAATTTTGTAGCGATAAGATAGGAGTATTTAAAAAATAATTTCCTTTTTATGGCAGTTCTAGTAGGTATTCGTATTAAACCGCATTCGACTAATTAAACGCAACGTATAAACTTGCTGCCTGGAACCAATAAAAAATAATTGATAAATAACAAATTTGTTTGCAACATAATTACGTGGTATAATTAATTGAATTTATTTTAAAAGCACAAGAAAATTAATTATTAGTACAGCATCAAACAGTTATAATCCCGACAATAATTTTCATAGATAGTAAATTACTGCTACGTTAGTAATCCTTTCAGTAGTGCTGATAATTAAGATGTTAATGCACTACCAACTAGCCAGCAATGAATTAAATGTCAGCGATTACCTACATCAGTTACCTAATGAATATACAGAAGCATTATCAAGATTCAACCAACCACGGGGATGTTAATTAATTTTTTCTCTAAAAGCCATTTTCGTTTACTCAAAATTAATTATTTCTTAATTATCATTTTTATTTATTTCCAAAATTCCAAAAATGGGTCTGACTACTGCTACTAGCAATTCCACACGACTTTTATGTTTCCGGAGTCCACGCAATTTTTAAGCGATTTTATCTCACTGGCCGAGTAAGTTAAAAAAAAATGTGGATTAGAATATGGACGAAATCTACTGTAATACTAACAAACGCCAAGGAATAAAAAAACTTTTTAGTTGTAACGTCAATAAATAATTTGGCATAGTACTAAATTTGGCACTTTTCAGTAAATTAAAAAAATCCCAAAAATGTCGAGAAGTAGTCAAATGTTCTAATCATTGTACGAAACCATGAGAGGGAGAAGTGGTTTTAATTGCTTTTGATCCGTAGTAGTACACAACAATGTTACATACTATGCAATTACAAGAATAAAATACAGTTTTCAGTTTTTTATGAAATTACTATTATACAGGGTAGTTCACTGCCAACTGACCATCACATATCACACAATTACTCAAATATTTATAATACAATATGACCACAGGATAAAATTATTAAGCATTGAAATATACAGCAGTGGATAAATTCGTTAAAAGTTCAAGGAATAACTTTTGGAAAAAACGCCGATTTTTATTTTTATTTGAGCATTTTTTCAAATAAAATGCATACATACAGGGTGACCCGCGTAGGAGGTATGACGTTTCCTATGTTTTTTTTTTTTAAATGGCAACCCCCTTTTTTCATTACCGGATTTGAAAGAACGAATTTTTTACTTACTTTAAGCTCATTTTTGAGTATAGATCGTATGACCAAAAATTAAATTAAAAAATTTAAATTGCAAAATACTAAATTTTATTGCAGTGATAACTTCAAAAACAACTAAATTAAATATTCAAATTGTACACCGTTCTCTGTCTGACAGTAGCAAAGACGACCAACATGTTTTTTATTGATTGCTGTCATTTACAATTTTAATTTACGCGGGTAACCCTGTATGTATAGAGTTTATTTGAAAAAATGCGCAAATAAAAATAAAAAACGACGGGTCCCAGCGTTTTTCCAAAAGTTATTCCTTGAATTTTTAACGAATTTATCCACTACTTACGAAAGCACTGTATACAGTTTTGTCCTATTAACTCTACATATTACCAAAATTCCAGCAGCTACATGCTACATGGTTTATGAAAAAATCGTATTAAAGGAAGTCCACATTGTGTAATATACTGCAATAGAATTTATAAATTTAAAAAATTTAATTTTTAAATTCCTATCACTCTATACAAAAGTAACACTAATTATTTTAGGATTATGTAATATATTGTCTCCTACCAAACACATTACCTACAAGTATAGTTAGTTGTTAAGGTAAATTAGCAACTGTTGCCTAAACAGTTTCTTCCAAACGAAAAATATTAACTGGTTATGTACAAGATAATCAATAATTGAGATACGGTTTTAAAGATTTTTTTAAGCCAACATTTCGGAAAAGTTTAAACGTCTTTATCGAAAAACGTGAGGTTCGTACGTCATAATTGGCACAACAAGCAAGGGATATCTTGACTAGTAGATTAAGTTAACGGTTTAAAACCAAAGAAACTGACATTTGGTTGTTGTCTGTGTTTCATAACAGTGTCTGTTCTACTGGATGTGGTCATTACCCGACATACCAACCCTCCTCCTTTACCTGGCCTTGGAAGCAGCAGGATGCCGCAATGCAACCGATCATCCTGGAGGAGTCAATTGTCGAAAGCCAGATGGACAAAGAACAAGTTGACGCCTAAGAACGAGGTGGAAAGATAAAGATGATCTTAAAACTATAAAAATACACAACTGGCATATATGGCAGAAGACAGAGACAATTGGAAGACAGTTGTCAGAGAAGCCAACACCCTTCAAGGGCCGTCCGTAGTGTTGTGAGTGTATGTGTAGTATTTCAGTGACTTATAGATGTGAAAAGCACAAAGGCCATAAACGCTAGTTACGTACGAATTGCATACCGTACAGATCAGAATATTCACAATTAAAACCAGATTTATAATTTTTATCAATTTTTGCAACCTACAATGGCATTAGTTGTCAAGCTGACAAACAAGACTCTAAGCGGATTCTAACGACCCTTACGAATTCAGAGACGATAAATTCAGAGATAATCGTACCATTGGTTTGAAGTGAAATACCAAAAGCTGAACTTAAAATCCCGTTCTTATAAAGAAATGTCGCTAAGCCGCACTAAGCGGACTATAAAGTGACACATTATACCCTATTTTTGAAAGCGTAATATGTCATTTTACGAACCAAGGGCCATAATAGTTATTTATGTACCAACGGCACTATGAAGATCTTTCTGCCCTTTCGAGGAAGACAAATTACAAGACTGAGGGCTCTGACCTGAAGGTTTATAAATCGCCCGAGGGCTATGAGCATCAAGTAATGCCCGTGGTGCATACACCGTTTTATTTTCCTCTTTGAATACGCAAATAATTTTAAAAGCTTTCAGAGCAGTTCATAACTCCCTAGAGCGTTATGAACGAGCGTAACGATAACGCCCGCTTATTATACCCTCTCGAGCGCTCATGAGAGGGCATGATAAGCGGGCGCTATTATTACGCCGGCTCATAACGCCCTAGGGAGTTATGGACTGCTTTATATACTCCGTATCACAGATATAAACAACAAATATATCAGCGGAAAATTAATTACTTTAGGGCCCGCTTGGTGTTTTGTTTGTCAGTTTGACAAGCAGTGGCAATTAGTGACATCGTAGATTGTTAAAATTTGTAAAAAATATACATCTGGTTTTAATTGTGAATATTCCGGTCTGTATATAAAATGTTGTATGCACCACGTTAAAAATTTGAAAATTTGGAGTACTTGCCATCTTTTACTATTATTTTGTAAGTATCAATAATATTAAGGATATTTTATAGTAACATATATTTACAGAAAGCTGATAACTTGTTCTATGAAACAAAACAACGAAACGATGAAGATGTACAATGATACATTTATAGATTAAAGAAACACTTCTGCCAAAAATAAATGATGATGCTTCACTAACACGAAGCTAAATAATAGAAATGAGTGCATTACAAACCACATTAAACGCGTACGGGACTGTCGTTGAAATAAGAGAGCAATCCAATGTAACACACCCTTTTTATATAGTGCTGCCCATCGTCTAGTTCCTTCGGATATGGTAAGCTTTTGCTAGCTTGAGTTCCAAACAGTGACAGTTTCGGATGTTCAAATTCTTTGAGGAATACGATGTTGGTGAGTTGCTACAAGTGCATTACCACATAATATTAAATGCAATATGGTGCACAAGGTTGTAGGGCAAAAACAAAACAATATTAGATGTGGATATTTAATTAATATAATATAATGTGTTTATTACAGTTAGAAATAGACATTTCATATTTGCATAATTCATTTTTGTGCGAAAATTTGTTACGTTAAAGGTACTCTATCTTTCAGGATGTAATGTATTACTTTACAAACCAAGGGCTATTATAGCAACAAGGGCTTAAAGCGGCAATTATGCACGAAATTATTAGATACAAATAGAATACGTATGCACAGTTGTTGTCCTAAAATAGCAAAACCAAATAATACTTAATAACTCTGTCGTCATTAATTTTTGCTTGGCTTAGAACCATCTTTCTTAAAGTGACAATACTTTCGAAATGTGTTTTGCTGTCTGTTAGTTTTTTGCAAGATTCTTACTGTAAATAAAGATTGTTCATTCATAATAAAACAAGTGCCATTGCTTATTCAGAATTTATTAACTGCCATTGTTCTGTTATTCCCAAGATTTTACATTAAAAATTGAAATACATTATAGTGTAATGGCGATGGAGTCGCTTACATTGTAAAATACTAAATACAAACTTCAAATAATAGTAAGCACTCTTGTTTGACTTTATAAGTCCACAGCATATTGGTCTTTATAAAAATAGATTACTATATGAGTTTTTTGCAAGTTATATATCCAAGAGAGAAGTATAAGAGCAATGAAAAGTAATAATCTACTGATTGTCCGGGAGAAATGAGTGCGCAACTAATGCAATGCATAACTAATGTACTAACGATAGTAAATATCTTTCAAGATTGTATAAAACAAATATACGTGAATAAAATGGTTAAGAAAACATAAGCAGTGAAGACCAAAACGATTTCCACAACGTAAGATCTTATGTAGATACGTATAAAAAGTCAATCACGTCTTTATCGTCACCTATCGGGCGCAGTTCTTCCGCGATCGGTCCTGTCGTTACCGTGCTTTTATTAATGCAACAACATGCATGTGCATTTACGTAACATTCCTTAACCAGCGCGTAAGGCAGCTACCTACTTATCAAATTCCTTCTGGGAGCGCTGGTTCAAATCCCGTTGACTGCGTTTTCTTCTCTGTGAATCAATGTGATTCACATTGCTAACTGTTTCGTGTGTTCCACAAAGCGCGGGCCATAGGGTGATCGTCATGCTAAAAAATAAAAAGGATCAACTTAAGACTGTGCTTCTCTTTGCCGGGAAACAAAAAAAGTAATGCCCGTATGTTTTATCCTTTGGTTTTCTTAACGTGGTAGCGTCCTATGTCCCGCATTACGTGGAATATCCTGTATATGATAATAGAGGGAAGTAAAACCCCAACGCTAAACATGGAGAAAAATGAAATAATGAGTGAAAGAATTCAAATGTCTCTGGATAACGATTGACAAAAACGGCGTGAGAGAGAAAGAGAGAGAGAAATAATGGTATATGGCAGTGTTGCCATATCACAACAACTAATAAACTAGTCAAGTTTAATATGCAGGGTGATTCGTAAGTAGGGTCATTAAACTGAATGTGCATATACTGACCTCACTAGAAGTATATAGCAATATAACACTAAAACGTCATTACTTACGAAAAATCGTATTAGGGATATATGCTAATGTTTGAGAACTATTGGTTGAATTAGATGAGAGTGCATTGACATAATGCACTAAATGTGACTGAAATGCCCAAACTAGTTTTTACGTCTGAATATAATCCAAATTTGGTCTTATCACAACCACTGGGCGACCTTGAGTTCATAGAAATTCATTCCAGTGACCATCAATCAGTTTAATTTTTTTCAGGATTATTATTAATTGCAACGTTGTTCTGTTTGATGTCGTCTAACTACCTTTCAATTTAATTACCATACTTATGAATCACCTTGTATACTACAAATCAACAAAGAGAATATTTTCACATATGGAGACGAAGTCTCGAAAATGAATGAAGCAATAAAATCAAAGTTATTCGCAACATAAATCGATCCACTCCGTTGATCGTCAGAAAGGGCAGCTCAGAGAGACTTGCTGAAAAACACATACGACTTGAGGCGAACGCGGACGAAACTTTATTAGACCCAATACATCAGGAGGGATTAACATGGTATGGGCTATCAACCCAATGTCGGAAAAAAGATTGCAGAAGCAATTGCTCCAATGGGTACCATTACGCCGCTAGAAAATAATAAAAGAGAACCACCTAGAAAATCATAGAAAAGAAAATTCAAGAAGCCATGAATGAAAGACATTTACAGGAAGAGGCGTGAAATTATAGAGAATAATGGCAAAAAGGTGTAAAGTAGAACGACGACAGTCGTAGAAATTCAATAAAGTTGGAGAGTGTTGAAAAGCAGCTAATGACATACGTAGTTTTAGAATTAAACTTCGCCTACTCCTACAGGTACAGTGCTTGATCTATTTATTTATTGGTGTTACATATTTTATTGAACACGTTTAACGAATTAGAAGTGTGACGCTTGGAAAGTACACAGTTTTCGCAAATTTTTGCAAGTTGTACGTATTGCAGGTGAATGTTGTTGGTGTCATTTTGAAGATTTCGTCAAGGGAGAACTTTTTAGAACGGCTATGAAAATGTAAGATTTGAGGGGGCGAAAATAGGGGGGTTAAAACGACTCTTTGGACACGAAATCGTTCGGTGCTGCTACTACGCATACTTGTTCAAAGATCCAAACATGATTTGGAGCTAGTTGAAAAGAGGATGAACCAACGCTTATCGTACTGGCGGTTTTTTGGGGCCTGCGATGCACGGGGGTGAAGCTACAGGGGTCTAAAGCTGAAGTGCGCAGCAAATTGGATGTTGACATAAACAGGGGGAAAGAAAAAAAATTTTTGTTTTTGGCAATATGTGGGTTTTAAAGAATTTTGCGGTTCACGTAAATTTGAGGGTTGCAAAATGAGGAAAACTTCATATTTATCACCTTAAAATCGACATTTGTGTAAAATTCGCTGTTTGGAGACTTTCTACTGATTGATTGTACTTTTAAGAGAATTCGGGATGTTGGAATTTTGCGGCCCAGGTGGATTTGAGGGTTGCAAAATGCGGAAAACGTTATAATTATCAGAAAAAAATAATATTTGTGTAAAATTCGCTATTTGAAGACTTTCTACTGGTCGATTGTAGTTTTTAAGAGAATTTGGAATGTCGAAATTTTGCGGCTCAGGTAAATTTGGGGGATTGCAAAATAAGAAAAACGTTGTAATTATCAGAAAAACCTAAAATTTATATTTGTCTGAAATTCGCTGTTTGGAGGCTCTACTGGTCGGTTGTATTTTTTACGAGAATTCGGGATGTGGAAATTTGCGGCCCATGTAGATTTGGAGGTTGGAAAATGGGGAATACGTTATAATTATCATAAAAGCTTTAAAATTAATATTTGTGTAAAATTGGCTGTTTGGAAACTTTTTACTGGTCGATTGAATTTTTTAAGATAGTTCGAGATGTGTTTGTGAGGCGCGGGCATTTTATGCCTTATTTTACAATTTCTAATAAGAAAAATGTGCAATTTTGTTTGATTTTTCTCTAACGCGAATATTTCTTAGTCACTACCGCGCTGCACTTGTTCGCGGACGTTGGTAGAATGGTAGACGGCCACTGGCAGGGTTGGACGTTAGTGTCAGCTGTTTGCACTAAAACTTAATATTGGTTTGTAATGGAAAAATGCGTGGGGACTTTAAAAATATAAATACATATACATATGTAATATATGTACGGAAAATGCAAAGTTAATTGATATAATGTAAACGCTCCCCAAACAACAAATCCTTTTAAAATGCATTTATTGAAAAATTATCAGAAAACTAAAGATACATATCGACTAAACAACACAAAGTTCTATTCGCATCTAATCCCTTTTTCATATTGCCCCGTTCCTCCTAAGAAAAGCAGTAACATATTCGCCCCAGTTGTTATATTTGCTATTAAATTACGTTTCATGAGTAAACAAAATAAACTATGAACAATAATATGTGGAGCCGCCGAGCGAATGGTTTGTAATTCTCAGTACTCCTTTAAAACAGCTAACAAATGTAATAAAGAATCACTCATATAAACAATACATCTTCTAAAGTTATATAAAAAAAATTTAACGCATTATCGAATTCAACATCTTTATCTAATTAGAGATTAATATTAAATTCAAAATTTTAATATGAATTATTTATTAATGATCTGCTATGCGGTAAAACTCCCCAGTAACGTTTCGCGTGTAGTATAATAAACAATAATAATACAGATGTCAACAATTTAAGAATTTTTTTTTATTTCCATCTGTTGGAAATTTTTCAGATTTTGCAAATTTTATTCCATAGCCAAGTTCATTTTCAATGCATTAACGAAGGTTGGTAAATTTCAACTTCTGTAATTTTTTACCATATAAACAATATAAACTGGCACAGTACTTTTCTGCAAAGTTAAAATGTTTTTTTTAGACTGTAATTAAAGAAGTGAATAACTGAGCTGTACATTTTATGATTACAATTCTTATGGTATGTTGGTCAAGCAACAATTGTGCAACTTATTTTTTATACAACTGCAAGATGTATCAGTCACAAGTACATTCTGTACTTTATAATTAAAGTCCTCTTCGTTAGACAATTATTTTATCAACTTAGTAGTAAAAACAGTCAGCAAAACGTGCTGAGCACAGATTCTTATGAACACTTTTGCCGCTAAATGCTGTTATTGCCCGTATACAGCTGAAATACCTGCCGTAAGTAGCGGCTTTATGGGAACACATGCTAATGCATAAGTTAAAGTTAAGTTTAATTAAGTGAAACTGCGCACTAAAAAAGCCTCTGAACGCCTTCTTAATGAATATTAGCAATTCGGTGTTATACAAGCTGGGAGTGGTTATCGCGCACTTAATTATGGACAAGTTGGTTATTACTTAATTTCTTGAGCTTGCCTACATTCGAAATCTCTACTCCGCTCCAATTACCGACAGTAAATTCCGGCGGTGTGCTCTCAATGCAGCTGAAGATCCGAATAATCCGGAGCATCGCAGGCGATAAAAATACCTGCACATCAATAAAAAATAAATTTCTGAATGGAATAAAATGAACATAAAACGGTCCTAAAATAAAACGACCGTAAAGGAGACGGGTCGAATTAAAGATCCCAAAGTTCTAAATTTCGAATAATTAAATTTGATAAAACAAGCTAGAAGTTGTTAGGAATGTTAGTTGAAAGATACGGTAGCTGATACAAGCGCCCAGATGAACCTTGCTCTTCAATCAATTTGTCTACCGCTTTCGACAAAAAATATCTGAACAAGATATTCTTGAAACTAGAGACTAAAGCACAATTAAAAGGAAATTCTTAAAACCCACACATAATCCTCTACATTTGTATTTACTTGGCTAAGATAAAGCTCTTGTATAAACCTACATGTAAAATACGAAACAACAAATTAAGCCTTTAGAAATAGCATTAATATAAAATTATATTATTAGTCTACTGTAGTCAGTTGAATTATAATAATAGTTATTTACGATACACGTGCGTAAAGCTAGTCATTAGTCAGGAGTAGGGCAGAGTTAAAACGCGAGTGTAGCTAACGTTTTAAGCCCCATGAGTGACTATAGATGCTTACGCATGTGTATGATATAATATTTTATCTAAGATAAAAAACACATTAGATATGAAAAACTATTTTAAATGTAAATTAGAATTATTAGCAAGCGGTTGTAATTTTGCGTGATTAAAAATTTTAGAACACGTTGCTACTGACGAAGTCACTTATGAAATCATATTATTAAATAGTCGTTTTACATACTTAAAACTACCAACTAAAAGCCAATTTTACACACTGTTATTTATGCAGTGTGTATGTAATAACTATGTAAATATTTTTTTGTATACTGGTCTGGTAGCAACTATCTACCAGCTTAGGGACGAGGCCGGTAGGTGCGTTTTTATGGCCTAGACCGGTAGCACTTAGCAACGCCTGCTACTCGTGTTATACGTTTGGCAGTACTGAAATATATTGCTGCTGGCACTGTCAGTCGACGTCAAATTCCAGGTCAGCTGGTCAATTTTTCCGTCAGTCAGACAGCGTCTCCAACAATACACTTCAGTACTGCCACACGTATAACAAAAATCACAGCATTTTTAAAGCAAATGGTTTGAGATAATTCTTTAATAAAATAGAAATGGACGCATGGCCGTTATTCGCATTTATGGCCTCCCTACTTTACGTGTGTCGCCCTACCGCACTCGACCGTGATGTACTAATCGGCCATAAATGCTTAGCTACCGGCCTAATGTCGTAAATAACTATTTTTCTATACTGATTTGGTAGCAACTATCTACCACCTTAGCAACGAGTCCGGTAGGTACGTCTTTATGGCCTAGGCCGGTAGCACTTAGCAACACGCATGTGATTCGTGTTCTACTTTTGGCAGTACTGAAGTATAATGCTGACACTGTCAATCGATGCCAAATTTGAGATTAGCATTTATAAAAATTTTAAAATGCGGTATTCCAACACTTAAAGTATATGTTTTACTTCTTACAGCTGCAAAAATATTCAATAGTTAAACATTAATTATTTATTTATAGCCAAAGTACGGATTTACTTGAAGAAAACATCTGTAAAGGGGTTTACATGGAACTTCCCTTGCGCGAATTTGATAAATTTGCAAATAAAAAAATTTAGTCCGCTGAGATTCGAACTCCGCGCCCCGAGGCTAATATTTCGAGCCATTTTCTTGTCTACCGCTCGAAGTGGACGAGTTTCTAATGCGTTATAAAGCATCATACTATTCTGTCCCATATGTGGTGATCCTTACCCTGTTTGTGCTAGGTCTCATTTTCGCCAATGATAAAGCCTGAGCTATGTGCAAATTAATACTTGTATCTGTTTCTCAGGCAAAACTAAACTAAACAAAATTTTACTTTTTAAGGTACTGCCGCTGCATATATTTCTTCGAAATGTTCTCGGTTTCATGGCAGCTAGATATATAATATGCATGCAAAATATTGTCTTCCTCCAACAAATAGTTTTTGTGTTATACGGCCAACAGGCAGACCGATAGGTTAACTTAGGTTATGTAATACAACTAAAAAATGGCAAGGGTAGGTTAGCGATATTACCCTTAAAAGTGAATAGTGTCTTATGTATACTAGCACGACTCTTTCGTAAGCAAACTGAATTTTATTCTAATATATTTGTTGCAGTACCAGAAAACATTGTCATTTCACAGCATAAGATGTCATCATTCAAATGATATGACAGTAATCAGCATAATGACGTTAATACAAAAAGTGATGAACTACAGAACCTAAAATCTATTCTTTTAATTGAAGCTGTAAACGGATTTTTTAAAGCTTTTGACCAAATGATCTAACATATGCAATCATTGTAGTTAGATGCAGGAAAATTTGAAACAATCAAAATGAAATTAATGTTATCAATTAAATGTCGCTGGATACTTACAGCTCCAAAGTATTTAATCGGCATATCGTTCATGAATTCTGGATTACACATTTACTGAAAACCAGTGCTTTGCTTATATGTAGTAAAAAAATAAAAAACTTATTTTATATTAAACACCTAAAGTTTATCATTATACAATCCATTTAGTATTTATCAAACATTGGATAAAAAATGATTATACATCTGTTTTTACACGTTACTGTACAAAATGTTCACATTGCCTAAATGTTCACATTTTTGGTACAATCTCAGCAATAATTATTTATAAAATTGATTTCAGTTTCGTATGTACAATTGCGATCACCCAAAGATGCACGGTTTTTCGTTACTAAGGCAATTCTTAATTGTTTTCATACATTATAACTGGCTATTGTCAGTGGCGTTCCTTTTTTTCAAATTATTTAAAAATAAAGTAATGACAGTGACATTTAAAAAGTTTGTAACGCCTACGATTAAAAGGCAAAGTTAGAAAAAAAATTGCATGAGGGAAATTAACAAAGAGTTCTCACAAATTATTTAGTAGTTCTGCAGTACTCTTTTTTTTGCAATTAGAGCATGGCTAACCTTAAAACCTTCGCAAGGAAACGTTATATTAGACGAGATATGTTAAAATGTTCAACTAACTGTGGTTTCGATTGCATTTATATCGAAAGCTGCATAATTTAATGTCTTACGACTACAGATTGCAGAAGAAAAGTTTCATAAAAAGAAAATGTCACGTTATTGTTAGATTCTGGGTGTGTTTATAAAGTCAATTTCAGATTATGTTGTATAAGATGGATTTAAATAATAATAAAACGTCATTTTCAGGAACAGAAATTTATTGAGCAACAGTAAAAAATTATAAATCTGCACTAATTTAATGATAATAACAAATGTTGAAAGTGTCTCCTTACTTCCCCCAAATATTTTTGAATTCGCCTTCTCAATCCCTCAAAAATGTTTGGTAATAATTGAGGTGAGTTGTTAATTTCTTAGAATTTTCTTCAACTCAAATTTTAGTTCGTTTAATTTATTAACCATAGTCTTTAAAGTACAGTTTTTAAAATAGAACTATAGAAAAAAGTCTAACAGTCATATCATAAGAGCGAGGGGGCAAGAGTGTTGCAGTATTCTTACTAATGATCCTCTCAGCAAAGCAATACTATTGCAGAAAACCATGCAGTAGCAAGTGCATTTAACTGTTTCTGCCTTAGAAAAATATTCTTTTCAACCCACACTCCTATTTTCCGTAGATGAAGATGAGTTCCAGTTGTAGCGTGAGAATATTGTTTTCATATTCTTTTGCTTATATTGTATTTACTGTCATAAATGTCTAATTGGTGCTTTAAGTCTTACCAATTTGTCTAACCGTTTTAATGAAAATAGGTACTCTCTTCTGTGACATACCCTTCTTTCCCTCGAATGCTTCCAGCTTCTCGAACATTGTTAACCCAATTCTTCATCAAGTTATACCATTTCCGATAGGTAATATTTTCATTGGGATACCTCTTTCGAAATTCTATGAGAAACAAGAAGGAATCGCATAACCCTGTTCTTCGTAAACTTGGAAGTGGTTCTACCGGTAAGATTCAATAATGGGTGCTCTTTGAAATATATTACAGTATATTAAACTACAAGTCATGAAAGTGGGCTTTTGCAAGGCGAGGAGGTTTGTTGAAGAATGCGAGGATGCATTAGCGTCCGAGCACTTCTTCTAAGCCTCCGAGGCACTTTCATGGCGCGGGATGTATACAATTTTTTTCCGTGCCCCTTTTTAAAAACCTAAAAATTAAACGCACAAATAACTTGTATTTACAACAATTAGATTTGCATTTACCACTAGGGTAACAACAAATAAACATATTTTGGAAGTAAAAATGACTATTTATGAAAGAAACTACTTTCCTGTTGTAAATGGGTCCTGCAAATAGACATTTTGAAGCCAGTTTCGGAAAAAATATTTTGCGCAATTTGCCAGATTTCTAAAAAATATAATTATTATTTGACAAATTTCCTGAATCTAATAATTACGCGACTTTTTATCCACAACTCGTTGAGGACCTGTTATTTCTGTTTTATATGCCTAGAAATTATATTCCAAAAACTATTTACCATAATACATTTTCAAGATCTTCTTTTTTATCTATCCCTTATGCCTAAGGGCCTAAGGGTTTTATACAGTATGACAATAAATATAGGATACTGAAGTTTGCAAACTTAATTTGTTGTGGTTAACAACTATCACTTTAATATTTCCAGTTTTGATGTCTATTGTATTGATGTATGACATGCTCCACGTAACCACCACCCCTTTGCAAGCATAGTTCCCTTCCAAGCATTCTTGAAGATTGCCTACATAGGTAATTTCTAAATAAAGGTTGACGTAAATTTTGGAAGAACTGTACGATCGCCCTCTCAATTTCGCAGTTGCGAATGACTGTGTGATTTTCATTGAAAATGTTGTTTTCCATCGTTCCCATTCTCTAGAAATTGAAATTTAACGTACTTGATACTTGGTCCGTTATTTCTGCCTTATTCGTATGGACGGTTATAGAGGTTGCAAACAAAATGATTTTGCTCGGTAGTAAACATCCTGTTTAACACGGTAACTGATACGATGCTTTTAATTTTGGTATCCTATATTTATTGTCATATTGTACTATTCTATACTTCTTATACCCATTCCTTATATAGTTCCCTTCTCTTTACTATGTGTTTTAATTGCGTTACGTTATTCTCGTCCTAACTCTCGGCCTTCTTCCTTCTACTTTCATCTCTGTCATTATTGTTGGAATTATGTCTTCTCCCATTCTGCAGATATGTTCAAACCATTTCGTTTTGTTGTTCTTTATCTTTTTTACTACGCACTCAGTTTTTACCATCTCCCTTATCCTACTGTTATTAATTCTAGCCTCTCCGAATTTTCAAATGTGAATAAAGTGAGAGTTTATGGTTTTTTAAGCATCGTTTATACATAGATTAAGGTGTATTATGTATTGAAATATAGTCTTCTTGGGTTTTGAATTTAATTAATACTTAGTTATTAGCTGTAACCGGAGCATTCAAAAAGAAATGAGATTAAAAGATACGTAAGTAAGATAGTCGACTAAGACGAAAACGTAGCTTCTACTATATACATATGCTGCTCCGTTACTTCCAACTCTCACGTTGGTGTTTGATTATGAGATTCAGATTCATTCCTAACCTTATCCACAATATAATAGTCGTTAGTTCCAGACAGCCGATCTTGCATCTGGTCCATTTTGCTTTTATATAGAAATGCAATTGGCAATAAGCATTGACGCTAGATTAAATTGTATTGGTACATAAGCTTCTGGATATTATTTTTTCAGTGGGGTTAGGTTTTATGTAGGCTGGTTGACAGCTTAATTATTTTATCTACTTTAGTGAGATAAATAACTCATTAGGTCACTCATTTGACACTATTTCCGTTATGTAATAAAGATCATTATACCACTCAGTTAGGTAATGAAGCCGTTACCTAACTGAGTGGTGTAATGGCTTCATTACCTAACTGTAATAGCGTCAAATGAATGACATAATGACATTTGCTTACTAAAACATTTTTGAAAATGACAGATCTGACATTTGTATTGGTACATAAGCTTCTGGATATTATTTTTTCAGTGGGGTTAGGTTTTATGTAGGCTGGTTGACAGCTTAATTATTTATCTACTTTGGTGAGATAAATAACCCATTAGGTCGCTCATTTGACACTATTTCCGTTATGTAATGAAGATCATTATACCACTCAGTTAGGTAATAAAGCCGTTACCTAACTGAGTGGTGTAATGGCTTCATTACCTAACTGTAATAGCGTCAAATGAATGACATAATGACATTTGCTTACTAAAACATTTTTGAAAATGACAGATCTGACATTTGTATTGGTACATAAGCTTCTGGATATTATTTTTTCAGTGGGGTTAGGTTTTATGTAGGCTGGTTGACAGCTTAATTATTTTATCTACTTCAGTGAGATCAATAACTCATTAGGTCACTCATTTGACACTATTTCCGTTATGTAATAAAGATCATTATACCACTCAGTTAGGTAATGAAGCCGTTACCTAACTGAGTGGTGTAATGGCTTCATTACCTAACTGTAATAGCGTCAAATGAATGACATAATGACATTTGCTTACTAAAACATTTTTGAAAATGACAGATCTGACATTTGTATTGGTACATAAGCTTCTGGATATTATTTTTTCAGTGGGGTTAGGTTTTATGTAGGCTGGTTGACAGCTTAATTATTTATCTACTTTGGTGAGATAAATAACCCATTAGGTCACTCATTTGACACTATTTCCGTTATGTAATGAAGATCATTATACCACTCAGTTAGGTAATAAAGCCGTTACCTAACTGAGTGGTGTAATGGCTTCATTACCTAACTGTAATAGCGTCAAATGAATGACATAATGACATTTGCTTACTAAAACATTTTTGAAAATGACAGATCTGACATTTGTATTGGTACATAAGCTTCTGGATATTATTTTTTCAGTGGGGTTAGGTTTTATGTAGGCTGGTTGACAGCTTAATTATTTTATCTACTTCAGTGAAATAAATAACTCATTAGGTCACTCATTTGGCACTATTTCCGTTATGTAATAAAGATCATTATACCACTCAGTTAGGTAATGAAGCCGTTACCTAACTGAGTGGTGTAATGGCTTCATTACCTAACTGCAATAGCGTCAAATGAAAGACATAATGACATTTGCTTACTAAAACATTTTTGAAAATGACAGATCTGACATTTCTCTTAATGAACTTTTTTCAATTCTAGGCAGTTGTAAATAAAATTTTGTACAATACATGTGTAATAATGCATTATTAATATACTTGTGTGCATACACCCACGTATATTAATGATGCTCTTATCCCACTTGTATAGTAAATAACTATTATATTGTAGTTCTAGCTATTATAAACTGAAATTGTCCTCAGTGCAATACTTACCCAGAGTTAAAACCAAATTATAAAATCACATGTCAAGAGCTACAAAATAAAATAATTAAATATCAACCAGTCAACATCAAAACCTAACCTCGCTGCGAAAATATTATCTATCCATCACAGTTCAGTCTTATAATGCTTGTTACTAATGGTTTTCCTAGAATTTCACCATTTGCATTTCCATGTGAAGAAAAATGGACTGTAATCCATATATGTATTTCCAAAAGAACTATATTTAACATGTCCCGGGTGGTGTATCTTGAACAAGCGTCCACGTTCGATCAGCAGAGTTAAGCAACGCTCTTTCTGGTCAGAACTTGTATGGGAGTTCCATGGCTGCTTCTCTCGGCGACTCGTGATACGGCTATCACGGAAATAGTTGGTCCCGGATGTCATAATAACATCATGACAGTCGTTAGTGGGGTTGGAAGTCCCCATAAAATGTACAGTGACGCCTATAATTGGCCTAACGGCTGTTGGCTGAGTATCAAAAATAAAAAAATAAAGAAAATAAAATAAAGCCTTCCAATTTTTGTATTAAGTCGATATTTCTAACGAAGAAATTTATGAGGTAGCTACTCTTCGCTCTTAAGATGCTGTAAACTGACTTTAACCTTTTATTTTTGCTTCGCAATAATTAGAACAAGTATTTAAACATGCTGCTATCCTCATCGAAAGCATGCCGTAGTAAAATTCCTTTAATACCACGAAAATCGCCACATTTGCAGTTCGTCCAAGGTGTCTTTCCTTGACTCATGTCCATATGGAGCAGATCTGCAAATGAACTAGAATATTCTTTTCTATTAATAACGCACCCACGATTGTAGATAATTTCCGTGATTGCTTCATATACGTACATGACGTCAGGGAAAAGATCCCTTAGACGAAGTGTAATATCGTCCTGTCTCTATCATCTACATATTTAACGTAGGCAAAGTTTAGTATTATTTTTCCTAACAAGAAAAACATGGTGTGTTTTGTATTGAAAAAGTATTTGATTATACTCGTATTCAAAACTTTTTTGTTTAATACGAATTTTATTTTCGATCTCTTTTTCCTAACGTAGGCTGAGAGTCTGTTATAAAAGGCCCAATATTTTTCAAAAACGATGCAGCTTTCGTCTGCACGTTTTCCTCGAATCTAGTGAGCAATTTAAGCAAGTTCTTTGAACTGCCCTGCACAGACGGATGCTTCAATTAGAAAGGATCGAAAATCTAGGAAAGCCGCAGGTAGGAGCAAACCGAGACTCGGATAACTTACATGGCCTACTGCGTCTTCGCAACAGATGCCAAGAGACAAAAGACAATCAGCCTATTAAAGGTGGACACCGTACCAACAATTTATTGTCCCAATTAGCCAAATCGTGAAGCTACGTGTTTTGGAAAGGCAATGGTCCTCGATATAGTAGCTTGTTAAATAAACCGGTATCTTCCCACAAAAATTCTTCCCGCACGGCGGCAGGACGAAGACATCGCGCGAAAGTACAAATTAGAGGCAGAGGACGAACGCCCGGACAGGAAGAGGAAAGCCCCAGGACGCGTTGACAGCTTATCTGCTGATATGTGTTTTTGGGGAGTCCGACTTTTATACCTTTTATTCGGCCCCCGAAATGCGCACGAATAATTTTCCCGCACGTCCCTCTAATTTAAAACACAAATTAAGACAGATAAAAAACGGACTTGTACCAAAATTAAAGCGGAAAACGCTCCTAAGAACTTAATCCGAGTATTTGGGCCCGATCTCCTCAAACACTCCTAATTAAGAGAGTTTGTATACAAATTAAATGAGTTGATTTAATTATTGTTGGTTTTCGCTTTTTAAGGCAGTTTTATGTTGCTTTTATGGCGTTCAAAGGGGCAATTCCAGATTATGGAGGCATAAACTCGAAATACAGAGCGCACTTGTCGCACTCCACGTCCATTTTGTTGAAATTTATTAAGAAATTAAACCCCGCCAAAAACGCATCTGATAAGAGATGACGTAAAATACTTCGCACTTATCAAATAATATTTAATATTTACAACCATGCCTGTTGTTATTCTCAGAACGCCAAGCTAGCTGCATATTTGTAAACCCCAAATACCAAACGTTTCTTTAAAGCTTAGAAGCTAATGCTTCAATGTTTTAATATAATCCACAAACAATAATAATAATAACAACAGAAAACAAATTTAAAAAATAATACAAATATTAGATTCTTCTTATTTTTTAATCTTAAATGATTTATTGAATTTTCAACTCAATTATAAAATTAAATAAATTTCCGCCTTCTTATTTATTATATATACACTATTCACTAATGTTGCAAAATATACAGCAGGTCATTTAAAAATCACTTTTCAACTCATACTCTGTGTGAGGGTTAGTAGATATTTTAAGCTTTTATTAAGGGCGACTGAATTGTCTGAATTATAGAGGGAGTGTACCACGCTCATGTAGGCCTTAATAGGAACCCGTCGTGGTAGGTACCTATAATTTCCTGTGTGACTTGTGTATATGTTTGTGTGCAGTCTTGTTATTATGTCGCATAGCCGAATCTTCAGAGGAAGCGACATTAATTGTACCTCATCTTCGAATGGTCACCCGATATTAAGCGTGTAATATAGAACTTAAAAATATGTACTGTAAGTTTAATCCTTCTATTACACTGTTGGTAAGAAGCAATGACATGAATAAAGTAATTGTTTTGTACATCTACGCTCTTAATATTACGTCTTACTGATTGTACAACCAAACAGGTTTGCACAGAACTCTGTTTTACTGTTTCTTATAATCCTTATATATAAACGCTTGGTATACCTGCATGTGTCAGGCTTTCATCGTCTCCGTTACTTACTTTTATCGACACCCTCCCTTCATAATACAACGATAAGCCTTTATGCTACGTAGTATTCCTAGACGCGCGGTTAAGACGTCAGTCTATAAATGAAATTCCCTCTGAGAGTGCAGGTTCGAATCTTATTGACTGCGCTACTTTTCTCTCTTTGCTAATGAATATACCTTCCATTAATAAGTGTTTCTTTTAATTGTTTCAGTCCTATTAGAAACATTAAGATATATTGAGAAGGTTTTAAGCCTACAACTTAGCTCTGTTTGCAGTGCAAAATATTTAACCAAGTCAGTAAAACAATAATAAAAGTATTAAATGCATTGGTAATGAGATGCGAAAAGTAGTAATTAAACGGATAAATGCACGCATAAACAAAGCATATTTCAGAGAGTTGGAATTTGAAGTTGAATAAAGTAAGATAATTAATGATAGGTTTGTGCATATTAACGCCAGAACAAACAAAATTTAATTGACACAAAAGGTTTGTTATGTGCAGACTAAATGAACGAAGTTATTAATAAAAGCAATCCCGAAATTAGAAATCCGAAAAGAAGGAAAACGAGCAACGTGTGTAAATGTGAACTCAATCGCCAAAGCATTAATAATACAAAGTAAAAAGTAGAGCAGTGATTTTAAAACAGTTGTGTGCGTGCCGGAAGAAACAATGATAGTTATAAGCAAAGGACAATTTTTTATATTTAAGAAAATATTAATTTAAGATTTATGTAATCAAATTTTACTAGATTTGTGTATTTTGCTATAAAAATTAATTTCTAATTAACAAAAAATATCGCGGTAACATAACAACGTGATGCTTTTTTGTTGTTAGAGAAGAACAATTTAAATTAAAATTAATGAATCTTGTAGAATTTGTGCTCCAATTTTAATTAATGTTTTTTTTCAATGAAAAGTGTGTTAAACAAATAAGAAGTATACCATTCTATTGAGCAAGTGTTCGGCCAGCTGTGAGAGTGTTTGTAGGCAGCTTCACGACAAAAAAATTAAAATTTTCCAATTCGCCTCCCAGATTAGACATCGGCAGCCGATCAGCTGAAATTTCCGAAGGTCGTTTCCAGCATAATTAAGCAACTGAACCCAGAGGTCTATACTGCAACAAGTCGGCGGGGTCTGCAAGAGCACCTAGAGCAACATCTCCGGCCTGGGAAGCGGAGCCGGAGGCAGAAAATCAAACGGTGGTACCTTCCGATCATCTCCGTTCCAGCTCGACAAGATCTTCCAAGGTATGATACTGCTATTTATTGAGTGTCGGGCCACCAGAAAACTGCGGAACTCCAAGATTAGGCCTGGTGAAAGGTACTCAACGTGTTTCCAAGCGTCCGGCTATGCCCCAATTTTCATAATTAGCATAGCATCGTCAGAATCTGCGACATTGCAAGAATTTCCAAGCCACCAGAAACAGTTGACGGTTGGCGTGGGTCTACGTCATCCTATAACAACGAAGTCGAGTTTTTGTTGCCAAGCAAAATATTGAACCAATTTACCTGACGATTCCTTGTAAACATCGGGTTTTTTTTATAAATATTCAAAATCGCTGTTGCACTGGCGACATTTTTGTGTCATTTGGCGGATTGTAAATTGTATCTACCAGAACCGCGTATATGAGCTACTCCAGGACAAATGGCTTAAAATCGAGGTTATAGCCAATTTCTGATCCCAACTGAGAAAAGGGCTTGTGTTTTTGCCGACAGCTAGCTTAAATAATATTTAAAAAGGGGCATTCAACCATTTTATTTGTGCAATTAATTAATACATTTCATTTTAACTAGCCTGGAATTACTGACAGGCAAAAGTGAGCACTGTATAAAATTAAACTGAGAATTGTGTGTATGGATTTACCCTAATTTTAACTTATAGAATTTTGTCTAAAAATAATAATACAAATAGGCAGTTCATTACAACCAGGCACCGCAACATGGAGTCTAATACAGCAGCCTTTCATAACAAACAGGCTCCGCAACGTGGAGCTTTTACACAAGCATCATAACAATTATAGCTACTTTGTAGCTAATTATGAACACTACTCGATCTAGCTAATTTTTTTTCTGTGCGCTTGAATAAAGACGTTTAAAATATTTTCTTCTGCAACTTCTTTATTTACAATTCGATTTCTAAATGTAAAAACATTTTTAATTAAAATAAGCCCCTCTATGTAGTGAGGCAGTGTATAAATAAAGTTCAAATTTCCCCTATTCTCATATTTAATGTGTCGGTTCCTGGTTTTGATATCATGGTTATATTTTTATACTAGTTGGCCTACGAAGTGTCCCCACATATGATTTTTTTCTGTTTATTGTAATTAGCACAGCTTTTAAAATTAAGCAATTTTATTATAAATTTCTGTACCTTGAAATCAGATGTTTTTATTCAAACTTATGTTTATAAAAATTCTTCAGATAAAAAAAAAACTTGATCGTGGGAGTCATTGAAAACAGTCAAACCTGCCTATTCTCTGTAGATGCTTTTTGTTGACATCGAACTGTTTTTTGAAGTTTAACATTTACTTTCGACATCTTGTTCAACTTATCCCATGGCTATTTTAATGTTACCTATCAATTCAATGTATAAATTTGGTTTAAATTACATATTTTTGCATATATGTGTAGCTGATGATTAGACTGTTAGGCCCATGAACTAATAATTCAGCTAATTGTAGTTCAAATGTACTTTGTTTTATAAACAGCGGTGTAGACAGACGACCCTTGACCAAAATCATGTTTGACATCCCGGTATAAACAGATCTACATTTCGCAGTCTTTTCCAACTATTCTATAAGTATTTTCTTTCCATTTTTTTAAATTTTTTTGAGATTTAAAGCATTCGTTTGTAGTTCTGGTATTATTTCTGTTTTTTACGCTCCGAAGGCATCGCTTTAAAGGTTCGATAACATAGAACGCCGTCGGGTACTTCAGGTAGCCTAAACAGTTTAAAGTGACTTTTGATTTCGTATTATCGCTCCTTTTTTTTTAGAAAACTCTGGTTTAAGCTATTTTCCTGGCTTCGGAGTTTCTCGATTTTACTTTCGAAGCCATGTGAGGAGCGACGTGTTCGGCAAAATTCAGGTCTCTTTCCTTTTGTTCTCCTATTTCCTTTCCTTCTCTCGTTCTCTGTTCGGGGCGACGGTGATTTTGTATTTCCGCCCCAATAGTTCTACGACGGTATCGAGGTTCACTATGCTACCTGTCAAAAATTGTGATACGCGCAGCTTCACGTTGCTATTTTACCCGTATAAATATCCGAAATTCCTGTAAGTGCGAGCTCGTCCCCCGACAACCTCTGTTAAGATTTTCTAGCACATGCTGTAGCTATTTAAGGTAAGATTTTTCAATTGTTTAATTTTTCGCACACCTAGTATTGCCTCCCGACAATAAGGAAATGCATCGTGAAGATCACTCATCGCTAATGTTTTGATTGCAATTTCTTGAATTCTTTTAAGTCGCACTTTATTATAATTTTGTAGCTGGTAAATAACAATATGTTGTTTATAATTTGTCATTCGCTTTTGTGTATTCTGATTTTATGCTGCGCCCTTTTGTTTGTTTCGGATAATTTCACTGACATATATGTGCCATCCGGCGATTACGCTAAGTTTTTATACGATAACTTAATATTCAGCATTCGTTTGAAAGACCTCATCATACGGCGCGATATGTGAGTATGTTATTTGAATAGTTTTTTTAAGTGCCTGATGGATCTGACTTTAATTAGCGTATATACTATTTTGCGCGAGCTCTTATCAAACCAAATCTTTTTCAAATGTCATTCGATACCGTGGTATACCATGATGCTGAATAACATTTCTGAAAACGCAACAATGCATACAAAAATCGACGAAGATAACTTTACAGATAAAATAGGCAAAGGGGTACGACAAGGTGATACCCTAACACCAAAACTATACACTCTAACACTGGAAAATGTTTTCAAAAAGCTGAATTGGCAAGAAAAATGAATAGAGATTGTTGATACGTTCCTTAGATTGACAGACGAGATTGTCGTAATAAGTAGAGATGCAAACCAGCTTGAAAGAATGCCAAGAACATTAGACAAAATATCGAAAAAGCATGGAAATGAGTTTAACAGAAACGAAAGTCATGTCTAGTAGTCAAAATCAGTTTAAGAAAATAACGAAATCAAGAAAATCTAAAAATATGTTTACTTACTACTACTGGCGCATCAGGTTGGCCTGGATAACTTTTGGTCGACTGAGAAAAACATGAATAGATATTCGTGTGTGCTACATACACTGATATATGTGGAATGGAAACAGCCACAACAAGAAATAGTGCAAAGACATTAAAAACTACGCAGCCAGCTATGGAGGAATTTATGCTGGGAATCTGCTTTACAGACAGAAAAAGAAACGTTAAAAGTAGAAACCAAACAAAATTAACTGATGTCAAGCACAGAAGCACACAACTTAAATGGAACTGAGCCGAACACCTAGCTTAAAAGTCAAAAAATGAATGGGATCAAAAGAAACGTGGGAAGACCACAGAGATAATGCTTTGACGATATCAAGAAAAAAGCAGGGGAGGTTTATATCCAGCAGGGCAATAACAATGGCTGATGAAAATGAAGATGCAACCTACCGCAGTTCGACTACTCCGTCTGGTTCATCGGAGTATGTCAGGATAAGTTATTGAACCTGACGTCCACAACTATCAGCTTACTTCTGCTTATAACAATTATATAAATTTATCACATATTCATCAACACTTGGGTAGCAGTTTCTAGATGTCTTGCAAAATGCATACCAAATTTTCCTTTTGTTTGTTTTTGGGACTTGCCGCTGCTTCTTGATTAAGCCAGGTTTAGTCAGAGGTGACGAAATAAATATATATAGTTAAGTGGAAAATGGTAGATCTGTTTTTCGTTTTGTTTTTAAGTCGTGTCTTGTAAGCTATAAATACATTAGCAATGTTGTTCCATCTATCCCATCGACATGTTTGCTAGAATTCTATTATGTACACTTATTGTATTATTTTTGAGTTCTTCGTGTCATTTTTTGTTTGCTAATGAGAAAAGTCAAAGCTGTGAAATACCAAATACATCAGCCACCGATTGTTATGATAATATGGTTATGCCTGTAGTAGAATTATGCTTGATAATTCATAATAGAGTATTATCCAAACTTTACCATATATGCTACTTGGATGTTTAGAAGTTGTAATGTTGCTGTGAACGATTTTTAGCATAAAGTATTCTGATTGTTCATGGTATTCTATTAAGATGTTTCCACAAACGCTATCGGCGGCACTATCTTAATCCTAATTAAATTATTTGACTAATCGACAATTTCCAACATCCCTTTTTCCAAGCTTCATTGTCCATAATACACTAAATGACGAAAATGTTCCTAGACACAAGACTAAGAAAATCCTGTTGTTGCACTTTTGCATATAAAATCGACGGTATCATTTACATCAACATTTTCCCTAACACTTCGTGAGGCTGGAACAAAAACCATTTATCAGGGGTAATATTGAAAGCGATAAGCCCCAGCACTTAAACACCTATCTCCAACATTACTCGATTCCATCGTAAGTGAAGAAAAGCTAAGCAGCTCCTCTTTCAATAAAACGGCACTATCGGCGATTGCGAAGGATTCAAACCGGGCCTGTAAGTAGCAGCCAAGCCGCTAATGGGGCATTCTAACCAATTGGTCTCATACGGCCCGAGATAACGGCTGTCTTTACCCGGATTTATTACTGATGCTACTGTGCTGCCAGGCGGAAAGAAATTTCGAGCTCTTGCGGCACTCGGTATATCACGTCAGCTGCACCTTTCAGTAACACGTGTTTCGTTTAAGATAATGAACTTTTATGTGTCCATTTTTGGAGTTGGCTGTTTTGGACGAAACTCCGTCTAATGAGAAACCAAATCGGCGACGACTTTGTACGTTCTTGATTGTCTAAGTTGTACAAAACTCTTTTCCAGTCTTGGAGACTGTTATATCGAATTATTAATTCCAATGGTTTTTTTAAATTAAAAAGGTATGTATTAAGCGTACTTTATATCGTACCTTTAGTATTATTGTTCAGAACTACTTAGCTAGTCAACTTTTTAGGTAACTTAAACAAAAAATAAATGACTATTAGATCTTAAGAACAGCACTTAGGCTTTTCTAAAGTAGGTTACCATTTTTGTGTGTTATTGACCATTACCCTTTAACTATGGAAGCTAATGACTTACCCTCTGCCACTTTGTGGTATTCTGCTAGAATTCATATATGGTTTTTTGAGTATTTTGCCACACAAGAAGAATTAAACTATTAATTTACGAATGTATTACAAAAAAATCTATTGCCGTTATCAACGCAACGAAAAGTAATACATTGAAGTTAACAAAGCAAAACTTTACCTGCCTCAATGATTGCTTGACAGATTTTGATAAACAATTACTTAATTTCATTTCTAAGAATAGCTAACATATTTCATCTAA
Organism: Agriotes lineatus; assembly: GCA_940337035.1. Classification (NCBI taxonomy): domain Eukaryota; kingdom Metazoa; phylum Arthropoda; class Insecta; order Coleoptera; family Elateridae; genus Agriotes; species Agriotes lineatus. Next base: position 83,267,077 of record OW679196.1, on the reverse strand, counting down.
ATCAATGGAATCACTTCACCCCTTTAAATACAATGTAATTTTACTTTCAGTTGAAATCGGTACTCTAAATAAAATCTATGCCAATCTATGGTTATTATTTCAGACATGTTCTGCAATTTTAGATTTTTCAATACAGCACTTTTTAATTACATTTTAGTTATCTTTAATGCTAACTTCTATAGATCCGTATGTTTCACTGACCTAGTATTTCACGCATTCACATATGATGCTATATATATGAGGGGAGTATAGATTTAACCTTGACTTCCGTACAAAGCACTAATAAGAACCACAGAAAGTTGATGCAAACATTTTTTCAAAATAATGCCCTTGATTCAATGCACACTTTGTAATGAGGCATTTAGTAACACCGTCGATGAGTTTAATTTATGTAACACAGCTTTATGTCCTGTTGATTTACCTAGCTAGCTCCATTTTCAACAAGAAACCTCTTACCTATATCCCACTCGTGGTTGCGGAGAAATCAATGCAACAATGCTCCGGAAGTTGATCTAATCTGACTGAAAATATATGCTCCGTGTATTCAAATAAAAACCAATCTGCTCACAATCAATGTAGCACAAGTATATAATGGCTTATAAATACGCATATAAAATCATAATAAAACAAAGATTAACTCTTAAACTAAATCTCCATTCCTAAACACAATGGTGTTAAACAAGAATGTATAATCAACGCCCATTAGCTGATTTCTACTGGCATTTACAAGTCGAACACTAACAGACTAACTGTATCTGAAATACATTTACATCTAAATAACATTAATAATCTGGTATGATAAACTCACACAACTTCCTTTTACAGTGATCCTATAATTAGCCAAAAATTTGATTTTTAATTTTGAAGCATTTGTCAAAAATTTTCAGAAATTACAAATTCTACAAAAACGGTACAAAATAGAGGGTTAGTTGAAGGTACAAATTTTCTCTAGAATTTTAAGCTACATTCAAAAATTTTATAATATACCGGGTGCTCTGAAGAAGCCGCTTGGCGCAGTTGGGTAAGCGCCCGGCTTGCATTAAGCAAGTCCTCGGTTCGAATCCCGCGGGGGTCGAAATTTTTTCGTAGCGTTGGCGATTGGAATCTGGTTCGGTGAGACCATTCACAGTTGGGCACCAAATTAACTGTGCTCTACTCAGAACCACAGGCCGAAGAGATAGAGTGACAAGATCAACACATCACCAAAACACACACATCACACAATGGTTGCTGTACAAGCACCAAAGGCGCGCTCCAACTCTGTATCCCGAATCCGGGGCAAGTTGAGCACTCTACCGCCAGATGCCAGAGCATAAAGCACCAGCCTCTACACCGGAAGGTAAATCAGCTTCCATATTATGCATACACACATACATACATACATACCGGGTGTTCTATTTAAAATAGGAGTTAATAAAAACAATAGGAAAAAAACAAAATAAACTCATTTTAGAAGTATTCAACTGGAAAATCACCTATCTCACATCGATACACATTAAAAATTTAATAAAAATGTGTAAAAAAGATCGTTAAAGCCGTTTTTGAAAAAATCTAAAAAAACTGAAAAATCACAAAAGTAAACACCTACTTCCGGTTATGCGATTTTCTTCAAAAGCTTGCTGTCGCATATAGATAGTACACAAAACCTAGTATATATGAAGTTTCAACGCCCTACTTCTTTCTGAGATATTCTGTTCACACACAGGTTCAGGGGACTCTAAAACGTGAAGATCTGTGAAAACTCAATTTCGAATTTTTGGGGTGAATCCAATACTTTCTTTATCGTAAAGGAAGTGTAAAAGACACCAGAGTAACTGTTTTTAATACGAAAATATTATGCTGCATCAAATTCCGGCCTTGCGTTCGGTATTTCGCCACGTATGTTACTGTAATAGGATACTGTCACACAGAACTGCCGTTTGAAGTTAGGCGTTACAACAATAGCTTACACGCCGCTCCAAAGCGTCTTATGGGTTTGAGATGCAACATACTATTCTAACGTATTCCAAAAGGCGATAAACATCAATCTTTAATACGCGCATCTAGGTACGCAAATTTACTATTTTACTTCGACACGAAGTGTATGAAGTATTGAAATTCCCTCATATCGAAAACCACTCTGAGTCAAATATCTCTAAAATTCGTGCCAACCGACTAATGAACCCACTATAACAAATTTCCATCTCGGCTGTACGGATCTTTTGGTGAAGACCCCAGCCCAATAGATTCCCCCTCGTATTGGGGGGTGCCTAAACGATTCCGATTCCGGTAGCCAGGAACCTTCCTGAAGTCTTGGATCGTTTTCATACAATAGGTCCTCCGAAAATGAAGGCAACATCAACTTTTGAGATATGGTCGTGCAAAAAAAGATTTTTTTTGGGTTTTTTTTTTGATAAATAACTTGTTCATAATATTTCATTGTGTACCGTATATTTCGATTTGGTTTAGACGCTTTCACCGTGTTCGTGCTTCAATTCACATGCGCCGAGCTGCTCAGCGATCATCAATTTCCTGAATCCGGGGCATTATTTCAACTTCTCGCATTGAATACACTTCTTTAGGCGTTGGAAAAATTTAGCAGTACGGATGAGCAAACTGCCCACTGCAGGTTTTACATCACGAATCACGCTTCCTCTACACGGGCGTGTTTGAATTGAACTAGAATTACCTACATTTAACGTAAACGGGCTACATATTGAAAGATTTTATGAATTACCGTCAATGAATTCAGGTGGAGCGAGATCAAATACCTTTTGAACTTATCCCAAAGCTCATTTACCTTGCAAATACTGACAGAAGAACAGCGTTTTTATTTCTTGATTTCCTTATATATTTCTTAAGGGATCTATATACCATTCTAATATATCCAGCATTTCTCGAGTTCAGCGTGCAATATTTGGGCGAACATTACCACGGAAAAAATGTCAATAATTATATCAATAGCTTGATATGATTTTCACAGCCTCTCTGGTTCTGAAAGAAACGGTGACTGTTACACTCTGCATCTTCCCTCCAACTAAGAAATCTACCAATATTGGACCGTAAATATCCCACGGTTGTGGTAGTGGATCTTACAACATGGAGAACATTTGCGATTCCTACGGCCTATGACAATCGATCTATTCCAATCAAACACTGAACTCCTTGAGAGGTAATATTTACCAAATTGTGTATGCAGCTGACACTACTAAATATTAGCATTTTTCTAAATTTGCCATATACAAAATTAACAATCACCCTTTCAGTTTTGCTGAGACGAATAGCAGCAGTCAAAAACCTGGAGGCGTTCCTTCAGCTGAACAGTCGATTGGTTAAATAATTATTTATTTAGTTGTAATCCTAGTATATACAGGCTAATAATATTGGAACTTAATGCCAGAGGGATAATATACAAAAAAAAGTCGCGTTCCTGGCTTGGCCGGGTTTTGAAGCCTGAAGCTATTTCCGCTGTTCCTTAGAGAGGGCAAAGGCAGCAGACCGTCGGTGCTGCGGTCGCTAGTAGTGTAGCCTGTGAGAGGGGCGCGATGATGGGTTCTGCATGGGGGCAGCACGGGTCGGTCGCGCCTCGGACTGGGTGTGGACGCGGGAGTCGTGCCTCTCGTATGCTGTGGGAGCGGAAAGTGCAGTCTTTCGGCTGGCCGGGTTCACTTCTTGCCAGATAAGGCCCCGGATGGGGACTCGACGTCGGTCATCGCACTTCCACGTCCAAATCGAGGGTCCGGGGGATGGGCGGTGGTCGGTCCGAGAGGCGGTGTAACTGGTCAAAAGGCCTATCCAGGAACAATTATGTCAAAGGGCGCTTCTACGAAGTGCATGCCTCTTGGGCGGCGTAGCTGGTGGGAGTGTTCTCCGGGTCACTCGTTCTGGGGCAACGCTTGGGGCTGCCTGGCGCATCGGAAGGTAAGGGCCAGACCTTGTAAATAACGGCGCGGATCAGCCCCTAGAATCTGGCTCTGGCTTTTTTCGTCAACGGGGTGCTCGGCGGGGGCGTCCGAAAAGACCCAAACAACTACTGGCATGACGTACGTTGCCTGAAAATTATGTCGCGGAAGCACGTTTAATGAGGGTCCAGGTCTGGGCTTACGCTGTGGACATGGGGCGGCTTGCGGGCAGGATCTTGTAGCGGTGATAATTAATATTTATTGGTGGTGGCTCAGCCGGATGCTGGTCCTCGTGACCACGCTAATCTGTCCTCGTTGGTGTTAGTTCGGCCGGGTGCTGGTCCTCGTGGTGAAGGTTTTACTCGTAGATGGTCCCGGCGTTGAACGTTGTAGATCGCTGGAATTTCTTCAGGCTGGGTTGTGGTGGACTCCAGGTGGAGTGGCTTCCTTCTGGTTCGACTCGGTGAGGCGGAGTGATTTTCGGTTCCCAACGTTTCTCTATTTATAGGATGCTTTTCTTTGTGTAACGCTTTCTCGACGCTCATTGGTTCGTGAGCGGGGTTGAACAATATTTTTTCTTCGGGGCAGTGGAGTTGCGGGGTTAATAGGCCGAAGCGTTCAATTAGCTAATTAAGTTGGCCAGCATTGATTTGCTTAGAAAAGCCAAACATTTTGACACCAAATACCAAAAGGTTGCGCTGTTGCTTTCGCTGATCAATTGCAGCCGTTAGATCCCCGGAATGATATTTTATTGTTATTTTTCTTCCGCGTTCGCTCACATTTCTTGCCTCGGCGTCGGCACCACTTTCGTTGTTTTTTTTTGCATTTTCCGCGTGGAAGGACACCTCACACGGAACTGATTGGTTTAGGAAAACGTTAATTTGTAATTAATTCAAATTTCCGTATGTTGGAGTACAAAAACTTTGTAGTTCGCCGACTCGCGGTCGGTTGATCGGGGGCTAATTTTTATGGTAGTTCTATCTCCGAGTTCTTTTATGAGCTTCCCTGAGCTTTACAAAACTTACGGTTGAGGTATTTTGCTAATTTCGAGTTTACACATTTATTAGCGTTTTGTAACAATACGAAAATGGACTTATAGGAACTACATTGAATTAGTTTTCATTACACTTACCATGGTTTTAAATTCTGTTGATATAAGAAATGTTCCGTTAATTGTTAGTAGCAGGCCAGTAAGATGGACGCCCTTGCATAAATTTAAATCTTATTATTTTCAAAGTTTCCAGTTACAACTTCGAGACGTTGAAGTTAAAGCATATAGACAGACAATTTTTTGATTTTTATAAGTTGCTTATTGTCCACTAAATATGACAGAAATACTACATAATCCATTTCGAAGAAAAAAAATTACGATTAAAGAATTAATTTGTCATATAACAAAAGTCACAAAAATTAAACGGCCTCTTTTGGCGACTATACTCCTCCATTATCACGAAGTTACTGGTTTCATTAATTTAAACGTGTACGGTGTACTTTACGTTAGAAGATGAACCAAAACCTAGACAACCTCCAAAAGCTGCTTGTACTGTGCTAGTTATGCTTAAAGAAATTGGAATATAATTCATAGAGAGATTAAACAAGAACTAAGTATTGCATCATCCGCAGAAAAAAAACATTTTACAAGAACAAGAAGCTGGTAAGTCCTTAAATTCCACATTTGTGAAGAGAACAAACAAGACCGGGCAGGCTGGTGTAGAATTAATTTAGAAAAGTTTGATGCGGAATCTTCAAAGCATGTGTTTAATGTTTATCTAAGTAATAAATTTTGAATCAATGAAAATACGCCTGTTGTTTTAAGGCGTAGTAGAGCTTACTAAATACAATATTTTTATTTTCAATTTATCTATTATTTGTTGTTTATATCTGTTATACGAGGTATATAAAGTAGTTCATAACGCCCTAGAGCATTAAAAGCAGGCGCAGAATCCTGCTTTTCTCAAATCTTTGGAAAATTGTGTAGTAATCGCTAAAAATCTAGTTTGCATGGCATTTTAATATACTATGATAATGTAATTACAATAATGCAATAATAAACTTTGAGGATAAACTCAAGAACAAAATAATAACATCAAAAGAACAGTTTTAAGAACCGCTGATAAGATATCTGCAGTAGTTTTAAAACATCAAAATTGACGATTTGGGTTAAGTGTAAGAGCAGCGGGTGGCTCAAGGGACACTTGCTGAACTTCGCCCTTTGAATGCATAGTTTTTTTTTTCAATATATTAAATAATTGTTAATTTTTAATCTGTGTGTTCAATAAAGACAAATTTATTTATTTATTTAACTGGCATATTGTTTTTAGTTTTAACCTTTAGTTCGTTTATAGATATTAACGATACAAGTTTTATTATGGGAATCTTAACGAAACGAGATTTATTGCCAAAACGAAGCGATGAGCCGAGTTTTGCGGCAATCAAACGAGTCTCGGTAAGTGCCATAAGCAAACGTGTATTGTTCAATATTTTATCTTCATCAATAAACTCTGGTTCAATGTATTTTTTTATATAAAATGAGTGCGGTAATATTCATTACCGCACTGAGTGCGGTAATATCTATCCATTACCACACTGAGTGCGGCAATATCCATTACCGCACAGTGCGGTAATGAAGCTCTTAACGATACTGAAATTAATTTGGTTAAGAAACTATAACAACACGGATGAAGATAAAATCATTAACGAGATTCTTAAAAATTGTATTTTTAAATAGAGCCATAGAAAAAAGTCCAAAACAGTCATTAGAGTGAGAGGACCCAGGTGTTACGGTATTCTTAACAATGATCATCAAAATATTCGCGTAAAAAATTAATTGTATCTGCAGTTGCATGAAGTGTTGCACCATATCATCATCAAATTCATTTCAGAAAGGTTGCAACAATTTCTGAACCTACAGTATAAACCTAGCTAAATTGTCCGCTCGCATATTGCGCCCATATCTGCTATCTGCATTACCGGAAAACTTCGCGGAGCTTTTTCTGACAGCTCTCGCGTAAATGTCTTGTTCCGACCTGAATAGCTTTCATTGTTTGTACGCAGCCTCGAATTAGCGAAAAGCATGTAATGGCCTGTAATACAGGCTTTTCTTTACCCGGGAGTTTTCAAACTGCATCGATTCCGGTTATTTTTGGGGAAAATGCACGCTTTTCCTCCCTCGTGGAAGCATCATTTGATTTTGGGCCACGTCATCTGGTAATCTGCCGGTGGCCTCTACCAGCACCCTCAACATGCCACAACATAGCTATAAGAGCCCGTTTGGAAGCTATTTAATCAACCACAGCAGAAGCCCGATCTCTCAGATAAGTATCTTACGACCTAATAAATACTGGGTTACTAGTATGAAATCTTATTTGGGGGCGCACCTTTCGCGGGAGTAACGCCTTTAAGACCTGTTCTACCGACTATTATATGCAACGTTTGTCTAATAAATTCAATGCGCTGTTTATGTCATTTATGTATGTGATTTCGTTACTGCTACCTTTTATATTTCAGATATTTTATATTGCCTGCTGCGATTATTTGAGTTTATAAGTTCTAGATCTATCTGAGTATATTTGTTATCATTAAATACTTGTTGGCGCTGATAGTATCTGGTAATTCCATATTTTAAAGAACTGCATCCGTCTTCACTGTGCTGGCTGGCAGGCCCTCAAGTGTACTCTCGTAGTAGGTATTAAGAAAAATTATAGCTAACAACTTCGACAACGTGGGAACGTAGTTGGCGTGCCTTCAGAAAATACTGACCTAGGTACACATATCGTCTGTAAATTAAGGGATGCTTCAGTTGTAGCGTGAGAATTCTGGATACTCCAAATCCGCATATTCTGGTAATTAAACTAAAAGCAAGCGTCGTCCGTAAAAAGGCCAAATTTGGAATTCTCCAAAAACCAACTAGAAAACGGTCCTCTTTCCGTGTTGTACAAACCTTGAACTAAAATAAATCACTAAGGATATGCAGATGCAAAGTTTGTCTCAATATTTTGTGCAATACTCGTATATCAATTTATTTTTGTTTTTGGAGCATGGTCAATTCGTTATGTAACAGTTAATTTCGTTGGCCTATCAAATTCTTCTTTCCTTCCAACACTTCCAGTTGCTTGAGAATTGCTGGTCAAATACTTTACCAAGTTATAAAATTTCCCATAGATAGGTGATATTTTTATTGGAATACCTCTACCAGAATTCCACAAAACAAGGAGAAATCCGCGGATACTCATAAGACGGCTCTCTGTCAATTTTTCCGAAAGTAATATTCAATGATAAATGTTTTTTTAATGTATCAAGTTTCAACAATCTGCTCCATTCGTAAAAAATACAACTGATTATTATCTAAAATTCTGAATCTAGTAATGACGTGACGTTTCATTCACAGTCAGTTATTTAATATAAATACCTACTAGCAAAACACAATTTATAATATGAGTTTAATATCTCGAAAGACCAAAAGAAAAAATACAATATACCGTTATAAAATCAAAAAATTACGTTATTCTACATCCCTGGCCCAAAAAAAGATAAAAGGAAAAACTATTACGGTACGAACTATCACACACGCGTCTTTTATAAAGCTCTTCGACAATAAACTCGTGTAGCTCCAAGTTAAAAATTAAAACATAACTTTTAATATTCTGAAAAAACTAAATAGGAACCTGTAAGTCAACGTTCAGGAAACGCTATGTGAAAAACCTGGCAAAAGACACATTCGAACAAAAGAAATCGCGCATTGCGGGAACACCAAAACAAAAAACGCAGTACGAAGAACCGAACACGAAACCCCAGTGTGGACGTGATCCAAGAGTGCTATGCGCATTTAAGGGCAACAAAAGTCAACAGACCTGCACTTATAGCTATAAAACTAAACATAGTATAACAAATAAAATAAAACGCCAGATTTACTACTTGCCAGTTTACAATGAATATAATCAAACGTAAACGAGAAGCGTAATTGAAGCTGGAAACACTAATAAAACAATTACAGTGGCGGAACGCATTCGGAACCTACACTAATAAAATTAGCTCAAATTTTAAACAATTGTGTTCGGTGTCGCCGAATTTTTTTTTCGTGGGCGGCATATTTCAAACGGGGCACCGCTGCTCTATTAGTTTCGAACAATAACTTCGGTGACATTTTAGCTTGAAATTTCCTGAACTACGCCACCTACCACTTTCTGACGAAATAAGCTTACAACAATGGAGCAAGAATTATATGTAATAGAATATTTGTTGTAGCAAAATAGTAACGATGAAGCTGTAAACTAAGACAAAATTTTAATTTAAATCTCGCTTAATTCTGAAGAATTTTGAATGTATCCTATACGAATCCATTGCGAAAACGATTACCTGCTAAAGAAAAACAGTTAGACCCACATCTTTTTTAATTGATAAAGCTAAATGCTAGTTGAAATATTTTCGTACCTACGTCTAAATTAGTAACCAAAAACACGAAATTGCAAACATAATTTCTACTTCGTATATAGTTTTTATACAGACTTATTGAGAAATCAATCTCTAACAGAAATACATTTTCGTGCCAGACGCAGCAGCGTCTGTTTTAATCTTGTAATACATATTTTATTTACAACCTTGTAAAATTCCCTACAGCCTCTGTCTTGACTGTTTCTACATTTACTGTAGGGCTTGTCCAGGGACGGACTGACCCACCGTGATACTAAGACGATTCCCGGTGGCCCGCTAAGCGTTACGCCGCTGGCCGCTGGCATCGGCTTTTGCATGCAATGATAACTAATTCAGATTATTTAATATAATGTATTTGCCAGAGCCATGTGGATTGACGCTAACTTATGCTATGTTGTTTGTGTTATACAAAACCGCCAAAATGGTTACAATACCTATTGTATTCTCCGGAAATTATTTATAAAGTATGATCAAAAATTAATCTCATCTAGTATGGCTATGAAAGAACAAATTGCTGCCTTTAAAACTGGCTCCAATATATTTTATTTTTAGGTTAGATTTAAGATTAAGTGTTTATTCGACCGGCGCAAGCTTATTTGTTGGACAATTACATTACTTTTACGGGAAAATTCATCTATTTCAATATAATATTGTAATAAGATGGATAAAAAGAATATTTAATAATACAATTTGATAGTTTGGATTAAATATAAGTATGTAAGCCAATTTTAAAGGCGTTGGTTTGCACTTCCAAAGCCATACTAGATGATATTAAATTTTGATCATACTATATTTCCGTAGATGAATGCAGGCTTTCACTAGCCGTTGTCCATAATGGCAGGTTCTTTCGAGCTATGCTGTGGCCGTCCATTTAAACTAAACGTTCCGCTGATCGTGAAACTTGTGTATCGTTTGATTTGCGTTTCAAAGGTACCTTCCATGTGTTGCTAAGGTGGTGACCGTCTTCTTGATTAAAGTTGTTCGGATTTTTTATAATTCGTAGTCTTGGCTTGTATGTTTAGTAGTTTATTATGTGACCCCCTTGTCTTAGTAGGTGCTCGATAATGGCTACTTTTCACGTGTTTCCAAGTATTGTGTGGCTCTGATGTTCTTTCATTCTACGTTGGATGCTTCTTCCAGTTTGTACAATGTAAGATTTGCCACAGGTACATTGCCTGAACAACGAATCTTTATTGGAAGGAAACAATTGTTCGATCTTTCTCATTATGCCACAGCGAACCTGGATCTTTCTCATATCCAAGATCGGTTCTATCGGCTGCTCTGGCGATGTGGGAAGCGGGTGGTCTTACTTCTATATATTTTGTACTACTGTTGTTAGTGGTCGTTTCACTAACACGTCCAGGCAAAAAAAAACGTCCATGTTGTGATTTCCATAATGAAACTTATTCTGGTATGGCCGTTGTTTAGGTATACCAAGAAACCTTCAAGAACTGCTGTTCCATAAGGCCATATAACGGAAATGTCATCGACGTAGCAAAACCAGCATTTAGGTTTGAGATTACTGGACTGAATAGCTCCTCTTCCAATGCTTCCATAAAAATATTGGCAGTGACTGGGGATAACGGAGACTTCCTAGCATAGCGAATCCTTCCTTTTGCTCGTAGTATCGTCCTTCATAAAATAAAGTCGGTCGTCGTCAGACACATCCTCAATAACTGTGGAACGTATTCTCGAAGCCCTTGAGGAGCGAAACGTTGTTGTATAAGATTTACCACATATTTTACGGGTACGTTGGTGAACAGAGATTTCACATTACTTGCATTACTTTCAATTGAGTGATTATTTCCACAAAGCGCTTAGAATTCTTGACGTAGGATTCTGTTCTGCTTACGTATGGTTGTGGTATGTTAGCTTAGAAAATCCGTAGAAGCTAATGATTGGCCTGACCGGCCTGTTACTCCAGTGCCTCTCCTGAGCTCATCCCATATCTTTGGGATTTCCTTTTAAACGAACAATGATTTAACTTACTTTTTTACATTTCTCCTTTTGCCGCATCGCAACTGTAAAAATAAATTTCATCCTATGGTTTACACAAAATACTAAAAGCCTATTAATACAAACAGAAGCTATGCAATTTGAGCGTTATTACTGTCATTTGGTTAGAAAACCTTACTAATTTGGGTAATTAAGTGGAGGTCGGCGCCGTGCTTTCTTCTCCGCACTTTCGCGCATAGCCTGTGCTTGCTTTGTTATCACCAGCCCGAGCGTTGGTTAGGTGTAACGCCCGATTGTGTCTAAATGAGCGATGTACAAATTAAATACATTATTTGATGTGTAACTTATAATTTGTTGCAGACGCTAGCGTTACAGTACTAGTCAGGCTTCTTATTTGCGGATCTCGCCCTCGTAGATATGCATCTGTGTCCGAAATTAAAAAATTTGATAAAAGCCCGCCTAATAATATTGGACAAACACGTCGTAATTTTGGTACTTGGTTTAAAGAGCATTTGGCTCATTTTAGATTCAACAGAATCGAAAAATCGAGTATTGACTAACATATTTACGAAACGGGTCATAGTATAAAAGAGGATGACCTAAAAATTGTAATGGCGTTAACTTCAACAAAGCAACTTAATTCTTTTGAAAGCTTGGACATTTTTAAGAACCGAGATAATAAACTTTTGAACAAAGATGGTGGGCCTACACCGTCGTCCATCTTGTATGATTTATTAAAATTATATTGACCGTCGGCCATGTTATTTGGCCTTTGGCCACGCCCTCCGGATCAGACAGTATAAATAGCTGTAAAATGCGAGGGCATCGCCCACTTCCGTGATTTGGTCACGAGCATATCGTTGCCATTTTGCTGTGTAAGTTTTTTGTAGCTACTGATGATGACAGCTTGGCTGTCGAAATACGTATTTATCGGTTGTTAAATATTTGTGTGGTGAGGGGTTTTAACGAATTTGTGAAAAGCTCGCCTATTTAATTCATCGGAAGAGGTGAAGAGCTTTGTGGCAAGTACTCTTAAGGAGGTTTTGATATAGATGGTGACAAAAGTGTGTAGCTGCTGTAGGTGCTTATTTTGAACGTAGTATTTGTGTAAATGTCTGTATAATAAATTTAATAAAAGTTTTGTTAAAAGTTCGGTTTCCTTTTTACTCCACCTAGTGTAGTTGATATATTCAACAAAGCGTAATCTATACGAATGTACTGTTGATGTAGGTAATTGTTTTTATTTTATTAAACTTGCAATCTTGTATAGAAGAAGGCTTGTCACATTTTTAGTAATATACTAATATTCAATGTTTAACGGTGACTTCAAGTTATTATAAACATTGAACATTCTAATAATTCCACACCAGGTTTATCAATAAAACAAAGCACTGTAATTCTTTAAGAAACCACTTCAACCATAAGCTCATTTTAGGTGGATTCATTATTTAGCTCAGAAATACAAATGCATGCAATGTGTCCACCGAGATAGCATACTACTAACGGACTAGAAATATCAACTAGTGCTGTAACCATAGCAAGGTAAAACGTTTGGCTTCTGCCTCACCTCTTGCCTCTGGCTGTCCCCTTTATAAGCCTTTATACGCGTATGCGTTATGTTGGCATGTACTTGCCCATATTTATACTCATAAAGAAACTCACCAAATGTCTGATGTCTCATTTACTCAGTGGCTGACCAGAAGGCAAACGTTTTAGCGTGCTGCCGGTCACAGTACAAGTTGGTGTGTACTTCTGCGGATAGCCATCTCATTTTTTTTTTTGTTACTTCCTGTATATAAATAACTTGGCAATGCAATAAATTGATGTTAACTAAATCTTTTTGACAATCAGGAAATAATTAATCATCAAAAAGTATTCGTTGCTAGACCATACTTCTTTGTAATACTATTTTTCTTGTTTCATGCTATTGTTTACACATTTCCTGATTTGCTTGAACGAAAGTGTAATTCTAATATAAGATGTTTGTGAATTCTTAATATACTTTTGAAGATAAATGTGTTGCCTACAACTATATCTTCTGAATATTTCCATACGCCACCGATAGTGATTTAATTTAATTGAATATTTCTCAGGTTTTGTTATTTAAATTTAATATATAAATTATCAAAAGTAAATAATAAAATAAATATCCGTTTATACATATAAATGCACATTGTCCTGCGTGCCTGCCTGCCTGCATACCAAACCGATTTACTGCATTCGCGATCGAACTTATTTCCTTATGTCGTCACCATCCCCTTTATAATACAACGATAATCCTGTATGTTACGTAGCGTTGCTAAGAAAGCGCTTAATGGGGCTGGGTAGAAACTAAATTTCCTCTGAGACCACAGCTTCGAATCCTACAGACTAGGATATTTTTTTCTCTTTGAGAATTAAGGTAATACACGTTCAAGTATTTGGTGTGACTGTTTCAGTCTTAAATATTAGACACATTGAGATATTTTCACCTATTTTGTACATAATTATGAACACTTGGCAACCGTTATTTGATCTAGAAAAGGTTGGGTTTTTTCGGTGAGCATCCTTGATTAAAGATGTTGAAAACATTTCCTTTTTTAACTTCTTTAATTACAATTCAATTTTAAATATGCACAAATTACTACAATAAGGAGAAGACCACATATGTGGTGGGCTGAAGCGCTGATTGTATTATACAATTAACACTTATTTTCAAGAAAATGTATTTTTAAAAGAATGAAATTATCACGATTTTATAAATACTACTAGCAAACTTCTATGTGTTCGGCTTTTTAAATATAACAAAGGTAATCTATATATGAACAATTACAAACAATTCAAAAATGGAACTGTATCAATATTGAGTTTCTCTACTTCAGCGATAACATAGTGAAATCCCGGAAGCCTTTTAAATTCTGACGGGAAACACTGAATTGCAAAATGATGTATTTTCAGTTAGCCAGATTTTTCTAATAGGACTACACTTCCCAGTTTCTACGCCACTGCCCTCACAAAGTAATTTTCCGATGCTCATATTTTTGTCCTTTTATTAAATAACGTACAATAAGTGATTTTTCTTTCAGGAGAGTCGAGAGTGACAGTTTTTCATTTCACTGGCATTTTTCGGCCCACGCCACTAAACTAACAATATCTCGTATATAAATGAAATTTGTGGTTGTCACTTCGACAATAACCGCAGTAAACCTTTAAAAAGTAAATTACTGCCGCCATTTACCCTCCAGGTCAAAATTTGCATGCGAACAATGGAGGACATTAGGAAGCATTAGGCATAATAAACCAATTATTTTCGTGTTGTGTTCTTTAACTTTTGTCACTTATTGTTTAATAATACGAGGAAATGACTTTGTAAAACCGCGCATCGTGCACATAAACATGGAATAATTATTATTGTTAAATGCCGCGGACATCAGAAGAGGCTCCAACTAATACAGTAATACGAATACTCTGCATAATAAAATTCAAATTTTTATTGTCGACGCTTATTGTATGTAAAGTTTCAAGCGGCAGCTGCGAAAATCAACCACGATGAAACAGCCGATTGAATTCTTAATGTTCAATTAATTTATAGACGGTGAAGTGCTGAAATATGGCGCACCTGCCTGACTTATTGTTTTGTAGCCAAACAGGCACAAATATGGATTTTGTAAAATAAGCACATCACGACTAGAACTAATTAAGCGCGGCTTAAATATGCAATTTTAGCTTAATTAGAAAAATATGCAACAAAACTAGAATGTACTCAAGACGGCCGTCACCTGCCTTTTCAATGCTTTGCTTTTCAGGTTCCTTAAGACTACACCGTAATGGCAAGAACACACATATATTGAAGTAATTAAAATGAATTGGCCACTTTCAAAGCCTCAATTAATTAGAAAACAATCCCCGGGAAGAGTTACTGTATTTAAGTAAATAACAGTTAATAATAGCTAATTGAGAGTATAGTAGGTTAAATCTCTGCACTTATACCAAATAAAACTTAGTTAATAATCAAATATTAAACAATAATCAATGTGGCATTTACATAAATAAAGAAATAAATATGATGCTTATAAATAGTTGTCGCCATGTAGTACACTACTATCTCTATAATATTTTGTCGAAAACAATATTATAACAAATAAATAATTAATATACACAGAATAATACTTCAGCGTCCACCATTTTCAGATACGCGTAACCCTCCCTGATATCCTATATAGAAAAATATGTGCTTCTATCTCGGGGCACAGGCACATTTTTTTTAATTGAAGAAGAGTTTAAGCAATCTGTCATCTATTAAAAAGCTTTTGTTTTGATACAGAGTTAATGGCATGTACAGAATGTTTCAGTAAATAGTTCTTAAGCTTGTTTCGTGGGTATCCCGTTTACTACATCTAATAAACTTAAAGCTCAGTAGCTCAGTGGGATGCGAATGACTTCTAAACTGAAATAAAATGGGGCTCGCTCGCGATAGTCAACATAATTGTACAGTCGGACTACCTAATTAATGATACGGTATGAATTTTTGTTGGGCAAAAACACAATCATATAAATAAAGGAGAACGATCCAAACGTGTGTGTCACGACAATTGCAGACGCGATGTCCCCCATTTGCGTTTACATGCATTTCACCGTCACCTCGATTTCGCGACCGGGGCGGAGCCCCCAGGGCCCCTTGGAGAGGAACGGAGCCCCGATGGCTCTCTTGGAAAAGGGCGAAGTCCCGGGGGCCCCCTTGGAGAGGTGCCGAGCGCCAAGGGCCCCCTTGGAGAGGGGCGGAGTCCCAAGAGCCCCCTTGGAGAGAGGCGAAGTCCCGAGGGCCCCCTTGGAGAGGGGCGAAGTCCCGAAGGCCCCCTTGAAGAGAAGCGGAGTCCCAAAGGCCCCTTGTGGAGGGGGAGAGCCCCGATGGCTCCCTTGGAGAAGGGCGAAGTCCCGGGGCCCCCTTGGAAAGGTGCCGAGCGCCAAGGGCCCCCTTGGAGAAGGTCGAAGCCCCGAGCGCCCCCTTGGAGAGGGGCCGAGTCCCGAGGGCCCCTTTGGAGAGGGGCGGAGTCCCAAAAGCCCCCTTGAAGAGGGGCGGAGTCCCAAGGGCCCCCGTGGAGAAGGGCAAAGTCCCGAGGGCCCCCTTGAAGAGAAGCGGAGTCCCAAGGGCCCCTTGGAGAGGGGCGGAGCCCCGATGGCTCCCTTGGAGAAGGGCGAAGTCCCGGGGCCCCCTTGGAGAGGTGCCGAGCGCAAAGAGCCCCCTTGGAGAGGGGCGAAACCCCGAGCGCCCCCTTGGAGAGGGGCCGAGTCCCGAGGGCCCCCTTGGAGAGGGGCGGAGTCCCAAGGGCCCCCATGGAGAGGCGCGAAGTCCCGAGGGCCCCCTTGGAGAGGGGCGGAGTCCCAAGGGCCCCCTTGGAGAGGGGCCGAGTCCCGAGGGCCCCCTTGAAGAGAAGCGGAGTCCCAAGGGCCCCTTCGGAGAGGGGCGGAGTCCTCGAAACCCCGAAGGCCCCTTTAGAGAGGGGTGAAACCCCTGGAGCCCTGAGGGCCCCTTTAGAGAAGGGCGAAACCCCTGGAACCGCGAAGGCCCCCTTGGAGAGGGACGGACCACCTAGGGCCCCTTGGAGAGGAACGGAGCCCAGTGAACCCCCTTGGAATGGCCCAACGTAATAAGCCTAAAAATGGTGGTAAATTGAATAGAATAGACCGCGCAATAGCGCGCGCAGCCCCGTTTATCACTAATAAACTTACAACTATCTATGTGCAACACACGACTATACCTTAAGAGATACGAAAATAATCCTTATCATTTTAGGGCACCACCATGTTATTTTGGAGGGCAGTGATGAACTGGGGTTTCCACCATGGAAAATATTGTCGGCGATGGTAAATATGGATACGATGCGCAGCTTCAAGATTAAGAACCTACCTGTTTCGGGATCTTACCATTTAAGCGAATCAATCTTACAGCTGTAACCGCAACAGGGTTTCAAAACATTGAGGAAAGAATTTCTACTTGCCTGTCGTGATAAGCAAATGTGCAGGGAGACAATATTGGTGCAGAGCGCTAAAAACGTTACTGCACTACGAATGCGCATATGCCCTTATTTTACAGCATGCAACTTACTTACTAAAACACATATGAACCTGACGGTAATGAACACATACAAGATGTTGGCTTATGTACAACTATAGACATATATTCAACTTAGCTGAAATGCAGTGCAATGGACGGCAAGTCCAAAAATCAAGAGAAATCACAAACTCCAAGCGTTGAGCAAAATCTAGTCGGGCTTACTGGATTGTGGCTCGAAAGTTGAAGCAAAATGGACAACCTCACAGGCAAAAGTAGCGTTAATTCTACACGCATATAACGGGAAGCTTCTACGGAACATTTTTGGAAGAATAGACACCGGTCAAGGAATACATACGGGCAATTACCGTGAATCCACACGCGATAAAAAAAGTTTTGTTTTCTCCATGGTGGTACCAGCTTTGAGAGTTACTTTACACTTTTTGTTAGTTTTTTAGTTCGAGTTGGTTACATTTGTCGACGTATCTCTGTTCCCATACGCCAAATTTCTCTATTCGCTGTATCCTCGTCTTTTAAACATATCGCTTCCATTGCTTCCCTGATTCCTTTAGTCCAAATCATCAGTGGTCTGCCGCTTTTCCGCTTTAGTATTGATATCCATTCACATAACTTTCTCGGCCATCTCCCACTAGCATCCTTTTTACGTGACCATACTAAATCAATTGTTTTTGTTCTATTGTGTCTATAATTGTTATACCTACATTCATCCTATTTTTATTTCTTCATTTGCCACACTTTCTAATTTAGGCACTCTACAACTTCTTCTCAAGAGATTTCCCACGTTTCGAATATATAATGTTGTATATTGTTTTCTTTGTGTTTTTTTTGTTATTTGGTCACTTCAGACTAGTGAATTGAACATTCCCTTGGCTTATTTTGTATGAAATATATTTATTTTTAAACGTCATGAAAGTGACAACTTATGTGACTTGACAGACAAGGTAAATACGTTACTTTTAAGCCTAGGCATAAAAGTGGTGCCATTACACCGGAGGAGTAAAAGTATTTCAAAACTTATTAGCTTTCGAATATTTTTGGCACTGACCTTCTTGGTTGTCGGGAACTGGCGTAGACGTCAATTCTCGATATTCGTATTTTTTTAAATGTTTATTTATTTATATTAGTTCGGGCCTTGGAAAATAAAATAGCATATGCTATTCGGAGTAAAAGTAACTTTCTATGCCTTTTCGGCACTTACCTGACTCGCTAACGCTCCTCAGTCAAATACTTCCGGGCTCGCCATACAAAGTACCATTTTTACTCATAATATACTATTACTACTTGCTTCTTCCATTATTGGAACTCCAATGTACTTGAATTCGTCGCATGTGCCTATACTTTCATTGCTCGTACGAATACCTATATCACGAGCATCTTCTTCTACGACAAGGTACTTGGTTTTGTCTTCTTTTATCGTTAAACCCCATTTCGTGTATTCTTCTTTTAGTTTTCTACAGATATAACTAGCATCGTTGTCGTCTTCCGCAAGCACAACCTGATCGTCCACGAACAGCAATGTATATATAGTATGAGCAAAATGAAAGTTCATCCAAGATACCTTTGGAATTTTGAAGTTATGTGTAAAAATAACACCAAGGAATTATACCTAATCCTTGTTACTGACATTTTATAGACAGTGGCTAATAACACCAAGGAATTATACCTAATCCTTGTTACTGACATTTTATAGACAGTGGCTAATAACGTTAAGTCATCATAGCCGTGATCAAGACTTCCCATAATAAACGTAACGGAAATATTTCCAAAGCTTTCAAAAGAAGTAGAAGAAGATCATAACCTCAATTTTTAACAAATGTCAAATGACAGCTTCATATTTTCCGATGTTATAATATACATGACTTCAAATTTCCAAAGACACACGATAGTATCGAGTCTCTTATATGTATCCGCATATTTCTGCATTTCTTTTTCCAATTGGAGAATGCTGCTGCTAATATATCTTAAAGAACGTTCTTTTCGTAAAGATATGTTATAGCCAAACAAGCCTCCTTTAGCTTGTGGCAATTAGAAACAGGTAAAGGTACACAAAGGGCACGTGTCCCTCCTCATTGTGTATGTTACGTATACGTATTTCGTTTAATTGACTTTTATTTACTTGCTAACGCAATTAGCCAGAAATCCCGATCAAAACAAGACATACGTGCAGAATCGACAGCCTTGGGTATTTCTCGTGGGACACGGTTTCGCTGATCTAGCACATTGTGGCCGCGAGGTAACTGTGTTTTTACAGTCTCAGGCGACAGGGAGTCGCCAATTCTTCCGTTCCACTGAGTATAGAATGTCGGCAACACACCTGCAAGCTAATGACAGGCTACACTTGTAATTTCGTCATCCAGGCCGGAATTATGTGGGCTCCAACTATCGATCCTTTGGTTGCAAGTTTCAAAACGCCCTCGTAAATCAGATTAGGAACTACTGGCGATCACGTGGGAAAAGGGGTGAATCAGCAGTCTGGCATAGAAGTTTCCAAAACTCAATCGATACATTTCTCGTAGGGTTCACCAACTAAACGCGGCCAGAAGTAGCGTATCACAATTGACCAATGAGAGGCAATCATCTGATCTTCCCTACCCTTCCTTCCGGGTCAAAGATTAGACGGAGCGCAACACGTTATCGGCAGTTAGCCACAGTACTTGGATCGAACCTATCGTATAGCGAATTCGTTTGCACCGGCAGGTTGTGCAGGGGTGTTAGTCGTTGGTGACGCCGAATATTATCACGGATGTGAGTTACATCAGAAGATCCAATCTCAAAATTGCTTATGCGGGTGTAGTATCTAATTGCCACCATGCCAGCGCAGCGGTTCCTTAAGGAAGTGCGTTTGCTGAAAACTCCAGATTTGCTTAGTACGCCTTCCGTCTTTTCATTAGGGATTTAGCAGCATTATCCTAGCTAACGACACCCTTGATCGGAGAAAGGCTTCACACCGCATCTAACAAGTATTCCTGAATCACTCCGTCGAGATAAAAGATTCACGTAGGCAGTTGAGTGCGTGTTGGTTCAAGTAGCATCCGCCGGATAGCAGGAGCGACTGCCAGGGTTCTACAAGGTATTGTGCTCCCCTAAATTTTAAGCGCTACGGTGTACAGTGATGTAGTCAGCTAACTTACCAGTGGTGCTTTTTAAGAACCCCATATAGCACCGTAATTTAGTTGTAAACTTTGGGTGGCGTCAAGTAACCAATAACTTGCCTAAATACTTATTTGATAAAGTTAACGATTACGATTAGCAGTCTATAACATTCCCATGATATCATATAGGTGTAGGAATAACCTTTTCATACCGTTTAGTTAGCCTGTTAATTATACATAGTTATATTTACATTCAATATAATTAGATTGAATTAGCCCGTGCTTTTCTTTCATGAAATTTGCATGAGACCCTTTAACGGCTGTAAGGCATTTAATCAAGATAAGTTTGCCAAAGTATGATGCTGGCCCATGCACACCAAGACTGTCAATAAATCTAGAGGATTGTTCCCATTTCCGACTTCAAAGAGCAATCCTGCCTAAGATCCCAAAGCCGGTGGCCCTCAATTTATAATATTTTATTCAATTCAACAAATCCCCCCCTTAATTAACGAGTACCAAAGTGAAATACGAACTTCCGGCGAGTTAGCTGGCCAAAATCTTGTTACAGTAACCTCGTCACGCAGTTGGGGCGGACGGTACTTGTATCTTCCTGATTTGGGGTCTTACAAACTATCACAGTAAAGTTAGCTTAGTATGTTTTGTGTCAGAAATAAAGATTAAGTATGCAACAATTGACGCCCGGCGTCGTAGCGTTAATTTCACTTGTAATAAACTGGTGCCGTTATCGTGGGGCCTGGTAGATGTCCTAAATATAAATTTGCCTGCATTTTGTCTAGGCTAAGTTGCAGGTTTCTCGATTCAGTTACCTGATCTATCTTAAGGGTAATACAACTGGGTGTTTTGGAAAGATGGCGACTACTGCGAATCCTCTTGTTAGTAGATCAGCTACGAATAACAGGAACAATAGAGGTCCTAGAATGCTTCCTTGAGGTACAACAAATTAAGTAGGACGATAATCAGTGGATTCGCTTTCGCATTTAAAAAGGAAGTATCTCATGGTTAAATAAAACCTGAAGACAATATAGTGGCGTTTTTTACAGTTTGTATAACTCGCTCATATTAGAACTTTTCAAAAGCTTGATTAATGTCAAGAAAATCCTACCCCTTCGACGTCTCTCTTGATTTTATTAACTCGTTAAATAGCTCCACGTTGATGTCATCGAAGCTAAATTGATATAGTTTTCGATTCGCTATCATAGGGTTTGGATGTTTGAGGTACAATTTTTAGAAAACTTCAAGAACTTTAACCCTGTCTGGCTGTCTTATAGGTTTTGATATCATTACGATATGAACAACTTTTCGTTGATTAGAGAAATGATTTAATCTTATAATATCGTACATAAAATAATCTCAGCGGTAGCTTTCAACTATACTGGTTTAACAATGTATCTGGAGTTTAAGTAAAAGTATGTGCCAGTTATTTATGCATGTTTACTGATTGCTAAACCGAATGCCATTGGTTTCCATCACGTAAAGATGTTTCACAATTCATTAACAGAATATTACCTAAATCTTATAAGCAAATGTGCACGTAACCATAGTTTCTGTATGGTTTACAAGTTTTATACCCCTATATTCGTAATTATCAACTATGTGCCTACCAAAAAACAAAAAGTGAACAATTAAATCTAAGCCTTTAATTGGCTGAAACTGACGTCACCTAAAAACAACTTCAAATAAATTTTTAAAAACAAATGCGAATTGCTAGTTACCGAAATGCTTATCCTAATTGTACAAAAGCCTTACATCTAAATACAAAACAACTAATAACACCATCGTCTTCAGCATGTTTCAGTGCACAAATGTCCCAAATCTCACACAGATCCATGCCAATGTCGTGACGAACAGTTTTTAGCGGCACAACCCAGATGTGATGTCTGAAAGGTGGTTCCACAGCCCTACTGCACGTGTGTGGGTGGGCGGAGTAAGGAACGAAATAGAATTAACAAAGATCTTCCCACTCTGCTAATGATTGAAGACCCCAATATGTCCAACATCACTTCCTCCAAGTATGTGCATGCTTTATAAACTGGTCCACGTTTGATACAATAAATAGGCTCGCAACAGCTCTAATGTCACTGGTACGTATGTTTATAGCTTTAATGTGCACATTATACATTTTTCTCTGTTTGCAGAGCCCCAGTGTTGTACACTCACATACTCTTTAGCTACGGCCCTCTATCCTCCATCCGCAGCATTAAATTTGTGTTGCTGAAAGCCCTCGGCATCCATCTGTCGCCGGACCAGCTCCGATTGCAGCTCCAGCACACACCAACGGCTCTGCTTTGCCAGTGCACCTAGTGTATAAAGTTCTAGTATTATGACCCGGTTTTATACGCACTTCAACCGTAATAATTACACTGCTTGTTTTGGTTTTAAAACACGCGTGGAAACAAACACTGGGTCGCACATAAACTTGTCCAAAATGTTTTATTTTGTGCCAATTAATACTAACATGTGGCCCTATACGTTTGCTGGCTCTTTGTGTGGCTGAAAATGGAATCTCTAGGTGAATCTTGACCACGTTCTACCGAAACATAACCCCACATTTCGTCGGCAGTCAACTAAAAAACTTCGATCGTACTTGGTGCTGTCACACAATTTACATGTTTGCTTAACTTAATTCAATTATGTGTTATGTAGCTACTATATACAAGAATCTCCTATATTTAACTTTTGAAAGAAACTTATGCCTTCAGTGTCACTATTTAACATCGGTCCATACATTTTACGGCAAGGAAATCTGTTTTTGCCAGCAATTTTCCTTGTGCAAATGAAACTTTGTTAGTTAGTAGTTACCTTATTTTATTAAATCACAGCAACATGCTAGTATTTACGTATTTTTCGATATATGACGATGTAATCTTATGACATTGTAATCGATAAATACAACAAAGTTATATACCTTCGTAAAAATCACTGCTTGCTTATTTATTTAGTTGTCATGTATCTAGATGTGATAGAAAGAAATCTGTCATATTTGAAATCACAGCAATATATTTAGGCAGTAGGAACTATACAAATTTCAATCTCAGCCAACAAACGTAAATTTGTAAAGCAGTATTATTTGCTTCTTGCAAAACTTTTCGAGTTGTAAAATAAAATCGTACAGAATTTTCTTAGTTGATTTTCTTCTTAATTATTTGTTTTGCTTCATTTGTTTTTCAATAGTTACATATACATATTTCAAAGACGCCTTGAGATACTCCTATATCTCGTTTGCTTTCTCGGCTGTTATAAATAGGGAATTGGGTTTAAAGTATTAGCCAGATGATTAGTGAAAACACCAACCTTTCCTTGATCATACCTAGCCCACATATTATATTTATCTCCTATGGGAGAGATCGACAGTTATAATCTTCTCAATATCTTAGTGCATTCCCGCAAGAAGCACTCAGTTGCTTTGCTCGCACACTGACTTTCCACATATCCTTGGAAACTTTGATTCTTTACCATCTCTGACATTAATTTTAATCCTTTAGTGTTTTCATTGAATGTTGTTTTATCAGCAGGATATCTAGTTTGGCGCCGTCTTTCCAGCACATTGAGATGTTTATTTTTCTTTCGATTAATGTCAATAGCATCCTTCCCATTGCGTTGTTATTTGGGTGCTGGTTGTTATTATCTACATCTCCGACTAGTAGAACAATACTAGAAGTGTACATATATTAAAGATTTTCGATATTAGATATTGGGAAATATTTTTGTTCTTCAATATAGATAAACTGAATTTTCTAACAGTCGCCCATATTAGTCGTATAAGTACTTTTCTGTAGTTTGCTGTTATCACTCTAGTACGATTTCTAGTGCTAAAAAATTTATTCTTCCGCTTTCTCTAATTCCTAATTTTTACTTCAATTCTTCCAGGTTTGCTTTCAGTCCTATTTCCTACAGCTTTATCACAATTTATTTTCGTTCTGCTAGGCTTGCGGCCATTATGTATAGTCAACGTACAGAAAATCACTGAAATTTCTTCTAGTAATATTAAATTCTCTTTGGGATCATTTTATTTTCTTTAAACATCTGTAGTGCCGTACAAATAGTTTTGGTGTTAAGATGCCACCTAGCTTAACAGTTGGTATTAAGGAAACTGTTTCATTCAGCATGATGAGGATAAGTGGCAGGTGCTTTGTTCGGTATTTCTAGTAGTATCATTGGTTGCAACTGCTTTTTACTCAGCATCTTTTTTAATATTGTTAAATATTAGATGAAAACTGCTGAACTCACTTTCTATACTACGAGTCACCGTCTGACTTGTCTAAGGCTACTCCATACAGTTTCTAAATAAAGTAACTCCGAATAATGTGCCTTCTCAATCCTCTCATTTGGCAAAAGTAAGTCGTTTCGTTTCGTTTCGTTATAGAAAACGTCGAAGCAGCACATTATGTACAAAGTAGATTAGACACTAACTGTTATAGTCATATGCCAAAGCTTTACTAAAATTTCACCGAGACTGAGATGTTTTGTTTATTTTATTATTTATAATAATATCTTTTGAGAGCTAGAAAAAATGGAAGACAAAAACAAATCCCCTTTTATATATAATTTTGCAATGTTAAAATAAAGTAGGTACCAAAATTAAATTTTTACAAAAATATGCTAGACTAAAGGCGTAAATTTTTGTGGACTTTTGAAATATGGTTATTTTGTTATTTGATACTATATTACAGAGTCTACTGTCTTATAGTAGCCTCGGAGAATATAGCTGATGTTAATAAAATATCAATTGATAAAACATGATTAATATTTAGTCGGGGTTTCAATTAGAAAACACAATTCCCATTGCATTAGATATAAATTACAACATTTTGAATTTTGGCTAAGACATTCTGACAAGAAAAAGTTGAAAATCCAAAGGGTTCATTTAGCATATTTAAATCTATAGTGACTGATTAATTGTGAAGCGTAGCGTGTTAATATTTCACTAAAACTATAAACAAACAATCTTATAGCACAGCAAGAAATCTGAAAGCAGCTCCAGCGTTTTCACAGTCAATGGTTAATTCCACATTCAAACGGAGAAGCATGGAACGCTATTACGGTTTAAGTACACGAGGAGCTCGCAACACACGACTTGACGAACCGATGGCATGTCTCCGACAAATCTATTGTTTTGACTCTTAAAGCAAACCAATAAATAACGAAATCCCTACTTAAATTGACAACTTATGCTGACTTTGATACCGAGCAACCTGTACCATTAAAAGTTTACAGTCAGCTTCACTTCTTGCGCGGAGATGTGGAATACGATTAACCATAAGTACGAAACGATCACTTAGGATGAGCATTTTGCAAAATGTAAAACTAATTCATTTTGTTATTACAAAACCCTTATACAGGAGTTCTTAGTTAACATTAAACAATTAGCAATCGTAAAAGCATGAAATTGGCATTGTTAAAAATAAATGCTGATGTGGTTTTCCACAAATACCCGAGGGCATATTTTTAAATAATCTATTTATACAGTTATAATAGTTATTTATGTATTAAAAGCATAATCAATACATTATAGCACGAGGAACTGTTTAAAGGGCGACGCCAAAACTCAAGGATTTAGTATTTTGGGCACACGTCGTGCTGGCATTGTGAATTTAAAGTGTGGTATGATTTCTTTCTAGATTCTTGGTATTGCTATATTAGATTATTGGTGTTTATTATACTGCTTGGCAACTTTATACGCCCTCGGGCCATAAAGGCCACATGACAACCGCTATCGAGACTTCTTTCAATATTCATCCATTGATTTTTTAACTGTCACACCCTTTTAAAAAGAATATTGGGAAAAGCCTCCAAAATATTTGTGAAACACGTTCAGCTCTTCGCGTCTAAAATACTTTTCCCTAAGCTGTTAGTCACTTTGCATAAAACCACGTCTGTAAAAAACTTTAGAATTATGAATAACCTGCTAAACCTTTTGCATATTGTATTTTACTGAAATTTCCATTCACTACTTTTTTAGTTATTTAATTAAATATGCCAATGCACTCAACAATAATACAAGTAATGCCCCTCAAGATCAATACAACGATGATACCACAAACATCAACTCAATACTTAGTAAATTCCTAGATGAATTTAAAAGCATGTTTCAACAACTCATCCAACAAAACAGCATGGTTTTGAACATGCTGACAATACTGATACGAAAGAAATAATGGCTAAAGCACTCAGAATAGCTCTATGGAATTCAAATGGCCTAATGCAACATAAAGAAGAAGTAAAAATGTTTCTTCACCAATACCTAATAGATATACTTTTAATTAATGAAACCCACCTCGCTGATAGATCACACTTTAAGATACCAAATTACAACTTTTACCACACCAATGATCCTGACAATACAGCTCATGCAGGCAGTGCAATATTGATAAATGAATCAATAGAACATCATGAACTATTGTGTTACGCAAAGGACTATCTCCAAGCTACATCAATTAAAGTCACAGCACTACCATACAACATAACAATCTCTGCAGTATATTGCCCACCTCGGCATAACCTAAAAAAAGAAAACTTTTCAGACTTCTTCACAACTCTTCTCCCCAAATTTATATCCGGAGGTGATTATAATTCCAAAAATACTTTATGGGGATCACGTCTTTCCACTACAGAGGGCAGATAAATGGCCAAAGAATTACAAGAGAGAAGGTATACATTCTTATCAACAGGTACCTCAACCTATTGGCCGACTGATTCGAACAAAATACCGGATTTGCTGGATTTCTTTGTTACGAATGGTATTGCTCGCTCTTATATGGATATAGAATCGAACTATGACTTGTCTTGGGATCACACGCCTGTAATAGCAACAGTTGCCACATTAGTAGTAAATGTTAAAAAAATGCCCAAACTACACAACTCAAAAACCAATTGGGAAGTTTATAAAGTCAAAATCAATGAAACTGTAAATCTAAAAGTACCACTTAAGAACACTGTAGAGTTGGAGGAAGCTACAAATACACTAATTTCACTCCTAAAAGACGCAGAAAGCCATGCAACACCGAAATTGAAAGCCCAAGAGAGCTTTTCCAACATTTCATTTGAAATAAAAAAACTGATCAATGAGAAAAGAAAAGCCAGAGCAAAATGGCATCGGTACCACTCACCAGGTGACAAAACTATATACAATAAATTAAAGAACAAACTCAAAACTAAGATAAAAGAAACGCAAGATAAGTCATTCCAGGTTTATGTTACTAATCTTAACCGTTATGACAATTCAATATAGAGACCTATAAAAGCTTTCGCAAAACCAATACAATCCGTAAAGATATTCCAATACCTGGAAACTGGGCTCGAACCAACAAAGAAAAGGCCGACATGTTTGCTGAACACCTAGCCAGAGTATTTAGCCTTCAAGATGCCGTACCAACACAAGAAATGCTTGAAGATAATCAAAATTGTGTGAATATTCCTGAACACTTAAAACTTCTTACTCCTAAAGAAATTAAAAAAGAAATAACTCACCTGTAACTGATCGAATAACACCGAAAATGTTAAAAGAACTCCCTAGAAAAGACATTGTACTCCTAACTTACATATTCAATGGAATACTCCGTCTACACTACTGGCCTCTTCAGCTAAAGATGGCCGAAGTAATTTTAATAGCCAAACCTGGTAAAAACCCACACCATGTTTCCTCATACAGACCTATTAGTCTTCTGTCTACTATTTCCAAAATTCTAGAAAAACTTCTACTTCCTAGAATCAGTCCCCTCCTGGATGTTATTCCAGATCACCAGTTCACATTTCTTCAATCCCATTCAACAATTCAACAATGCCATCGGGTCGTAGAAACAATAAATAAATCCATGGAAGACAAACAATATTGCACATCTGCATTTCTAGATATAAGCCAGGCATTTGACAAGGTGTGGCACTATGGTCTACTTTACAAAATTAAACAAGCCCTTCCATCCTATTTTCAACTACTTAAATCCTACTTGGCTGATCGTCAATTCCGAACTAAAGTAAATGGCGAATATTCAAACACTTTTCCAATCAAGGCTGGGGTACCACAGGGCAGTGTGCTGGACCCCATTCTTTACCTTTTGTACACATCAGATATACCTACTACATCTAATACTACAATGGCAACCTTCGCGGACGATACAATCATCCTTGCAAGTCATGAAGATCCAATAACTGCATCTTCATATGCACAAAGACGCCTAAATCTTATACAAGATTGGATTAACAGATGGTATATAAAAATTAATGAAAGCAAGTCCATTCAAGTAACATTTACACTAAAAAAGAGCCACTGTCCACCAGTTATCGTCAATAACATACCTATACCTGCATCGTCCTCAGCACGTTATTTAGGAATACACCTCGATGAAAAACTTACCTGGAAGGAACACATTCTAAAGAAGAAAAAGCAAATTGACTTACGACTCAAGGACCTAAATTGGCTGATTGGAAGGAAATCCCGCTTGTCCCTAGAAAATAAAATCTTGGTTTATAAGGCAGTAATGAAACCTATCTGGACTTACGGCATCGAGCTATGGGGGGATGTGCCAGTAAGTCAAACACAGCAATTATCCAACGTTCCCAACCCAAGATTCTTAGAGCGATGACTGACGCACCATGGTATGTAACCAACAAAATGTTACACGACGACCTCAATATCCCATTCGTTCAAACTGTTATACAAGAGCGTAGTGCAAATCATCATACCCGACTAGAAACTCATGCCAATCAATTCGTACAACCACTCCTACTACAACACGACGCCAGAAGACTAAAAAGATGCTGGCCTATTGACCTCAAATAAGAAGTAGGTGAACTCCTCATTGGAAGAGTTCCCATCTCGCCATCAACGACTATATAGTTTTAAGGTCCTATGTTATCACATAAGCCCATAGAATGTTAATTCTGATTGCTAATAAATAAATAGTAAAAAAAACGTAAAATTGTAGAGGTTTCGCTCATTTTCATGAGAGGCTTCATCAAGCAAAAGAGCACGATAACTCAACGTTGCAACTACACCACTTGCGAAATTCTTCTGACTGCTTTTTCAGAACAGAATAGTTGAGGTGAATTTGCTATTTACATATGTTCTTGTTCATCCGCTTACTATATGCTGAAAACAAGGTACCATCGTATAGTTTATTTTATGAGCCATCTACGGCTTCAGTCCGGGTAGGTGGCTAACCTAACCAGTTCAATTTAGAGGAAGAATGCCCTATATGGGAATCATGCGCACCAAATGTGTTTGCATGGTGACCGGAAGATTGAAAATAGACCAATACGGGCGTGACGATTGTAACCTTTTAGCTATCTCCTCTCCACCATATACAAATTCTCTAAAACTATTTTTAAGATATTAAAAATATATACTGACGATATTATAGATCTGGTAGAAGGTCAGAGTTTCAAATTTCATTTTTTATGCAAAGAAAAAAATATTCAAGAATTCAATTTCTTCCTCAATCCATAATACTTAATCGCGTGGTTACACTATAACTTCATTACTAGATACAAATTATGTACCATGTGCTTCCATAGTGATCTGTCTTAGCTTGTTGTAGTACTGCGTTTGGTAGAGGCAATAATACCATTTACAAGAAAATAATATAATAAAAAAATAGTAGAGCAGATAGTATATACAAGTTAGTAAACTTGTTTGATCTATCCCGAAACTATGACATTTTTCATCTTGTCTGTTCGTCCATGAGTGTGGCCAAACTAGATGAGAAACTGTTGTCTTATACATTTAGTTAAAGTACTATTGAGGCATTAGTCATGTAAGCTGTCCAGGAATTCGCAAAAATCTATAATAATGACATTCCAACAACTATTAACCAACGTGAAGGTCGTGCTACAACATTTTACAAATTTTCCTTGTTGATGTTGCGAGATATTTGACCCATGTCAAACGGTCAACTTACCTTAAGAAGTGATGAAATATATTAAATGGCACCAAACAGTTCTATCTAACATCTACTGATATTCCACAAACAACCATGAAATGTATAAGTTTATAAGGACTGGAACTAACTCAGAAATACAGAAATATCATAGAACCGTACTTAATAAGTAAATAACCACACCTATGTACTTTATTGATAGCAGTTGTAATATTTGACTTAATTAAATTGTAACGGGAGCAATTGCTGCTGTGAGGAATTCGAAAAGTTAACGTAATAAAGTTATTTTCTTAACCTAGCCATTTAGAGTAAATATTATCATTGACTGATTATATCGCACATTTCCATAAATTGTTACCGCTAATTACCGATACTCTGGTGGTAAAGAGGGGGGCAGTAAGCAAGAGCGGCCGGCTTCTCAGCCAGAGGAGGGCGTGGGTTAAAATCGGAGACTCAAAGCTTCAGCTGAAAATAAAATAAATGGGCGCCAGGTAGCAGGTAACCCAGCTCTTTGCTAATCGCACATATAGGCACACGATAAGATGCGCTACCAAACACTTCCTGAAAAAAAGAGGTACGGCAAGGGAGCATAAATAAAATTCACTGGCCTAAGTAACGATTCAGTATAATCAACAAATCGTAAATTGGGATCCACAAGTATACACAATAATTACTACGGAATATTCCACAAAATATCTCAATAAGGAGACCATATCACAGTTCAAAAAAAAAATATCAAGGGTGGCTTGAGGCTAAAGTCACCACAGTACAGCCAGATTACATATACAAGGGCATCAAGCGAAATCAGCGGGCGGGCCCAGAATTAATAAAATTTCACACAATATGTATAAAGTGCTAAATAACAGTATTAGTAAAAGATTACAAAATTGATATTAAATTTGGCCAAATGCATTACTAAATAAGCACTAAAGAAGAGCTCGGAGACTCGTGGCTCCGGCGTAATGATTAAATTGAAAGGTAAATTTAGTAGGTGGGTTGAATTTAACTGAACACCCTGTATGCAAGGTTCCTCTCGTAATTAAATAAAGATTAATTCACATTAGCGTCGCCGCGGTCCGACAAGATCTTGCGGTGGTACCACTAAGCGATTTCGCGAACAATGCAATGTACTCTGCATTATAACGGCCGAGGTTATATAATAATTGCTTGCAAAGCTGGGTAAATAGCATAATTCAACGGTGTAAATAATAACACTTAAAATCTGAAAAGGTAAACCGTCGTGCACTTGGCTTCACAATGTGGACATAATACCGTTACAAATTTTACATATACAACTCCGATAAAATTTAGCCCGAATTCGGTTACAACGCGATTCCGATAAAACTATTCCGAATTAAGGAGCACTTTCGCCTAAATGACCTACTTGGCTATTTACTGTGCGGAAGAGCTACCGCTAAAACTGATTCTTGCTGAAGGCAAACTCAATCATAATCGTGCAGGTGAGTTCATAGCTTTAAAAACACACAATATAACAAACGTAAGTCTATCGAGCACCTTGCAGCGTTGCCACGCAAACGGCCTAAGGGGGCACTTCATTCCCGAGAGTTCGAAACGGAAATATTAAACTGACAGACCTTTGGCAGTGGGCTTCTCTTCCGCTGCAGATGTTAAAAACAGGGGGGGGGCCTAAGGACTACGAGGGGGCCAAGCCATCACCAGGTAGCTGAGGGGATGCCATAGTCAGCGAAACTCGTCACCAGGCTAGTGGCTACGTGACCACAATGCGACAGCTGCGATTAGCTCGGTAGTCTTGCTCCCAACGAGGAGGATTCGACAGGCATGCTACCGTCGAGTAAAAGGTACCGTCGAGTAAAAGGTACCGTCGAGTAAAAGCTGAAAGGCAAATAGCTATGGAGGTACACCGAATAAGTCCAATTAAATTCACCTACCCGTTTCAGGTTTTCTACGGCTGTTCAACGCCAAAGTAAAAACATGTGCTTTGCTAGAGCGGAATCCCCAAACAATATTCGGGCTGGAATTCGCCAAAAATGCAACTCACAAAGCCTAATTCTGAACTTCCATGGAGTTCACGACACAAAAAGGCACAATTCCAGATTAGGATGCTAACGAAAAATCCTGGTTTAGGTACGTCATCAAAACGTAAATTTCGAAGCACCTAGCTCTTGCAGCACAGGATGGCGGAAAAATGTCAAGATGATTTCCAAAACTGATAAAGCCCAAAAATCAAATTTCTGGGGAAAGGGAAAATGCATGAGGTAAAGCCTACACTGCAGGGGCATTTGGACCCATAAAATCGACCGAATGGTTTACTTAGTTTGCAATACAGCTATCAAACGATCTGAATGCTCAAAGATAATGCAGGGAAAATCATACCTCAAGAAATACATGGTAAAAAGTTAATTTTAACCGAGATTAGGGCAAATAATTAGGCGAATAGCTAAAAATGAATTTTGACCCGTAACAAAATTAAATGTAAGTTTCTTTATAAAGGGTTTATCTCATCTAGGCTTCTGCATATATTTCTCCACACTAAATCAAAATTATACTAGCAATTTGTGACAACAATGCAATATTAAATTATTAAGATCCTAAATTGTTTGGGCAACAGTGTAATAATTAGGTTAGCTAACCAGCGACTTAATTTAACTACAAAACATAAGCCAGCTTTAAGCATCAAATATTTTTCACATCACAGAAATTACGTCTCATTTAATTAACCAACTATAATTTGACAAAGTTAAACCTGGATTTATACAAATTGAAATGAAATTAATTAAACCAACTAACTAAATTTAACATGTATAATTTTACAAGGTGAAGCTTGGATTCATACAAATACCTAAATCTGGGTTTATTCAACCAAAAATAATAAACTTCACTAATTTCCAGGTCGTAACGATATCCGAAATTAACCTCTACAGGCGAATACCAAATCAATTAAATTGAATTGCATTGTACATATTGCTGCTACCGCTCAACATATCGAAATTCAATACACCATGGGCTCCCCTAGTCACACCCAAAAATACCTGCACACTATCGTCACAAAGGATTAATTCAATGGATAACTCAGAAACACTTCACCTTCCGTCACGGACTCTTCTTAGCTCCTCTGACGAAACTTCAACCATAATTCTCTCTACCAGAATAGCTCTAACACCTCCACTGGCAGGACAGCACCCGCCCCCAACCGGTGTCAGTCAAAATGTTTCCAGAACATTCGGCAGCAATCGCCACATCTACCAGATAACCTCAAGAAGCAGGTTCTCTAGAAGAAAATAGGGTATTACAAATAAAACTTCAAAAACAAGTACTCCAAAACAAAAGCCTACAGCGAAAAACAATGAGAGACTACAATTCTGTAAAACAAATAATCTCTTATTAGAGCTCTCTCTATTTCAATAAGTGAAAGTTGTAACCAAATCTATAAAGCAGTGGTTTAGCTTCGAACATTACAAACTCCTCACTCCAAAATCTAACAAAGCTCCTAACCTCATACCTGCTTATAGGATATCAACCCCAGTGATTGATTTGTGACTCTTCCTCAGTTGCACCAAAATTCACAATGCCATACCGACCACGAGGAAAAGCTAACTTCGATAAGAAACCGAAAAGGAAGCACATGCACCCATCTTGTGAATCTCATGACGTAACCAAAGCGGATCTGCACGCCTCAAATTCCTCCTGCAAAACGGGTTCTATACCAAACAAGCGAAAAAGAAACAATGTAAATGTCTCATTTTCCATTGCAGCAACTAATGTAGTTGTTTATACATTTGTTTTTTAAATTTTAAATATATCACCACTTGCTTGATAAAATGTTGACCCTGCCTACCACTACAAACATTTATTATCTTCAATTCCTATTTCATATTTAATAGATCCCATACTTTCGTTTTCAACGATACTTAATCTACAGTTTTCTTTATTCATAATCACACCGTCTGTGGGGATAATCTTCTCATTAAAATAGACCTATGGAACCAACTATTTCTAAGTACAAAATAAGTTCCACCCTCGAGAAATTTTATTTTTCGGAGTTTCTTCACTACTCAGAAATTATTGAATCAACTTGGCACGATATACCTAGTTTCATTTAATTTTTTCAAATCCTCATCTAACTAAAATTGAATCTATATTAGGAGACGTTAACTATTTACCGTACCCACATGACATTATGTGTGTATTAAGTGTACCCCATTAGACGGTGTTATCAACCTAGGATTGAAGCAATGATATGGTTTGCCACTAATGCCAAGACGGATGGTCAAACGAAAGTCGAGAAGTAGAACCAATGAGAATAGAAATCGAACGCCATAAATTACACACCACTTTTTGCAGATGACCAAATAATAAGTGCAGAAGATCAGCAAAATGCAACATATGTGCTCCACAACATATTCAATAATATAAAAGTTGGGAATGCAAATGTGTGCTTATTGTTATCTACGAAAATTGTAACAAATTCTGGAATAAATGTCGAGGATATAACGAAAAGCAAGCAAATAATACGTATGTTACATCCGATACAGTGCATAAAAAATATAAACTAAAGCAAAGCAACAACTATGTGGTACAATCTTTGAAAATTCAATTGATGCGAAAGTATACAGGTATAAACAAAAATTTGAAGCAAAGAACAGTTACCACTAAAATGCAGTTTTGGAGGAAATACTCGAATCTATGTACCAGTATACCATATTAGAAATTTGAAGAAATACACAGTAACTTCTTCTTCTTCTTGTTGTTTATCTATCCCTTATACATTAACGTGTCGGGTCCTCTATTCACTTTCGGAACTCTTTCCCGTTCCGCGTCAATAGCTTAACGTCTACCATACTCTTTTCTCTCTTCTCCACTTTCCTTTTTATAATATTCTTCCATTTATGCCTGGGCCTACCTTTTCCTCTTTTTCCCTCTCTTCTTGCTACAAATTCTCTTCTCGATATCCTAACTTCTTCCATGCGTACCACATGTCCATACCACTTTAACGTCTCTTTTTCGCTGTCTTAACAGGTGGTTCTGCATCCAGTTCCTCCCTTGTATTTTTAACCGACCTCGTCTTGTTCTTCCCATCACCCGACTCCGCTGCTGTTATTTTACTTTTGTGTTTTTTCTGTTCTACTTCGTAAAGCAATGCTGGTAACTAGATTGATTTGTATAAATGTATTTTAGTTTCTTTACTTAGTGCTGTATTATCTGGTGGTATACTTTAGACTTTTAGAGCATTGGTTGCGCAATTCTTTATTTCCTTTTCTATTATTTCTTCTTTATTTATAATAACTTCCAGGTATTCATAGATTTAAATTTTTTTTAACTGCTTTTCCTCGCATCTTATGTTTAAATATTCTTCTTCTTCTGTGTTTCTACTTACTTGCACTACTTTTCTTTATGCGGTGTTTTTGTAATTCCTGATCTTCTAATGGTATTGTTCCAGTTGCTCACTTCTTTTTGTAGTTTCCCTTTATTATCTGCTATAAGTACGATATAGTTTGCAAATACTAAGTTTTGTTCGGTTTAATTCCTCTATCTATATTAAAACTTTCGTATTCTCGTCCTTGTATTCTTACTATTCCCTTTGTTCTATCATACAATCTTCTTGTAGCTTCTCTTGATTTCTGTGGTAGATTACATTTTCTTCCCATCCTTTTGGATTTTTTTTCCTGCATATACTTGCCGGTATATCTTCTGAATTCAATATTTTAATTCTCCCCCGCCCCCGTTCTATCATCTCATACTTTATCATCTCAGGGCTTATTTGATCCCTTTCTACCGATTTCCCTTATTTGATATATAATATTGACTCTTGTATTTCCTCATCGAGATTCTTCTTCTTCATCTTCGCCTACTTGTTTTTCTTCGATTTTCTTCTCCTTGTTACTTTCTCAAAGTTCATATCAGAGTACATCTTCTACATTTCTAATATTTTACGCAACTCTGTTACCGTTTCTGATTTATCATTTTTGATACTCCATAGCAGTTTACCGTAATTACCCCTCAAAATTTTGACAGTCGTCCAAAGCTCTTTTTATTATTTTTATCACATCTACAGTTTTGCTCTACCTCTTCCCAAGTTTTTTTTTTGCTGTCTTGAGTGTCTCTTTTTGTTTCATTTCTTTTTGGGATATAGTGTTGTCTAGTTTCTTCTTCTTTTTGCAAATTCCTTTTTCATGCAATTTTTTCATTTTTTCTTTGCCTTCTTTATTCTACCAACTTGTTGGTTTCAGTTTAGAGTTTTTACTTTATCAACAAGTTGATGTTGCATCCCCGAGGATCGTTTCTTTCAGTCTTTCCCATCTCTTTTCTACCATCCAATTTAGACCTAGGTACTGTTCTTATATTTCATATTGTTGCAATCTTAGCTTAGTTGTACATTATAGGTATATATTATATCACCTTATCGGCTGTTTCATATTGCTGTCCATAATATTGTATATGTTCTAATTTGTTTTAGTTTATTATTCAATAAACTTCGAATAATATTAGATAATAAACTACCATTATGAAAAGACAAAAAAATCCTTGCAGTAGAAACTAAGACACTAGTTTTTGTGTGTACAGGTTAAAAATACGGTTTCAACAATAACAGTCGGACTTTTGTATAATTCATTGCAACAAAACTCTGTATTTATCGTTATCCATATAATATCGGAACCAGGTGTACTGCAAAGCGCAAGGGTGATACCGGAGAGCGCCTTGATTTATTTTCTAATTAGTTTCGACAGGTATATAGGACAGGTACGGATGAAAGGTTTGAGGATAAACGGGACTTAATATCGCGGAATTGATCGTATTGGTTGTAGCAGATATCGATATAATTGCAATTCAGTTTATTGGAGATCTGTATCGTTAAGTTTTATAGGCATTTGTTGCGCGATGCCTTTCAGAGAAGAGAAGACGCTTGTTCTGTGGTAGCTGCAAGGCAGTTAATTCTTGTGGTTAAAGAAACAGAAAATCAATTGCGTTGCGACTGCGAAAATTATGTTTATTTACTGCGATTATTCTGACAAGTGATTCTTGCTTTATTTAAGCAAACGAAACGAGTGACTGAAGGGAAATCCTGATTTTTAAAAAATGCCAATTAGTCGTGATTATATGTTAATTCATACACACATGACCCAGATTACAAATTTTGACCTTACCTTATATTCTATATGATGGTCTTTTCAATTGCGATTTCAAGGTTCACTAGCAGTTCATAATTTAATAAATCGATTTGTAAAGCAATCATCGGTCTGTCTAAATGTATTTTCTACGATGGAACTGTGCACTCTTTATTTTATCTAATCATTAATTTCACAAATTATAGTTAATTATATTAAATTACTGCAGCACAAAGAATTTATGTTAAAAATTAGTGTTCAAGCAACTTTTCTAGATGAATAAAGGAATAAAGACTTTTTTAAAACAAAATAGTTTTCGAACACATTAGCTGTATTAAAAAAAGATTTTTTTGCTAGACTTAGTGTCAGCTTGAGCAGATCCATTCACATTGTTTACTGTAGAGATTTAAGGGTATTTCAGAAAACTAAAAAACTCCAGATGCCGGCAAAAACGCTAACACATGACCGCGCTCCACAATCATCAACCTGCTCAGATCGTAGTTGGCTAACAATAGGGTAAACAGTTGAAGTGGTTGGTAACAAATGAAGATTAATGTTCTCGCGCTTTCCCAGAGATCCAGCAGCCCATGACGGCCGCCCGCGCCACAATAGCCACCGTAAACTCCATTTATTTGGGATTTTTGACATTTTTTCGAATTCTCGCTGCGCCTTTCAAATTCGCATTGAATGGCTCGGCGTGTGAATGAATCTATGATATTTCTAGTTTATATGACGGCTTTATTAACGTAAAACTGCGAGTTTATTATTAAGTTAGGCCATTGTGGTGCCATTTGAGGTTGGAAACGCGCACATAAATTTTGCTTTGTGCGTTTTGTCAAAGGGCATTGACTTGCGAATTTTGTGCTGCACTCGTATGGTGACGAGCGAATTTCTCGAAGTGGCCTACAATTTAAAAACTATTTGGCCACAGATTGCCATAATGACACAAAACATGCCTTTGAAGGGAACATGAAAGGATCATTCTGCTCCACAATGCCAGAATGCACTAACGGGGGTGTAAA
Source organism: Agriotes lineatus (assembly GCA_940337035.1). Classification (NCBI taxonomy): domain Eukaryota; kingdom Metazoa; phylum Arthropoda; class Insecta; order Coleoptera; family Elateridae; genus Agriotes; species Agriotes lineatus. The sequence goes on along the minus strand of OW679196.1, from coordinate 83,228,666 downwards.
ATGTAACTTTGTTATACTACAATCACAAATTTTAATGGTTATTCTATGTATTTCAGAGAAAATATCTGTATAGAATTAAAAGCGCCATGCACCTGGTCATTATTTGAACGATCTTTAAACCTTTATGTAAAATGTGTATACTGCAAATAAAATAACTATATTCTTACACTCTTAACGAAATTTGTCCATGGTCTTTACGAGATAGAAGGTTGGTTCTTCAGGCATTCCTCTTCTACATTTTAATTTTCTATCCAAATTTGAAGTAAAAATTTAAAAAAAAAATTAAAAACGCACAGACAGACACACAGAGAACAAACACAATTACGGAGTTCATGAAATGATATTTTTAGTCCATAATATTTAAATACAGATTGGTGATGAACAAAGTGAACATACAAAACCAAATGAGCTAGAATACAGTTTATGGGGTTTGTATCCGTTGGACAAAAACAGACTAATATGGGATTAACATCTAGTATCCATAGAATCAAGATATTTTGTTTTTAGTAAACACCGAATTCTAGGATACTAAATTTTAAGTCATATGTGTCTATAATCCATTTGCAAAACTCCCGTGACATTTACAGTGTCAAATGCAAAATTTGGAGAGTACTTGATAAGTACTGAATACCTTCTATTTCAGCTGATTGTAATTAACGGTCAGTATCCTCAAACTTGTAAGTAAGGTTATGACAAATTATTTGTTATTTTGCTAAACTTAAATATGAATCTTAGTTTTAGTGAAACACAGTAAAAACAATTTATTAATAACTTTAGTAACTAATCTTGTATTATACAGCGCTTTCGTAAAGTAATTGATAAATTCGTTAAAAATTCAAGGAATAACGTTTGGAAAAAACGCTGGGGCCCGTCGATTTTGTTTTATTTGCGCATTTTTTCAAGTACAGTCTATACATACAGGGTGACTCGCGTAGGACGTATGACGTCATCCATGTTTTTTTTATCGCAACCCTCTTTTTTATTACGGAATATGAAAGAACGCATTTTTTACGTTCTCTACATTAATTTTTGAGTATAGGTCACATTACCAAAAATTAAGAAAAACAATTTTAAAATTGCAAAATACTAGCCCCAAGCTAATAAGGATTGCTGGATTCTAGCGATCTGCTCCTGTTGCTGAATTCAAACAGCTTCTGCGGCGTGTGTCCCAGATGCGAGCTTTTTTTTTCGCCGGATTGACTTTCCTCCGGCTACAGCAGCCGCTCGTGTCCGTTGCAGGGCCTAATCCAACATTTCCATGCATAAGACCCTACTTAGGATCGCAAGATAGTGCTTCCAACTAGGTTTCATAAGTACATGCATTGATTTTCAGCTTGCTTGTTTTCTTTCTCGGTAAAGGGCTATTGCCTAAGAATAAACAGTTCTACAAAGGCTTTCGATTACCAAACAGTACGCGATAAATACTAGCTTGTCTGAAACGCAGGATGCGTGGCTGGAATTTGGTATGTACCTAATACTTGACTTCACAAGCGTCCTTGAAGCGCCAAACATTAGATATGTCAATTGCTCAACTATTTAAATGCAATCGAAGGAAGCTGCGATTCAGAAACTAACTGTTTGTTTTATTCTACCTTTTCGTGTTTTTCTTAGAATCCCACTTGTGTTGCCGTATAGATGTATACTTCGATTGTGGACATATTTTTTTTTAATTTTTAGGTACAACTTTTATGCTTTGAATGTATTCGATAATAAGTATTCTGTAACTCTTCAGAAAATTGCACACTTTTTCTGTCCGTCGAAGAGGTCATACTTCATGTCTAATAATAATTTTCCTACACGTTTACTCCATTTATATTGGCGTTGGTATCGTAAATTTGTATTTTACAGATATTCTTACAGCCTGGGTATATAAATCATACCATTGTCGGAATAATTATAATGAAACGAAAGAGCGAGACATATTGTATAGAAAGTTAACAATAAAGCTTGCGAGAGCGTATCCATAGGCCATACCAAACCCACCTAAATAAAATGGGTAAGCTTACATTGTACAAGTATTCATATTAGCCAGCATAATTTTCTGCCACCGGTGCAATCGGGTTTCAGGCCAGCATACAGTTGTACAACAGCACTTTTACAGGTAACGGATGATATCTTAGCTGCAACTGACCGAGGGAACATTACAGTTCTTGTCTTACTAGATTATAGTAAGGCCTTTGACACAGTTAACCATACTACTTTGATTTCAATCTTAAAATATATAGGCGTTGGTCCTGGTGCGTTGGCGCTAATGGAGAGCTACTTGAGTAATAGGATAATAGGCGTTCCGCAAGGATCTATATTGGGTCCCTTATTATACTCACTATATACTTTCATTTTTATGAATCATGTACAATTCTGGAAAGTTCACATTTATGCTGATGACACGCAATTGTATCTATCGTTTAATGCTTCTGATTGGGAGAAATCAATGGATGAGATAAACTCTGATCTTAATTATATTTATGAGACTTCTGTTCAGCACTCACTAAAAATTAACCTTGACAAATCAGCAGTGCTATTATTTGGCAATAAAAACATGTGCAGTTACTTGGCTCCTTTATTAAACATTCATTTTAATAATGTACAAATCCCTGTTGTTAATAATGATAAGAGCTTAGGACTAATATTAGATCATTCTTTCCGTTATCGAGACCAAATTTCTAAGTACATTTGTCAGGGTTATCAACACTTAAAGCAACTGTATCCACATAGATCATATTTAAGCATACAGATAAAAAAGGGTTTGTGATGCCTTTGTATTGTCACAGTTTAATTATTGTGCACCTGTTGACTTATTTATCATGCTGCAATAGACGCAGTGACTGCTGATCGCATACAGAAAATTCAAAATGCATGTCTAAGATTTATCTACGGCATTCGAAAATTTGATTGTATATCTTACAAACTTGTAGAGTCTGGTTGGCTGAACATGAAAAATCGTAGAATATTGCAATGTCAAAGTCTCTATCATCCAATTTTAACGACTAAAACTCCGGCGTATTTATATTGTTACGTTTTTACGTTCGGGCTATTTACAAATTATACGACGCTTCATGCATTAAACATTTATTTACAACGATTAATTACGATTATTTACAAACACAAGAATTATGAAGGCAGAACACAAATTACTTATAAACTACAGGCACTATTTCTAACAACGATACACTAATTATTTATATACGGCTTAAAAGTAATGATTTATTTTTTATACACTCTATTTATTTACACTGGATTAAACATCAATTATATATATTATATATTATATATAATTACGATTATTTACAAACACAAGAATTATGAAGGCAGAACACAAATTACTTATAAACTACAGGCACTATTTCTAACAACGATACACTAATTATTTATATACGGCTTAAAAGTAATGATTTATTTTTTATACACTCTATTTATTTACACTGGATTAAACATCAATTATTTATATGGCTATTTATGTTATACACACGTTTATTTATGTGGCGGCCTTACACCTTCGAGTTTGATGAGAACTGGATGAGAACTCGATAAGAATTCGATAAGAACTAAGAACTGTCTATCCGGTGGCGCGTATTTATATGGCCGAATAATTTCCTTCTAGAACAATCCAGACTTCGCTCGTATGTTCCGGCATTCGCGTGTGTTGACCCCGAGCGCGCTCCCGAAAGCGTGAGTCATCCCTTGCATCTGGCTGCAAGGTCGCTTCTCGAGGCGTCTGCAATATGACTCATCTGCCCGCAGCTGGCTCCAAGACCGTCTCGGCGGAGGTGACTCATAAGTCTGCAGCTGCCTGATCGCCAGGCCGTTAAAATATAATAAAATAACTTTTAGGACTGATATTCATAATATTTCTACAAGGTTTAGAGGTCTTATATCACCGCCATCTCACTCCTTGGCTTTATACGAAAAATCGTTTTCTTTTCAAATTTATATTATGTATAACAGCCTTCCTAACTGTTATAAAACATACAAACAGTAACGTCTTAAAACCAAACTGCGTGCCGACTTGTTTCGGAAGCAGTCCCAGAATTAAGTATTAATTACTTGTGATATTTGTTTGTGAGCTTGGACGACAGTGCAGCATTCCAATCTTCTTTAATATATGCGCAATGAGCTACTACAGAATTGTATTTCTTAAGTTATAGGTAGTAGAAATTATTTCTGCTTATATAATTATTTTCGTATGTACTGAAGGTTTAGGTGGTAGAACAGAAAACCATATTTATTGTTCTCTGAACCTCACCTTCTGGTTTTCTGATTTTACTTAATCACCCTTGTCGTACTTATAATAGTTTACTTTGTAATTTGGTAGTTCAGAAAATAAAGATTTTTTATTATTATTATTATTATTATTATTAAAAAATTTATTGAATTAAATATTTCTATTTATCAGGAGACATGTAAGAAAATCCCGGAAACGCTGGAGCGATTCGTCTTAAAAGTACTGTGGAAAGAACAGGCAATTGCCTACAAATGAAGAAGGAAGAAGACAAATGAGAAAAAGGAAATTTATCAAGAACTCCGTTTAACATTTCCTAGATAAATTAAAACATTAATTTTGAATGCCGGAATGTAGACTTAACACGAAGAAAGCATTCTAGTCTGCGTGTTTCGAACTGTATCTGCTCATTCTAAATTTAAATTACGTAAGGGCTATTTTAATTGACAATTCTGTAAAATGCTTCTATAAAACCTAATTATAAATCGTGAAACGGCATGTTCAAGTATAATTACCCAGGAGCTTTGGAGCAGTGAAAGAAAAACGTCCGCAAGCAAATAATGGCGTAAAACAATAGGCAAGAAACAATAGGCGAGTGTAGGGTAGAAATGGCGTCACATCAGGTGTGCCAATTGAAGCGAGAAACAGTGCTGCCAACTTCTGTACGAGCAATTCCCCACCGCATGACATATAATGCGCGAGATAACGGCTTTGTATAATAGTTCTATTGCATAATGGTCGCGACGAGGCTTATCAGAAAATGACTTTAACAACTGACAGACGCGAACAGGAAATTGGAATAAGAAATTTTGGGGCGTAAAATGAAAGATAGTAGTCGCGTAATTTCCTACCAGCTATGGCGACATTTGTAGTTTGAAGTCGCCCGCCGGGGTGGGATGCACGGCCTCCTTGCTCTCCCGCAGGATGACTGGAAAGTCTCTCTAGCTTTTCGGCGCTTGTTGGAACGATATTCTATTCAGTACACGGCTATTTCTAAAAGCTCCACCAGAATCTACACTGTTCGGACAGATTGTGGACTTTCTTGGAGGATCCTTTAAGATCACTTTGTGATTCACAAATTTGATCGTTGTTCTGAAATTAAATAGGTTACTACGAATTTAAAATGTCCTTTCCTGTGTTATCAACGAGTTTGATCCTATAATTCTAATCTATATATAAATAATCTTTTAGATGCATTAATTCGTTGTATTTAAATATCAATAATGCAAAAGTCGAAATAAACTTATATGGTACACATAAGATAAAATAAGCAGCATATAAGATGTTTTAAGAGTTACTTCCTGATAAAAAAAAGAAAAAAGGTTTGAATCTAACATGTGAGCAAACAAAAGTAAAATCAAGCTTGACTTTGAAAATTGAAACATATATGTCAAAATATTTGAAAATACTAAAATTTTAAAAATAATTTTTGATGAAACTAGAGGTGACTATAAGTACTCAGCTTTTCGCTGCTTTTTTATAGTGTGCAAAAGAAATATAAAATTACTACAGCATTACGATATAACTGATATTACTTAGTTACCAAATAAAAACACATATATGTTGTATTCTCGAAACGAATTTCAATTAGTACTTCGAATTATATATAAGTAAATTATTCATTTGATCTTGAACACCACAAAAAATAGTTTAGATAAACGGAAAAGCAAATGCAGTCTTCAATAATTGATTTAATTGCAGTTTTTTTTTTACTTTTTACCTCTGCTTCCATTTTGAAGTTGCTAAAATATAATTAACAAAAAAATTGGCGATATAGATAAATATAAAAATCTTTAATATTAATACGTAACAGCATTGTTAATTGAAAATCAAAATCCATGAGCTCCACCCTGTGTTCTAACATTTAAAAGAGTACAACAGTAAATTGTATACTGCAGGCCATAATTTAACCGCGTTTTAGTTGTAATGCAGGTGCGCAAGCGTAGAACCCAGCTTAAGCTGGGCTTTGGAATTTCTTTGTCCCACTGCAATATATTCATCCATTAGCCTACACCTTGTCGAATTTCCGCTGGGGTCTTGCTAGCAATACTATCTAGTCTAACTAGTTTAAAACTTTGATAATTTTTTTGTAAAATTAACTTTTTTCAAAATTATAAAATAAAGAAAAGCAAATTTTAAAAAAACTAGCAATTTTAAAATTGTTATAAAATTATTATTAATTGTGCATTGAGCTGTAAAGTATAATTCTAGCTAAAAATCTGTAGAATTCTGCTAAAAAATTGAAATTATCCTGAATAGTTCTGAAGACTAAAACTATCCAATTCTGAAAATTTAACAAAAATGTCATTTCAAAACTTAAGAAATAAAACTTGCCTAAAACAAAACTACACGTTTAAGCCACATTATGAAAACAATTGACAATAAGAGTGGTGGCAGTTTTTACCCAAGGATTTTCTTAAAAGCCAACTTTCAATTTATATACTGGGCTTCTGTGTATGAATATCTAACAGTAATAACGTAATAAATTAAACGTCTGAATTCATTGTTTTACAAAATAAGTCTGTTTATCTCTGCATTAATATTTCTATACTAGTGAGTCACCCGAACTATGCTTCGGTTTGCTAATTTAAGAAAGATTCATTAATATCAATTTTAAAAAAAGTATGTTTCGGCCGGGAATCGAACCCGGGCCGCCCGCGCGGCAGGAGAGCAGACCAACGTGACAGGGTTCAATAAGACACTGAACATAGTGAAGCACTCGAGCTAACAGCACACGGCCGCAGCAGCTGTCACGCCACAGCCCACGGGGACAGACGCTACGCTCCGCTTCTTAAAACTTTTTCGTACTTTTTTTGAAAATAAAAAGCGGCCTACGTAAGTGTAAAAATTAGCAAACTTTAAGCCATCATACAACCTAATTGGTCCAGTATCTTCGGAGGAGATAGTGAGCAAACATAGAAAGAAAGAAAGAAAGAAAGAGAGCAACGATTTTATGTTATAGGATTATATGTTCAGAAACTCCAATATAACAAGTGCAGTCACGTAGTAAGAGTTTGTACACATTAAAATTCGATCGTTCATTCCATGTCGAAAAAATCGAATAATAGTCACCTTATTAGCAATATATGTACAAAAGAGAAACTGAAGTTTAGACAGTTTCCAATTATTTACACTATAAACGGGGCTGGGCGAGCTATTGCGCGGTCTATCCTGATGTATTTTCGTATGCGCTGCTTAGCACCTTTCGTGTCACCACTGAGAAGAAGTTTTAAGCTTTGCTCATCATTTTTAAAAAGAAACGCAAATTGGTTAGGGTCCTTTTCTAAAATCGCATCGATTTCATCAAAATTCCGCTCAAATATCGCTTTGAGTTCTCTGGGAAAATCAGCAACAGGATCTGGAACACTATGCACGTCACTTTCAGAACATAACCACACAGTTTTTCCCTTCCTTTCACATTTCCAAGGGGGCCTTCGGGGCTCCACCCCCCTCCAAGGGGGGCCCTCGGGCTCCGCGCCTCTCCAAGGGGGCCCTCGGGGCTCCGCCCCTCTCCAAGCGCGCTCTCGAAGCTCCGCCCCTTTCCAAGGGGCCCTCGGGGGTCGGCCCCTCTCCAAGAGGGCTCACGGAGCTCCGCCCCTCTCCAAGGGAGCCCTCGGGGCTTCGCCCCTCTCCAAGGGGGCCCTCGGGGTTCCGCCCCTGTCGCGAAATCGAGGCGACGGCGAAATGCATGCAAACGCAAATGGGGGACATCGCGTCTGCAATTGTCGTGACGGACACACACGTTTGGATCGTTCCCCTTTATTTATATGATTTTGTCAGTGCAGACATTGCATGCAACGTAGTATAGTTTGACCATCGAGATCTCGTTTTTTATGTATGACACTATTGAGCTTCCTCATTCATATACGAGTATGGAGGATGGTCCCGTGTATATACATAATAGAATTTAAAGTATGACATATTTGAGGTTGATGAGGATATCTATGGCAGTACGTTTACACCATTTTTACCCGTTTTCTAGCAGTCTCACAACCTTTTTCTTTCGTAATTTTGGCATATGCAGCACATTTTCTTGCCATTACCATATATCGTTAAAATGAAATTTAAAAAAATAAATGACGAGCCCCACAGAAAAAAAATATCAAGATTTACACCCTAAAAAATTAAGAATAAATACTAAATTCTATTAAAATTTTAACAACAAAAGTAACAAAATATACGGCCTCGGGGGCGATATGTTGAAATCACATTGGCAAATAATGTGTTAAGTAATGACTTCAGTGCAAGTAAAAAACATAACCTTCAATATCGACATATTTTCCAAAACATAGCATTCTAGGCTGAATACGAACAAGTGAAAAAAATTCCAAAGTGCAGCTGATTTGGACAGACGGAAAAGTATGACAACTTAGAAGAACGCTAAACAAAGGTCAACAAACGGAGAAAATGTCGATCAAGCTGTAGAGAAATACTTGTTCACTACTTTAGCGTCATACAATTGATTCACCCTTTAGGATTTGAACAATGACTCTCAAGACAGCAATACACAAACGCATCGCCACCACTTAGTAGAGAAACCAAAAACGCCACTTGCTCCTAGCAAATTTGCTTAGAAAATACCGTTTTGCTTGTAACTGTTTACCAGCCAACTCCTAGCCTTTGTTTTTCACCAACTACAGCCAAAAGACTGTCAAAAATTAGCCAATAACATCAGAATTCCCTAGTTTGTTGTAACAAAATAGTCCTAACTCTTGTCTTGTCATACCGAAAAATTTTTACTTGTCATAGATAGGTTGCTTAAATAAAAGGCTCAAAAATATTCACTTCACACATTCACAACTGTTATTCAAATTATATAAATACTAGTGGACCCGTAGAAAAATATTTTGCAATTTACAAAACTTCTTTGTAGACAATGTTTAACGTATGGCACTATCCATCAGGTAAAATTTGAATTTTTAAGTTTTCAAAACTACTCGCACGTGACGCTGCTACATACACTTCACCATAGCTAAATACTAGTTGTGACGAATATTATATATTTCTATTTTATCCAGAGTTTGTCTTTGTGATTTATTAATTGTCATCGCACATGCTAAGCGCACAGAGAAAATGGGAAGGGTACCACAAAGACGAGCTAGGAGAAGGCCGAATAGAATTTTGAAATAATAGATTACAAAAGCGATGACTGAATGAAACTTAAACGAAAGAAACTGTGGGGATGGAAGAGTATAAAAAACAGGTGTCTGATAACGTCGAAAGACGTTTTAACAATATACGTATGCTTGTACCAACAGGGATAGCAGTTAACCAGTTAAGCACATTCACATAATTGTAATAAGCAGAAAAAACACCTTACAGCATCTGAGCAATACCGATTTTCTTTAACTGTCAAATAAACATTTAGTAGTTACAGTAGTCCATTGCAAAAATCAGCAGAACGCCGCAGGCTGACTTCGAGAATTGGTTTACTGCTACTACATGGCCGGCCGCAACCACTTGAGAGCTACAATATGATGGTTTTTCTCTAAAAATTATCAATGTATCTTCAATTTACGACTTTTATGCACATCTACACCGTAACGGCTTTCATTTAAAAAAAGAATTATCGAAATCGACCCGGTGGAAGTCTCAAAATAGATGTCGAAAGAAAACGCTTCACGTTTTAAATATATAGATAATTAAAAGCAAACTGTGATAATGATAACGTTAGTATCTGCATGAATTTAAAAATTTCTCCAGAGGATCTTTACTCATACGTACTAGTGAAATATTCAACAAACTGGGTCTTCCTTACGACACTTGCAAAAAGAGACCGAGAACCCAAAAGAACATTCAATAATGACTAATAAAAAAAGACAGATTAGGTAAGTAGCTATGTTCAACAATATTAAAAACTTATAGGCAACGTCTAGCACATATTTATATGCTACTTTGTTTATATTATAAATAGTTAAAAAGAATACAGAGGTATTTCTGTTGAATCAATAAGAAAACAAACTTGTGTGAAGTTTATTATGAAGTTTCTTTAGAGTCTAAATGAAAATATGTTCAATTGAAATGTGCTCATAATATTATAATCAGCAACTTATAAAAAAAATCCAATTAGATCAGCAGCTATAGGCAATCATACAAAAACCTTCTACGTCGACGTGTATAGAAAATGAGACAGAGTTCCATCTGCCATTTCAATACCGTATGAAGAAAGATCTATTGGATCAACTATGAGCGATGAGTCCTAAAGTTAGTATCTGATACATTTGTATGCTAGTTTTAAAGCTTATTCGCAGACCATAGACAATTGAATGACGCATGAAAAAAGGATAACTGAAACAATCAGAAACAGGGTAATATTTTAGCATTGAGTAAGACGCTTGAAAAGAGGTGAATTGATCCGAGTTCTAACCTAAACATCTAAGATATTGCTTGTGTCTGTAAAGATATGTTCAGTTGAAATGTGTCCGTTTTCATACGTTTGGATTTTTAAGTCGAGGAGAAACCAAGTTCACGTGCACTTAGAGATCAAGTGAGCCTATTGTGCTACCTCCAAGTCACGCGTGCTATTATCCTTCATAGACCAGATCAGATGAGGACCCGTTAATTGTATCCCAACGTCGATTGGTCATCCTATACACGGATTCGAAGCAAGAACTTGTTTTTTACAAGCCTGGCACTCTGCCCACTGCCCCACCAAGGTAGTAAATGAGCTCTTTTTACTATGTCATAAACAAGTAAATTACTGACTTGTGAAAACTAATCAATATCACTTAAGAGCGTAAATTAAAAAGACCAGCAAAAGGGAAACTTAGTTATAAATTATTAACTCATCAGTTTGTTTAGCAGCTATCTTCAAATTTTAATTACTGACTTGTTATTCATATGCCATGCAAGGTACTTTACAGTACTTTATAGTATCAACAACAATAATAAGAAACATCCCCAGCCTTGTTAACATCTCCACTGTAGAGGCTTCGTTAAGAAGGGTTTTAGGCATTAATCCCCTCGGTTGTCAAAGCCACATTAGAAGAAGAAAATGCTATGAAATATCGTCCATTTCTATATTTGTGTCTTGAAACCTACATTTTAAGACGGCTGAGTTGTTACGGAGTGACATATTCTGACCTTCTCATTCAATTCTTGGCTGTCCAACGTTTCTTCTACTATTACGTTCTCCTCCTTTTTCTTAATTTAATACGAAGTCCTGTACTTTTATGTTCTCATTACAATAACGTTACTATACAAAACCAGCACTAATTAATCTCATTATCGAAATTTCCAACAACCAATAGTGTTTTCTCTTCCATAATTACACAGATAATCGGTTGCCGGCGAGGATTTTACAGTGTAGATGGAACACGAGCGCTCGTAGGGAATACAGCAGCTTTATCTGCCGTTATATTATTACATTATAACAAGTGGCTCGAGAGCGGAAATTACACAAACTATTTTCAAATAGACTCTCAGTCAGTGTTTTAGCACGGCGTGTTAAAGATAACAGCACCATTTCCGTTCGTTTCACAGCTTTCGAGGTGCTTATATACACATCGCACTTTTAGTAGCTACAGAAAACCGTTCCGTGTCGGTGTTCCACCATTTACTATTCGCCAATTCAGACCCTAATTGGTGCCTGCAGAATTTTTCCGACGACGCCATTGATCTCCGATTTCCTTGCGGTGCTAAGCTGACAAGCAACAAATAGATCCTAAAAAACGGCGAGGAGAGACGCGATGGTCATACAATATCTCACTTCCTTTATCCACGGCTGAGCTGATCCCACAACGCGACAGTCTTCTGTCAGCCGGGCGCTTAGTTACTCCCCATTAATTAGTCATTAGCCAGAATACGTACAGACAGACGCGAACACACGTGGTTGCATCGACACGCTCAAAGGATGTAAATATAGTACATGCTTGCCAAATGTACAGCTAAAATTACTACACTGATTTAATATGGGAAGCGATAATCATCGGTATTTCAGCTGTTCGTTAAAGATCAAATATTAAATTAGAAATCAATGCAAACATTTTTTTTTTAAATTCACTCCATTTTAAACTATGGCGAGGAATGATTTGAATTATTAATGTTATCTTTATAATAGAAACCAAATCTATGAACATTGTCAATTAAGATCACAATCCATTTCTTATATTCTTTTAATTTTGAAATTTAAGAAATAGACATGGAATTTCGGTTTGATTTCGCGCACAGGGGAGGAATATTGTTTTGCGGTCGAATAGCCGGCCACGCAGAGAGGGTACACGACACGTAGTTTGGAAAATAAGTTTTGTGGACGGCGACGATCTGAAAGAGCGTGAGTTTGCCTTTCAGCTAGCTGGAAGCACTCAGGCCAGGATGCCGGGTGAAGTCCTGTCCATCAGCCCCCTATAGTGGCGAAACTGTTTGTATTTATACTTCTTGTTATTTGGTAGGTGAACTTGAGGGGGAGACTGAAATTCCCGAGATAAGCAACGCTGGACTACGGGCGTTATCAACATTTTTCTACAGGAATATTGCCTCTACCCTAAGGTTATCAAGGGTTTTGCATCACTGTGAAATCTTATCAACAAGGTGAGCTTCGAAAACATTAAATGTGACAGGAAATTAGTTATGCCCAAATATTAAATGCATTAATTGCATTTTTTAATTAGATTTGGCCAGGATAACGGCACAAGTTGTGTTTACAAATTTGCTGGCATGAACAGCAATTTAGCTTAATAAAAAAATAATAACCTTCTTCCAGCGAAAACTGCAGCTTTTATACAAAAATTTGCAGATTTTCAACTTTGGTCTGACGGAGTTGAATTTCCATAGAATCTGGGTCTTTCATTTTATCCACTAAATCTTAAGAAACATTCACACACGGAGGCAACTTAACTTAATCTGTTTCGACAAATTTATGGGCAACATATTATCTCGGTTATTATGAAACTTTTACTAAGGTGTTTTAAGGTTTATCGCCTTCTTTTAACCTATAGTGTCATCTATTAAAAATAAAATAAAAATACCGTAAATACCCTGTATATGCGCGGATTGTAAACCTGCACCGCTAAAACAAAAGGAAGCCCGGCTCTGTAGCCATCTCCTGCGAATCGAGCTCCTGAAAGCCACTTACCTGGTCAAAAAGTTATTTGCACCTTCAAGCACCTGCACCAATCCGTTAAACGTCTATATTTCATCCTGGGATTGTTTGGAACGCTTAAAAATTGCATTAAAGCCCCGAACTATTTATAAACTGAATCTATCAACTAATGCAGTTTTGTCGCATTACAGATATCTGCCTTCGTTTCCTACCAAGCCGATAAAGCAGATTCCGATCCCTATCCATTTCAAGATTACCGTCCAGAATTCGCCAAACCAGCGGCTGACGATCGGCTTGACAGTGCTGTCGAATCGGTTGCCTATCTACCAGGACCAAAGGAGCTATTTATTTCGAAATCTTGTAAATCAATTGTACAAAGTTTACAAAATTTTCCTGGCTTGCATCAAATAGGAAATTTCCAGCTTGTTAAACTTACCCAGTTACGCAGAAATTGCTTCCAATCTCGCTTTCAAAAGATACCTGCTCAAATTCTTGTATATCCGTTGATATGGATACCTCTTGTAGCGAATAGCAGACAATGCGACCAACACGTATGATTAACACACCACAACTAACAAAGTTTACTTAAAAAAAGAAGTTAGAAAAGGAGATAGTCTATCACCTAACCTTTTTACGCATACGAGCTGTGTATACTTTCATAAAAAGCATGTCAATGCATTGTTTTATTGCAATCTATAAGACCAATTATACACTAAATTTAAAATGTAAGCTTCAATTCTTAAAAAGAATAGTCTGCTGCGGAAACAGTAATAAAATTACTTAATGTGAAATTGATAGCGTGGTTTGGATTAAACAGATCCTTGGTTAGAATCCCACGCTGGGCGGATTTTTTCCGCCACCTTGGAGATCGGTATCAGGTTCGGTGAAACCATTCGCAGTTGGGCACCAAATTAACTGTGCTCTACTTAAAACCACAGACCTAATAGATAGAGTAACAAAGTCAACACATCATCAAGACGCGCACCTAACACAATGGTTGCTCCGCAATCACAAAAACCATACTCCAGCTTTGTAACTCGATCAGGGGCAAGTTGAGCACTGCACCGCCAAACCCAAGCGTTCAAAAGCACCAGCCTCTACACAAGCAGATGAAACGCGGTTACAGATAATACATACAGGCATACAATATAATATGAGGGCCATTCCATCCGAGCTTGTGCCCACCCCAAAGGATGCGAGAACATTTAAAATAAATCAGTTGGTCAATTTAGAGCCTTGAAATAATCTATAGTATTGATATCCAGGGCCGGCTGTGGGTTTTGCGGGGCCTCGGGAAAATATTATGTGCGGGACCCCTTCCCAAAAAGGAAGAAATGAGACATGAACATAATTTTATCAATTTATTTAATGAAATATTTATTTCTTCAATATATTCAATAATATACATACATAAACATAATATTTTTTATTACTATTTCGTACAAACTTTTTTTACTGCTAATTCCTCGATAATATCATCAAAATTTATCTGTTTGTTTTACATCCTGCTCTATTGACAACATAGCCACCCCTTTTAACCTATCTTATTACAACTTTAATTTCGAAAAACTGCATTCGGCGGAGGCTACTGAAACAGGCGTTGTTAGCATAATTCTCAATGCTATATAATTATGTATTGGGATATACATCGTCTATATTACCTTTACAAATTTGTTTCAGGCAATCTAATGGAGTTGTATTCTCTTGAATAATTTGTGACAAAAATTATAATTCATGAAATAAATTGTAACCATCAATATCAGCATTTTCGCCATCGTGAAGAAATAGATGAAGATCGTTGCAAAATTTTTTTACTTCGTCATGGTTTTTATTTTTTAAATTTCTAATGTTGTGTAAAAAAACCAAATACATGATTATAAAGAGTATACTGTTCAAATCTTTCATCCAGAGCAACAATAGCACAATCTACAATTTTTAAAAAATAGTCCACTTTAAATAACTGTTTTGCATCGTTTCCAATGTCGTCATTGTTTTCATAGGTAGACATTTTTGGTTTTTGGAAATACGTTTTGTTTTAAATTCTGATGATATATTTACACTACTACATATTTCACCACTACTAATTATCGCATCTTCAAACCCAAAATTTCTGTAACTTTTAAAAATATTTAGAAGTTGTTTTAGGTGCTCTAAAACTACAGAAATTTGCCATGAACCAAAGATCAACACAGTAATTTGATATTTAGTTTCCTCCTTATCGGTTTTTGCGGATGCGATCACTAGTAGGTGTCAATTTACGCTGATAGGTCTCTCGGAAATGTATGTAAAAGGTCCACGCAGCACACTCATATTATGGGTGGTAAGTGATTTGTAAATCGTCTCGGCCCACACAATGCGTGGGGCCCCTTTAAGCGCGGGGCCTCGGGAATAATCCCCGAAGTCCCGACCTCTGAGCCGGGCCTGTTGATATCTAGATAATAAAATAACAAGAGTTTTTATTCTAGACTTATGCAAGTCTTGTCTAGAAATTTAAAGACAAAAGAAGATTTTGCAAAGTATTGTCTCGTCTTGTCTGACATTATATAGAAGACAACTGGGTCGAAGCAGTGTCGTCTCAAGGTGGATCGAAGTTATTGTATTGTTGCACTGTTATGTTATGTCTAATTTTTAAATTTCAGCCGTTGTAAATGGCTTTACTTAGGCCAAGTTGTAAAGGCTACATCTAGTGTTTAACTTAACGTTATATGTTACTTGCAAACGTGACTGCGTTTGTTAATGAATCCGACTAAAATAAATGTCAGTGGTGTTCATTAAATCCGAGTTATTCCTGAAATAAGTTAATACTACTGGCGTACTGTTGCTTTAATCAATTTGATGGTGCTTTTCTATTTAAATAGTTGCTTGTTTGGGGTTAGTGTCTAAAAGACGAAGAAAGTATTGTAATCGCGAAAAAATCACGTTACGAGATTTCTTTAGAGTCCCTAAATCACGAAAAACAGGTTTTCTCAATTTCGTCTGTCTGTTTGGGAGCGGTATAACTTAAAAACTATTTGTTGGGGGAAGGCGATATTTTGCATGCGGATTATATACCTTCCTGGAATCAAACCGAGAACATTTCGGTAAAATATATAGAGGGTGGGCACTTTAAATAATAAAAGTCTGCCTATTTTCGCTTTAACGCAAGAACTATTACTTAAATGAAACTAATACTTTGCACATATCTCAGGCCTTGCCCTTGCCGAAGATCAGTCCCAATGCAGCTGCATCGCAGAGATCGAAGAGTCCTGCGTGGCCGCATGCGACGAACGGTCGGGCTACTGACAAGCATTGAAATCGCATTCTCAGGAGCTAAAGTTCGAATCCCAGGGCCGGTAATGTTTTTTTATTTAAAAATTGAGTATTATTAAGAACGTTAAGATATTCTACCACTAGTTTCCTTTGATTTTTAAAACTGTTTAGTGTCACAACGTCCACTTGGGAGGAAGTTCTGAGTTCTGACTGGTCATAAATGAGTCTTATGGTTAAAACGTACGATACAACAAAGCAAGAGAATAGTGGGCTGCCTTAACTCCGTATGGTGGAGTAAATCGTTGTCGTTAAAAACAAAGAAAAGGATTGGGAAAACTATGGTGGAATCTGTCCTATGTTATGGATGTGAAGTGTGGACCGTGAAAGCAGCAATGAAGAGAAGACTCAATGTAGTCGAAATGGACTATCTGCGTAGGAGCACAAGAACATCAAGGCTAGAACGGATTCCCAACACAGATATTCGAGCCAAAATGGAAGCAAGTGAAACAGTGACGGATCGAATTGAACGCAGGGGACTAATATGGTTTGGACATTTAATGCGTATG
The DNA here is from genome assembly GCA_940337035.1 of Agriotes lineatus. Taxonomy (NCBI): domain Eukaryota; kingdom Metazoa; phylum Arthropoda; class Insecta; order Coleoptera; family Elateridae; genus Agriotes; species Agriotes lineatus. Next base: position 83,211,592 of record OW679196.1, on the reverse strand, counting down.
CCAGAAGATAGATGGCCAAAACGAGTGTTCCAATGGGTACCTCCCGGACAAAATAAACGAGGACGACCGCGCAGATCGTGGAATGAGGGAATGAAACAAGCAATGTTACAGAGGAATCTAGATGAAGAACAGGCATTGGATAGAGAGGCGTGGCGTAAAGGAACGGGAATGCGGCATTTAGCTGTACTGTGATTTATGTAACACATAATGTATTGTACATATGTATTGTAAATTACAAACCCGAAATATATATATATAGTTGCTGTTATGCTTCAGGACAAAAAAAAGCATGATGTGGGTTATAACATTATGAAAATACGCTTGCTTAAGCACTCGCTGAGTTTCTGCAGAAGTTTTCTTGGAGTAATACGTCAATTTCCATGCAGCAGGAAAGACTAGTCTTGAGAAACAAGCTTAATGCAGCATTTTTATAGTCATTTTCTCTAGTTTCGTTTTTTTTTGTCTAAATTTGGGTTGGTGGTTGTTAGAACTTAAAAAAATTGTCAAGCATATAATTTGGTAAATTTCTCTTTATATTGCTTTTGAACATTTCTGGTTTATAGGTGAAGCTATTTGCTGTTCTTATTTTGGAAAATTGGGTCTACATATCAATAGATGCCTCTTATCCGTAAGACACGCACTTTTTGGAGATTCTTTTGTTACACGTCTTAGAAACGAAATCATCCCCAAAAATCGTCAATAATTGCGTTCATCACATAGATGATGGTTTTATAATTTGCTGCAATCTAACTCATTAAACAAGGATCTCACATTATTTAAGAAGCAATTAACCTTTTGACCGCATGTCACGTACGGAACCATTTCGTCCCCCTTGAACACTGTTTGACGTGTTACTGAATTTATTTCAGGGTTACTTCCCCGTTACCTTCAAATTATCCTGCAAGTCATATTCTAGTAATTCTCCGAGTAACCGCGAGTGGTAGTAATTAAGCCTTCATGAATTTTTAATTATCTGTGGATGTTGAAATTATGATGAACCTATCGAAATACCGATGAACCTGTTCTTAATACCGTTTGCCTGATCGGGTGCACTTAAGACACTGGGGGAAAACCTCTGCCACTGCGTTGTACAAAATCTTTTCTTCTGGCCTGCAGTCCTCTTGATTAAATCGTGCGAGAACAAATCTTTCAACGTGCTAATAACGGTGGTCAACATGTTCTATGAGTCACATATATTTATACAGCACTCTATGCGTACTTGTCATTGCAGTAAGGCGACCTTACGTTCCTGGTTGAAACAGATATTGGGTACTCCACCGCACTTTGCTTTTAATGAAGAAGACCGTTTTACTTCAGTTATATATATAATCAGCACACAGGCACTAATTGTTTATAAAATTTTACTAGCCTTAGTTTTTTCTACTTGAGTTAATTTGATAGCAATAGCTAACTTTCAAAGAGTTCAACTCACTTACTGCGGATTTTTATGTGCTACGTAATAGTTTTAAATATGATATTGTGTTACCATTAATTTAGAAATCTACGCTTCGCTCAATCGCTTCCGAGCGCTATCGAGTAATTAAACTTGTCATAAGCCTTGGTATGCTATTGAAGTAAGTATTCCATCTTGTAGTTGTTTTTATTGACTATTTGGCCGAATATTTGGTGTTACGTATATTATACAGTAAGTATTATTGAAAATAAATATTTAGAGTTTAAGTGACTTCTGGTGGTTTATATGTCTACCTGTAGGTTTTCTAGTTTGAACTACGTCGAATTGTGTTACACTTAAAAACTTAGTTACGACAATAAACGATGCTTCATGGGCGGAGTTTTACTCTAAAAGCGCAACTGATACTGCATCCACAATCATACACATGTAGAAATTAAACAAACAGCAGATGGGTGATTATAGCTTAACGCAGTAATTTTAAACGACACCAATTCTACAGGTATAACGACGTTCCAAACAGCGATCTCAATGATTGGCCCTAGCTCAGAGAAGTAATCTAGGACGTTGCAGAATGACGGTATACGAATTTCGGTAGCAAATCCGGGGCACCCCCCAATGCTCTAGAAGTTTGTCCAACCGTTAGAATTTAGCCAGCGTTTAGAATAAATCAAAGCCAATGAACGCTACATGATCCTGGTCCTATAAAAATCTATCTTCGCGGTCCGGCAGTAATTTAAACAACTAAAGCGAAACCCAGAGGGTTTAAGCACTGTAGGATTTTTGATTATTCGGAGAAAACAAAGCGTTCTTAAAACCGTAATATTACTTATGCCTGCTATGGCATCACGAAGCCGCACCTGCCAGAAACGATACGTGGTTTTCGCTTGCTGCCTTTTAACTTTATTTATGTAAAAAAAATGAAATATCTAGCTCCACTTACGCCAGCGGTGCGATCAGAGCGTAAAAAACGCTCGCTAACCGGAACACCTCCCTGCTTTAGGGCGAGTACAAGACTGAAGAGATGTGCCCACGCGTGTTAAAATTTTAAAATCTCTTTTACTTTCTTGGGCGCGAAACCTCAAATTTTTAAAAAATTGTCCTACCAACTATTGGTCAAAAAATCCTACTGAGTCAGCTGGCACTTTTGCTTCATACTTCATTTTTTAGCAATTCCAAACTACAGAACGGGTTTTGGAAATACTATAATATAAAATCATTGCTCTATTTCTTTGTTTGTATGTTTATATGTTTGTTCGCTATCTCCTCCGAAGATACTGGGCCGATTAAGTTGTATGATGGCTTAAAAGTTTGCTAATTTATAGACTTAGATCGTAGGCCGGTTTTCATTTACAAAAAAAGTACAAAATTTTTTTAATTTCATTAAATCCTCTAAGCAGCGGAGCGTAGCGTCTGTCCCCGTGGGCTGTGGTGTGAAAGCTGCTGTGACCGTGTGCTGTTAGCTGGGATGATTTACTATGTTAATATATCATTACAACAGCGTCTTATTCAACCAAACGTTGGTTAGGGGTAGAATGCTCGCCTGCCACGCGGGCGGCCCGAGTTCGATTCCTGGCCGAAGCTTCCTGTTTTTAAATTTATATTAATGAATCTGCCTTAAATTAGCGAACCGAAGCGTAGTTCGGGGGACTCACTAGTATAGGACTAACATAAAATCGTTGCTCTCTTTCTTGTATATTTGTATCTTTGTTCCCTATCTCCTCTGAAGATACTGGACCGCTTAAGTTATATGATGGCTTAAAAGTTTGCTAATTTATAGACTTAGATCGTAGGCCAGTTTTCATTTACAAAAAAGGTACGAAAAAGTTTTAATTTAATTAAATCCTCTAAGCACCAGAGCGGAGCTTTTGTCGCCGTGGGCTACGGTGTGACAGCTGCTGTGGCCGTGTGCTGTTAGCTCGGGTGATCGCCTATGTTCATATATCGTTATAGCGGCGAATTATTCAGACAAGCCAGGTTTGTCCAGGGGTAGAATGCTCGCCTGCCACACGGGCGATCCGGGTTCGATTCCCGGCCGATGCATCTATTTTTTTAATTTATATTAATGAATCTGTCTTAAATTAGCGAACCGAAGCGTAGTTCGGGTGACTCACTAGTTATATATAATCATGATTATTTCAAAACGACATTTTCAATACTAAATGTAGCAATCTGAGTCTTTTACAAAATGATTGTTTGCTATATTACATGTATTGAAAAATATGAATATCAAAATAATATTTTCTTACGAGTCGAGCTGGGTATTTTCGAAATATACCTAGTGATACTTATTCTCGAAATGTACAGTGTACAGATTCTGTTTTGGTCATAATTTTTCTGATGCACACATTTCATTACACAAAATAAAATTAATAAAAATAATTGTTAATTGTACAAATAAAACTCAATAAGGTCTATTGCCAAAAGAATATTTTTATCACAATTAGCACAAACTTCTAATTTTCGGAAACACATGTGAGCAAGCCTGACGCTGAGACCAGAACTAATTAACCAGGCGGAATTTCACTTAGCAAACTATCCAATTTACTCCTACGAGTGCGCTGAAAAATAAAATGAGACCGCGCACCAGACAGTGCGACAAAAATATCTCGTAAACGTCTGTCTAAAAATTACAAATCGGCCAATAAATAAGCGTTACTGTTTCTGACAAGGCGTCAAGAAGCGCGTGTCACGCGAGTGTTTAAAAATCAAAATAATATTTTTTCTGGGGACTGTGCGAATTTATCTTCTGAGTTCATTGGCGATAAATCAGGCACTTTCAGCTGATAAATTTCATTTTCGCCGGAGACCAGAGGCAAACGTTTTTAAATTATTTATAATGGGAGGACACTTTTAAATTTAAAACTGGGAAATTAGATTGTTGGAATCCTTCACCTTTCATAAAAAAGGGGACTTAATTGATAACATGTGCTAAATTAGGTTTTAAGTTATTTTTTGAAACGCATAGGTACGGTGAAGTGTCTAGAAAATTATAATGAAATTGAAATAACCTTGGTAATTGCTATATAAAGCAGAACCACTGAAGCCAATTAGCAGCAGCTTTAAAATGCCCGCAACATTTTTCTTATTCGTGACAATTTCTTTTAATGGGATTAGAAAACAGAAGAACTCCCATAAGTAATTAACGATGTTTAAACACGCAATATTTGTATTTCTAAAAATAAAAACAAAGGAATCGTGAGCTTGGCTAAATTTATTTGCATCGTAAGAAACAGCTGGAAACCACTTCTGGTGAACAATTTCAAAGTAAACCTTTAAAAAATATTTCAAAACTACTTAAAGTATTCAGTATAAACTTCAAACAAAGCTTCAACAGAGCAACCCTTTTCTAGGCTTTAATATAGCAGTACATAACACATACATTATATTTAGCCTGTTTTGCATTTCGATGTTGAGTACCACTTATATGTCACGTGGAAGTGCAACGGCGGTAATGGGTTGCATTACAAAGAATAAAAAATATAGGTACATGTGCATGTTATATCGACTTATTTTACTCTTGAAAAATTTAAACAATTTTGTTCTTTACTAGAGAAGCATTAAACGTGTTTTTTTTAAATTTTAAAATCAAAAAGGTTTTCTAGTTTATTAGTTTTTATTTCTTACACTACAAAATATAGCTTTAAATTTAGGCGAAAAATTGTGAATCGTTTGTCGTTAATGTAACTTTTTGTTCTACCAGTCTTGAAAGTGTTCGTTACCGGTCTAGTTGCATGTGATACCATGTAACTTTTTTGCCCCAGGCCAAAAAAAGCACTGTATTTACATAACAAGCGTCTCTAGATACTACTAAGTAAATGTTCTCACTGTGCCATTGTCGTTTATATAATGCCTTGCCAATTTGACAGTGTCAAAAATTTATTTTGAAATGTAAAACTAATATCCTTTTGGAAATTACTTATATTCAAACTGCATCCTGGACCAAAAAATAACACTTAGTACCTTTGCTATGTAAATAACTATAACGTACACGTATATTGAAACATTTTATGAAACAATATATTTACTTACTTATTGATCTCTCTAACATAAATTTATTCCATCTACTTTTATATTCAGCTACCTTTGTTGCACTTTCTCGCTCACCAAATTTCCTACTTAATGACTTTGTTATTTCTTCGTCTCAAGATCTTTTTGGAATTTCCGTTTTTAACTTTCGTTTCCTATATTTCTTTGGACAGTTTTGCTTCCGACATTTTCACCATATGTCTCCACCAACCGAGTTAGCTTTTGTATTCCTTATTCTATCCCATCTTTTAACACTTTCCACTTTTCTAAAGAACTTCATCTCACAAGCTCTTAACATACTTCTATACATCTCCGCAAATTTCACGATTCCGCTCCATAAATCAAGACAGGTACAACTTTTAATTTTGTTTATCTACTAACTTCCTCTGTTTGCCATTGATATTCTGTTATTTATTTTACAACCCATCTTTCATTTACCTATAATTATTGATGCTAGGTGTTTGATCTTATTGTTTTGATTCACTTTTAGATTATCAATTAAATCCTCAACCAGTTAAGTCTCTACTCCTATCGTCGTAGTTTCTGTTTTCTTCACGTTTATTTTCCTATTATATTTTAATAGTTCTTCTTTCCAAATGTGTATTTGGAGATATTACTCATGGATGGTGCATAGAGGATCAAATCATCCGCACACATAAACTATTTGGTTGCCACAGGTTGCAGTTTTCTATATCCCCCTACTACTTATTTAGTCTTCAGTCTAATCGATCTTGCAATTTGGCCCATAATCGTAATAAACAACAAGGGACTCAATAGACTATCTTGCCTCTCGTTTTTTCGTCACAAATTCTTTTATTGTACAATTCTCTATCCGTACGATATTATTAGTAAATTCTCTCAATTGCATCGACTAGTTTCTTAGATATCTCTCGATTTTCTAACGCTTTCGAAACTCCGTGTCTACACACCAAGCTTTTTCTATGTGGATCATGTACATAATATAAATCTTCTAGTCCTGCCTTGATATTTTTTCACATAATTGTCTTGTAGTAAATACACATCCCTGCCCTTTAAAATCCTGCTTGAGTATAGTACAAGGTTCTTTCAATTAACTTTTTTTGTAGCACTCTTTCGTATATTTTACTTACAATTCACAATAAAAGTTTCCCTCTATAATTCTGATACGCAAACATATTCCCTTTCTCGTGCAACGGTATAATTCTAGCTATTTGCTTTCCTTTCATAATACCCTTAGTTTGCGATATTTTATGTAATATTCTTCGTAGCACTGTCCCATTTTCTTCAACATTTCCAGTTTTAATCCATCTAATCCTCCTGCCTCTACATTTTTCCAATATATCCTCGCTGCCATTTACTTCCTTGTCACTTGCTGCAGTAGTTGGTGTGTTAATTCCCGCTTGTTCTTCTTCACCTTTCAACACTTCTCTTTTTCCTTCAGCAGTTTTTCATCGTTATCCTTTGTCCACTACATTCCCTGTTATTTTTCTTGTCCAAGGCTTTTGAGCATTCTATACAACATTATCCCTTATCCTTCTCCACCCTTTTCCAGTTTTTCTCCAAATTTTTTCCAAGATTTTTCCTTCTTCTGACCAGATATTTCACTTTTTTCCGATGTTGGTATCAGGTACCTTTGCCACGCTCTTTTTGAGTTAATCTCCTTTTTAATCTCATTCTTCCACCATGGCCTTTGTCGTTTTCTATTAGACTTCTTAAATACCCCACAAGCTTTCTGTGCTACATCCAGTACCACTTCTTTAAAACCGTTACACCTTATATCAAGGTCATCTGCCTCCAACTCAAACACTATATACTACCAGCATTTGTTTCTATCGTGTGTTTTAAAAAAACTCATTTAGGCCAGGCCTAGGAAAGAAAGATAAAAAATCTAGTCATATCTTAACTTAAGTCTGTAGGTGAATGTCGGATTACCTTTTGTTTCTGAAAACATTTGTCACTGTGACAGGCAAAATTTTACACTGCATTAAGTTTACTTGTATCAAGCAATAAGGAAAATCAGATGACATTTACACAACAACAACGAGTGTATTAATCATAACAGTCAATAAAATTTGTTTTTATTAAGTGTTTTGTATATTTTTAGAAAAATAGTTCAAGGTCAAGATGTAGATTAGTTCTCTCTGACTTATGGTAGTTTATTTGCTTCAATGTATCAAGTTATGGCAAACTTCAATTTGATCATGGCATGCTGAGAATGTGTTTTTTTTTTAACACACGATATAATAAATGTTGTTGATAGCAATTTCATGTAACATTCGAACCTTTACATTTATTACGGAAGAGGTAGATCCATTTAGATTAAATTGTTAACAATAAACGATCAAGAATGTGTATTGTTTAAAAAATTATATAATCTAACAGATATCGTATTGATAACACAAAAGAGTTTTTTACTAAGTAGTTTCTTGGACAATTAAACGATAATATTTTGGACTTGGTCTTTTTATCTGAATAATCTTGATTTTACATAAGAGTGTAAGGATCATAAAGCAATGCGTATGTGCAACATTAACAACTCATATACCGGGTGATCAACAATGATTGAATGTGTCGCCTCCTTCAAATAAAGCTATTGTCCGCTTAGCACATGCAGTGATTAATGAACCGTGTTTACACTCATATAAGAAAGATCTTCTGGGTAGTTTGTTACTGCAAAAAAGATCATATTTTTTTAGAAAAATATACACATTTTCCAATTATTTATAGACCTCTAACAAGAATATTTTAAACAAGATCATACAAGACGTCTTGTAGACTGTTCTGGAGTACCCAACACAACTTTTAAGAAATAGCAGAATGTTAATAGGCCTTTGGTTACAGAGAATGTGGACTTCTTATTTCCACTGCTACTTATTTGAAAACTGTGTTTCTAATGATTAAGAATAAGATTGTTCCAATAACTATTTCTGATTAGCAATCGGATTCCTCTGAGCTCGCAGGTTCGAATTTTACCAACTGAAATGTTTTTGTTTCTTTGCGAATTAATGCAATTCACCTTGTGTTTCCTTTTACTGTTTCAATATTATTAGAAAGATTAAGGTATTTTCCTTCATTTTGTACATAATTTTGAACACTCTCCAACCGTTACTCGATTAACATACATGCTTTTTGCGGAAACATTTTCTTCTGTAGCATTCTTACTACAATTTAATTTAAAAATGTTTTTTTAATTAATTAAGGTTACCTATGTGGTCGGGTAAAGAGCTAGTCCTTATATATTGTAATGGTATGATGCTTACCGCAATTCTGGTTGCATTGCTAACTTACTAATGTTAATGACAAATTCAAATATGCCCAGAATTGGTATTGTATTTATTGCAACAGTAAGATCCACTAGTAAACAGTGATAATTACGTACACATGATTAGCAATAACTAGTTAATTAACAGAGGTTAGTGATTGTATAAAACGATATCGTTAGGGTTGCGATCAGCTTGTATTAAATTTTGTGCTCAATATGGCAAATGTAGCTTGTTTTATGATGACTGACAGATTAATTGAGTAACGTCAGGACACAATAATAAAGTCGCTTTAGTGTAAAGGTATTTCATACAGAGGGTTAATGCAGCGTTTGCATTCATATTTAAATGCAACCTGAAAATTACTGAAGATTACAAGAATGTGCTAGTGGCTTGTAAATCAGTGTTTATTAACTAAAAGTAAACTCAAGTGAACAGTGCGACCAATTGTGAGGTTATAGTTTCCCGAATGACATTTATACCAACAATTAAAATTAAGATAAAAGTATGTACACTTACAGATGAACAATTGTAAATCATGTTGTTATGATGACGTAGAGAGTCGCTTGTTATTGTTTTGTAGGGGTTTTTGAAAGGAAGGCAAGCCTAAAGCTGTGTGTTAATTGGATTTCCGATTTTAATATTAATTTGTTAATCAAAACTAAATATTTTGTGCCCAGTTGTGCGTTTTATTATATGCCTGTGTGTGTGTGTGTGTATGTGTGTGTGCCAGCTGTGGTCAAATTGGCAGTGTTCAAGAATGCAGTTCCAAAATAAATTGGACCTGGAGGGAAACCTGTATGAGTTCGCCTTCGGAGCAGAAATTCTACAAGACTTGGAGCTGCAGAAAGCGGACAGCAAGGTACAGCACCTAGAGGGGGCCATATTCATGGTCCAGAAGAAGAAAGCAGCAGGAAGCTTGCCGGGAAGGAGATGCGAGATTGGCGCCCTTTGCAGAAGCCGGAAACGAGATCAGCTTCCTAGAAAGAAAAACAAATTCCAGTTGACGTATATTTTCACTTGTAAAAAAATTCCAGGTTAGCCAAAATACTTGATTATTATAAAAGCATTGTTATAATTTACCTGAGGTGAACTGATTTGTTGTCAAATTACGCTGAATTTTTTGTGTGTTTCGAACAGCTTTATTTGGGGTTAAGTGCTTTGTGGTTATTCGTCACTCGTCAGAATCAGCACTTTGTAAAATTTAAACAGTGTAGAAATCCAACCCTGTGTCTCAATAGCTAGCCGGCGCAAAAGTTTTTAATAAGTTGTAATTAAATAAAATATAGAAGAACAACATATGTTTATTAAATCAAAGCTTAATTAAATAATTACATGTTTAATTAGCCAGAAAGAAAAGCAATTGCATCATAAAATTAAAACTGCTATATGTTGGTGCCCAATTTGCTTTATTTAAAATAAATATTATATTAAAAATAATGAACAATAATAAAAAGTACGGTGCGTTACAATATCAAAGTCATCGTCGCCGATCGGTTGTCATCGTAGCCTCTATAATGCAACGATAAGCAAGTACGTTAGGTAGCGTTATTAGCCAAATGGGCACCGCTTCTGACTAGTAAGCGGATTACACTTGGGAGCGGAGATTTTTGTTTGCAAATTATTACAATTATCATTACTGTTTCAATATTATTAGAAACAGTAAGATATATTTACCTACTTTGTATACAATTTTAAACACTTTTCAACCTTTATTCGATTTAGCCAAAGTGGGTTTTTTGCGATGCGCTTTCTTTATTAGAGACGTGAACAACATTTTCCTCTGTAACTTTTTTATTTAGAACCCAATTTTCAAAATATACAAATTATTTTAGTGGCAGAAAGGTTACCTACGTGGTGGGATTAAAAGCCGGCCAGTTTCATAATAAAATAAGTGTATAATATGTGTGTTCGGACCACTATTTCATAATTTTTAAATAATCTTTAAATTATGCAATGTATTATACGAGTATCAATGGCTATAACTAGGAAAAGTGTAGTTGATTAAAAGACTAAAAAGCGCCAAGAAGACAGTGGCGATGAACACTATAGAGCCGTTTAAGAGATCTCTATTATGTGCATTCTTAACTTAAGCACACTATACAGAGTGTTTTGAAAGGAATAATACGCCATCTAACGGAAATACGTTTTCATCAAAATCTGCGGATGCAATCAAATATGTTTGGATAAAAAATGTAGCTAGCTGCCCTAGAAGAACTCATAAACTACTTATTGGATCAAGTTCACACTTGACAATGTACAGAGCTCTGTAGAGTCGTGGTTACCACGCCTTCTTAGCATTCGGGAGGTCGCGGGTTGGATTCCCGTGGGTGTCTGCTCTGATTCTGGTTTTTAGGTGGTTTTCCTGAGTTAACAGAGTACATTCTAAGAGGCGAATGCCGGAGCAGTACTTTTCTATCTTTCCTGGCCTTTCTTCCATTCTCCATTCCTCCTATCTCTCACCCATCCTATAATTCCCATTCTTGTCTGAAGAGGGACCCAAGGTCCCTATAGCAGCTCGCCGCCAGTTGGGGGAATTGAAATGACCCTGAACCTTTACCATACCCTACTTGACATGTAACTAAAATCTATCTGTACCAGAGGTACTACCTACTCTACTTTCGATTGATATTAAGAGTGATATTTTTCAACGTCACATTTTTTGTACCTACTTCAGGTACAAAATTTTAATAGACATTGTAATTTCACACAAAATAGATGTATTTAATTCGAATCGTAAAATTATATGGTTTCTGAAATAAGCAACGAGCCCTTTTAACAGTTATAATAGTAATAAACAGTAATTTCAGAGGAATACGCGAATTATACTTTTAAAATTGCCCCCTGATTGTTGCATTAAAAATAACTTCAAATATCGCTATTTGGGAATCCACTGAATTTTTCGATATGGATCAAATACACGTTTCTCTTCTGAAATTAAAGTAGCTAGTCCTTAATGTCAAGCGGAAGTAGGGTAGCTAACACCCCCTACAATATATTAAATATAAATTCGATTAATTGAGGTTTTGAGAAAATTAATGAAACTATTCCCGTTGTAAACAAGTCAAAAAATTTAATTTCGACTTCTCGGGCTCGTAACTTCTTCAGGGTGATTTTTTTTTGTATGCATATTTCGCTCTATCTACCCATTTTGATGAGCACAGTGTCATATCCTTCTCAGAACACCCTGTATACATAATATCGCAAAAGTTTGAGTTGAATAATACTGAATATTTACTACTTGACTTTGGCAATCAAACGTATAAAGATGATTAAAAGTGAATGTTGCCTTCAAAATTCGAATGAAATGTTAGAGCAGCCATTGTAATTTAAAGGATATTTCGTAATTTTTCAAATGACATCCAAGAAAAGCGTTCAGTGTAGGTGAAGTGCACTTCAAGTTAAAAAGCAATCTCGGGAAAAAAACAAAATTAAACAGTCTAAGAGCCAGAAACGCCTTAGACGCTGATTAATTCGTTATTTTGACATGTAGTGGTGTAGCAGCTATTAGCTAAACTGCTCTAATGATCCTCCAGTGATGGCATATTAGTGTATAACACATGTGGTGTCCTATTCTTAGACACGGTACAAGCATTTAAAACATTCATTTCATTACCGAGTACACGACAATTTTTTACACAAATACCACAAGCGACAAGGATGCTTTCTACGCGCTAAAAAAAGTATTAACCCAAACATTTCTTACACATAAACACGCCTATTGATGAAAAACTGAAATGAGCACTATCAAATGCTATCTTTATACCTACTTATAGTGGAACTATATGCAAGAGGAATAAATAACATGGACATATACTAATCAGGAATCATTAAAATGGTTGCACGTCCAACAATTGAAAGTTTGAAATTTCACGACTTACTTTTCTATACCGGGTGTCCCAAATCCAATGTAACCCCTTGCATTTCTGTTATTACTAACGATACTGATTTGGTATATGGTACTTACGTTATTGTGTAAAATCGTATTAATTTGCAAATAATTTGTAACTGATTAACTTTTCATGGATTTCCAAAGAAAATTCGAATTTTCAAAAAAATCTAAATACTAAAGTATTTTGTGGAACAAGTGTGTGTATAAGTGTGGTATATCGTTGAAAAGAGGATTTTAAAGTGAATGCTATACCTACTGTCAAAAAAAGTGCAACTTCCTATTTCAAATAAAAAAGTCAGTTGTACTTCCGGTGAAACCGAAAGTACCACAAACGTCAAAATATTTGCAAATTAATACGATTTTACACAATAACGTAAGTACCATATACCAAATCAGTATCGTTAGTAATAACAGAAATGCAGGGGGTTACATTGGATTTGGGACACCCGGTATGTCAAATTGATTATGAAAATTCAAATTTGCTTATTAACAGGAAATTCTAATATTTATACTACCTTAAAAAATAAAGGAAATGTATAATTTCTGTAACTTTAATTTATAATATTTTTCACTTACACTAGAAGCTCAAATTTGAAAAGAAACATTACAACTTATAACTAGCGTTCGGTTTCTTGGGTAATATTTATTACAAATATCTTTTCAATCGCACAAACTTAAGTACCAATTGGTTTGTTACACAAAATCACAACCATTCTACAACATAAATTTATAATATTCTCGTTAATACTGTGACAAATACATGAAGTGCTATGTTATTGTTTAGTCAAGATAATTCTTTTAATACAGCGCAAAAGCAGCTACGAATGATATTTTCATTATAGCATCGAGTGTCAGTGTCACAGTTATGAGAATATTCTTTTACGAAATAAATGTCGATGGACCAAAAGAACGCCGATATTTTCTAATTTGTAGAAATATTTTACATTTTTTGTCTTACTATGGCACATAAACCCTACTAATGACAGGCTATAAATCTACAAATTCATCTCCCTTCGGTCATTGTAACTTTTAAGTTTGAAAGTATTCGCTAAATTTCCATCTACCTAAAATGTATAGAAAATGTTAGAAGCCCTTCAATCATTTCCGAAGAAATTTTTAACGAATTATTTGTAGTACTTTGGCGTTTAGCATTTTAGTACGACATCGCAGAAACAACTCATAATTCAATATTCAACAATAAACTTTGTGTATAACATAATAAGTTTTATTTATATAAAATTGAATTTAATAGCAACTTGCCAGTTAAATAAATTATCTTTATTCCAAATAAATTAATTTAGAACCTCACATTTTTCAATTTTATTGACTGATAATAAAAAACTAGTGATTAATTAACGAATTTTCAATTATTCATTTTTTAGTTGCTATAAATTAATAGATTACTTTGCACTATATTATAAAAGTGCATCAGCGTTATGCACAAATCCCGTTTTTAATTCTCACGGCTGGTGGCTTTTAACCATAAATTCTAAGCGTCTGCAGCACTCAATTAATTATCTCTTGAAGGTCTTTCTCGCAGAAAAGTGAATTTTATGATTATAATGTATAAGAAAGATCAGCAATATTTTAAGGTAAAACAGAGTGAAGGTAAATACATGAACTACAGGAGTTATGAACATTATTAAACATATCCAATTATTCTACGTATATTACGTTTAATAGCATTTTTGAAGTGTTAATACACCATGCAAACATGAAAAAAGCAAATATGAATAAAAAATGTGATCTAATTAATTACTAACACTCAAGGCTAATTATTAATTACATAAAAACGACTCATTTTTTTGAACTATTGCTTTGTACTAGGCGATCGCGTGCTTTGATCCAATCAAACGATCAGACCTAGCTTGAAGAGCATTACCCAAATTAATTGACCTACAGCTCTTCTGCTCATAACGTTTGTCTAGACCAAAGCATTATTATGACTATGAGTTATGTCATTCTTTCACGTGAAACTAAACAATATCTTACATATTCAAATCATTAGTAAATCTACATAAATTTAATCGAAAAATATATACATGTTCGTATCATGTGTGTTAAAATTTTTTAAATTGCTATAACTGCATTGCCATGTCCAAAATAAAAAAAATACATGTTATATGAAAATGTATGCATGGGTATTTAGTTTGCTAGGATTTTCTATAACAAAGTAACTATAGTTACGAATGCTCGTTATAAGCTATACTGAAAATATAGCAGCATCTTTAAACAAAATAAGAATTGATATACACCTTCTACACACAAGTTTCTTCAACTTTGTAGAAGGTTTCCCAGGGAAGTAGCTTTTCGCTACAGTGAATTTATTTAAATTGAAAATATATATATACATATACATGTGTGAGTAACTAAATTGTTTTTCAGTGCATTGTATAGTATTGTAAAGGGGGAATAAATGCTATTATTATTATTATTATTATTATTAAATACCTGATGCATGAAAGAAAATAAGGCTAGATCATTTTTTTTGCTTTTACATTCCCTGTCCTTAAAGGACTCGCTAAAACACTCTTACCCCTTTTTGCTTAATATTCCATTGCATTTGATAAATCTTTCAATGCATTTCAAAGCCATAAAGTAACTCAAAACAAGTTTTCATTCAAATTGATGCTGGCCTGCCATCTGTCGGTCGATAGCTAAAGTAGACGGTTATTAGAGAGGAAGTACGGAGCTACAAAGCTCTACATCTAACATTACTGATACCTGTTTAATCCTTACTTCTTGTGAAAAACTGTTGTAGTAATCTGTATCTTTTACTAGAGCATTCAATTCCTACACCTACATCGAGAATAAGTTCCCTCTGATAAATCCACCCTTAATTTTATCGTTACCCAGTATGAAATTCATTCGTGAAGAAATATACTAGAATGCGAATGCAATCCCCTAATTTATACTGTTCATTCCCTTTAGCAAATTTGTGCACGGCTACATAGCTACAAAAACTTTCATTTATTATTCAGCCTAGAAATACAGTGAGCAGACACAATTTTCAAATTATTTTATACTTAATATCCATTTAATGTATTTCTTTATTTAAATTAACTTTTAGGAGTTGTTAAAGTTGTTGTATTTTCTTAAATAGAAACTATTAAATATACGGTACCCCCCACCCAAGAAAAGCGCCCTTCAGTGCTTTCCAAGAATACTGACACTCAACATCACTCCGTTTCGCTAATACAAGGAAATATTATGAACCATTTATTTATAAAAAAACGTAAAAAATTTTTTTTTGCTGACGATCATACCTTAAAAGTTGATATTGCCTTCATTTTCGGAGAATCTATCGTATGAAAACGATCCAAGACATCAGGAAGGTTCCTGGCGACCGAAATCGTGTACACATACGAACGTACATACCCCGCACAGCACGTTTAGGCACCCCCCAATACGGGGGAGGGATCTAGTGGGCTGGGGTCTTCACCAAAAGATCCGCACAGCCGAGACGGAGATTTGATATAGTGGGTTCAATAGTCGGTTGGCTCGAATTTTAGAGATATTTGACTCAGAGTGGTTTTCGATATGAGGGAATTTCAATACTTCGTACACTTCGTGTCGACACCTAGGCTATAATAATATCAAACATACCTAATATTTTCCGTCTACAGTAATATAAGGTTTGTTGAGATCATTTCGAGAATTCTTTTTGTTTGCTTTATGGTTAAATCAAGCTTTAACCATTTCTCTATCTGCATAGTTTCGAAAATTCCTAGGACACAATGATAAACGCTCACTCTGTTTCTAAGAAATTCGAAGATGTATAAGTATTTGTTTAATTGAGTATTTAGCTTAAAAAAATAAAATGCATATTAATAAAACCAATGTGCTGCAAAAATATATATTCCCGATATCAATACAAATAGTTAAATTAAAATAAACAACAGTGATGCATTGAACTTGATCTATTTTTTTAACATTGAATAAAAACTCATTTACTACACGTGTATATTAAAATGTATTTTTGTCGTATGATATTATATAAGAGGTACACTAGTGAAAGACTTTATTTAACAAGTCTTTTTTACAGCCGAACGAGTTTTGGGGGCGAGGTCAATAAAGGAGACGAGTCTTTAAAGTCATATCATGTACGAGTTGTTACAAAGCTTTTTATATTCGACTCGAATTCATAAATTTGATGTCCATTCCGTGACAGAAAAGATTACATTAGAGTGGCTTGATGGATATTAACAAGCGTCTATTTTGACATTGACAAGCATTTATTTTGACATTGACAGCTAAAGTAAAGGTACTTTATAGTACTAGTAAAATAAAGTAACGCACTTTATAGTACTAGTAAAATAAAATAAACTTTATTTTACTAGTACTATAAAGAGCTACTTTATTGCCGCGAAACTATGTCATAAACAGTACTTTACAACGCAGTCGCCATCCTGACTGCAAGAGAAAGAATCTAATAGACCGATAGGTATTTTGTATAAATAAGCTGGAAAGTAACCGCGATTATTTTGCTGCTGGTTATTATACTAGAGCATTTTTTATTGACATTAAAATCGAAGCTATGTGAGACTTTCTTTAGGAGTTCAGCATGAGTTAGGCAATACGGATTATTTGATGTCAAGCTAATTTCTTTCGATCAAACCATCCACTCTTTATAAGTTCAATTTCAATGCTCAGAATTGGGATTTCAAAAATGGTAAGCGAGGCAAGGTCAGCTAAAGTGGGGCAAAGTTGCAGATTCGAATTTTGAATATATTCAAAAAATTAATTGGACATAACCGTCTTAGTTTTTGAGTTATGTTCAAAAAACAAGAATTTTGTTTTTTTGTTATACAACAATTATTAGACATTATTAGGAAATTTTTTAAAGAAGAGTTTTTTATTTTCATTATTTGAGATATTTCTTATTTTAAATGCACATTAAGATTGCTTTTCCTTTTCACTGATATAAGGTTTGTAATACTTATATTCATAAATAACACAGCTATGTGACAAAGAAATAATTTGTTTTCCCACTAAATAATCATGGTTTACCTACTATAAAAAAGAACATCTTTTTAATATATCTCGGTTATTTATGAAAATAATTGTAGCAAACCATATATCCACAAAAAGAGGAGAAGAAACTCTTTAATGGCAGCATAGTCATCCTTGATATGCGTTTAAAATCAGAACGTTTGTATCAATATCTGGAAAATATTGAAAACAAATGAAATTCTAAAATCAGATTTGAACTCCTCCTTAGTGTCCTAATAACATCAAGTCAGTTTTGTTTTAAGTAGCCTAATAGTCAACGCATAACAAAAAAAAACGAAAATCAAAACATTTTGTGCATACTCAACAACCACGTGGGGTAGGTCCAATTTCTTTTAAAAAAATATACAGCAATATAATCTGCAACTTTGCTTCAATTTAACCGGCTTTCGAAACCCCAATGTAAGTATGGAAATTGAATAATTCTGTATAGTTCTTGAGAGTGGGGGAGGGGGGGCTGGCTGATTGTAAGTAATCGAACGTTGTACCTCCTTAACTCCTAACTTTTTCGTTGCCCTATATCCCTGCATGCCCTTTGGCCCAGAAAAACACAGATTTCGAAGCATAAATTCCAGTAACTTCTTGAACATCATTACCCGCGTAGAGTAGTCTGGGATTATTCTTAATATTTTTGTAACAGTAGACAGTTGTCAGTAAATATTCGTATAGGTTAGATCACTCCACTTTTAACATTCCTACAATTGACATTTATAAATAACTAGCTGTTACCCGCGACTTCGTATGCGCGAGGTTCGTTATTTGTGTATTAAATAATGACTAATTATTTCCTGTCTGTTCAGGGTGGAGGTTATAGTGGACTGTATGATTTTAATTTGGACAATTACAGGATACGTCTTAGGGATGTAGGAATTAAAAAGGGGTTGCACACAAGATAATATAATAATAGACTTGGTTCCGTTGGAGCAGAGGTTTGGTGAATACAGAAACAGATGTCAAAACTGTATTCTTTATTGACTAGAAAAGTTCCTATTTATATACATAAAACTATGACGTAAACCACAAGGTTCAGTTTATTTGCCCCAGTTCAGCTCGCATTTACACTTGCGTGTTTAATTTCATAACAAATAGTGATAGAAAGTCTGCATACAGTTTGTTCACCGGGTCATTCGACCAATGCTGACAGTATTTCCATAATGTCCAGATGATACAACCTGATACTAAGATACCGATTGTAGTACCAGTGTTTACCATGATGTGTCCAGTTTCTTCCTTACCAGTGTCTTAACTGTAAACTGATGAACCAAACATTTGACCTTGTTCAATCACTGGTAGATCTCATCAATGGTGCAGTTCGGTTTGTCTTCAATACTTCGGACTGCGGATGGCCTGCATAGTTAAAGATGTTTCCCTATTGGCTCGATCTCCTTCAACTTGTCTTCTTGGATTTCAAAACAGGTTTGTTCGTTGTAGTTGAGAGCTAAGAATTCCATTGGCAAGTTCAGCTATGCGTAGGTTTCATTTACCTTCTTCATTGGAATTGGAGTTGGTTTGATTAAGTTGTATTCCCGCTTCTCAATTATGTGAAAATAACTGAAAATCTCGATGGTTTCATTATAGATGCTAACTTCCATCTTGTGCATTGGTGTGGTAAGTATCTCCAGGTTTGATGGAAGATTGGCCATTGCATTCAACATTATTCTGTAAAATTGTGATGATGGAATAGATTGCAGGATGTCTGCCTTTTTGAATTTTACATTTAGAAGTTTTTTGTACTTCTCACCCATATCTTGTAAGTAGTTGATAGCCATCTGATATGATGTTAACACATGTATGTTTAACTTGTTGTCGTCTGTCTTTTGTACCAAGGTTCCATCTCATTGAGTGCTAGCAACCCTTAGTTGAGCTTTCTTCGAAAATTATCCAACTTCTCGGATATTCTGGCTTCAGTCTCATTTAGAGTTGATGCAGTTAACAACATTATTTTTGTCTGATGATTAGGTGTATGTATCAATTCTAGTTGATTTTTCTCCTATGATTCGATATCATGGTAAACTTCATCGTTAACTCTAAACACTGAGGTTAGTAGCTGCCGTAGTACTCCTCGCTTGGTCCTGACATCTTGAGTATGCATGCTTTTCATATTCCAGATGATCTGCCTTTGCTGCTCTCTCAGGTGATGATTTAATTTCTTGCAATGGGATTCTGTCGATAATACAACTGCCTTGCTGCATAAGGTATTCATTTGTTGGATTGTCTTGTTTATATTTTCTTCATATATTTGGATGCTAGAAATGTTCACTGTTACTTCGATCCTGAAGTCTCCCCTCGAGAATTATGCGTGGCCAAGTTCTTCACAAATAGGCCAGGTGATGGATACTTTACTATGTACGACTCCGTAGTTACTGAAATTATGGTGCACAACGCAAGTAAGAGTGTTATTGTTTTTGTGACTGTTGACACTCCACTACCCCTGCTTTGCTTTCTTGTTCTTTCTTCTGCTTCCTGTCTTGGTAACGGAACGAGTTTGGTGATAGGACGCTTGAGAATTGCATCTCCGTTTGTCTTAACGCTTGCAACTCTGACAATACCGTCTGTACCTGGATGCACTTCTGTCACTCTTGTTAAAGGCCATCGATTGGGAGGACTATTTTCATCCTTTTGTAACACTAGATCCCCTACTTGCAAATTCTCTGCCTTCGAAGTCCATTTTGTTCTGCGTTGTAACCCAGATAAGTATTCCTTAGACCATATTTTCCAAAAGTCGTTTTTCAACTTTTGAAGTAATTTCCATCTTGTCAATGTTTCTGAATGTACTTCTTATAGTGGTTCGTTTGGTGTTATTAGTTCCCTTCCAATTAGAAAGTGTCCAGGGGTCAACGCTACCACATCGTTAGGATCTGTGGTTAATGGACAAAGTGGTCTTGAGTTGAGACATGCCTCTATTTGATACAGGAGGGTTGATAGTTCTTCAAACGTGAGGGTACTGTTTCCCACAATCCTCGTCATGTGATACTTTGTTGACCTTACCGCTGCTTCTCAGATTCCTCCGAAGTGGGTAGCTGCTGGTGGAATAAAGTGCCACTGGATTCCTCGTTGAGTAAATTTTTCTTGAACGCTAAAGTCCCCTATAGTTTTCTTAAAGTCCTTCTGTAGAACTCTATTTGCTCCTACAAATGTGGTTCCGTTATCGCTATAGATATGAAGGCATGCTCCTCTTCTAGATGTAAATCTTCTGAAGGCTGCCAGAAATGCGTTTGTTGTTAGATTACTGACAGCTTCCAAGTGTACTGCCTTGGTTGCCAAAATACAAATATCACAATATATCCTTTGTATGACTTATGCCCTCTTTCTTTTGCGGTTCTGATTTGTATCGGCCCTGCATAATCCAGACCAGTGTGAAAAATGGTAGGAACGGCGTTACTCTGGGCTCAGGTAAATTGCCCATGAATTGCTGTAACGGTTGTCTTCTGAATGCAAAACATTTCATGCAGTTGTGAGTTTCCTTGCGTATTATTTTCTTCACATTGACAATCCAAAATTTTCTACGGATGTATGCTGCTGTAGCTTGACTTCCGCCATGTAGGAGTTTCCGATGGACGTCTCTCACTATGAGTTGGGCTAGATGACTGTTATGGGGAAGAGAATGGGATGTTTTTCATTATATGGCAATATCGAATTTTGAAGTCGTCCTCCCACTCTAAGAATTCCTTCATCATCGACGAATGGTCGTAATGGTGCCAAGGAACTTTTTGTGTCAACTGAGATGTTTTTCTTCAAGGCTTGAATCTCTGTCGACCAGCTGCTTGCTTGCACTATACGGATGATTTGAATGAGGTTTGTGTTGAGTTCTGCTGCCATAGGGTATTCAGTTGGAAACGGTTGTCTTCTACATTTTTGAACAAACCTGTTACAGTATGCAGCTACTCGCAGTAACTTCTGCAATGACGAGTATTTGGATAAGATGTCCAAATCCTCTTTTGCGGCGATAAACGCTTGGACTTGGTGAATTTTTGCTTCTTCTGTAACTGTCATAGGAGTGTTTGTTTCCGTAAGTGGCAAATGATTAGTTTGTAACCATTGCGGGCCGTTCCACCACAATATATGATCCTGTAGTTTCACAGGAACGAGCCCTCCGGATACAGCATCTGCTGGATTGTCCTCTGAACGCACATGATGCCAATTTCCACTGGGGGTTACTTCCAATATTTCTGTTACCCTATTTGCAACAATTGGTTTCCATTTCTCCGGGCCTGCTCTCATCCAGGATAAGGTTATCATGGAATCTGACCACGCGAAGATGGAGATGCTGGGGATGTCCAGAGCACTAATAGCCTCCTTCAACATTTTTGCTGCTAACGTTGCCGCACATAATTCTAGTCTTGGCAACGTTTTCTTCATCTTTATAGGTGCAACCTTTGACTAGATTAGAACAGCGAATACTTAATGAAAGAGAGTCTCATTCTTCCAATCTGAACGATATCTGGATAAGGTTAGAGGACCAATTAATAGCGGCAGTCAACGAATCTCTAGGTACTAAAAAAGTTAAGAGAAATAACAACAGCAAATGCACTACTTAGTTCTGTGATGATATTAAAATATTAGGCAACACCAAAAAGAAAGTGTAATTTGTATCTGTGTTTTATATGGTGTTACTGGAGTATAAGGTCGAAACTGACGCACTGACTTTACGACTAGTTGTATACTCTTAAATTTCTTTCATTTGGCTCCGAATCATTCTCCATATTTGTTTCTGTGGACCATAGAAATCGCTTTCTAGCTTTTGGTATATGATTCAAAGTAGTCTCCTTTTATCTTTCTTGTTTCTGCATTGACCTCTTATTCGTCTGTAGATTTCCAATTATTTGTTTGTGTTTTTTTACTTATATGACAGTTAACAAAAGTGGAAATAAATAAAGAAGTTAGAGAAACTATACAATGTCTAAAAAATTGAAAATCGCAGAGAACTGATGGGATTACGAATGAGATGATAAAGTACGGAGGACAAACATTAAATGTAAAAATTGTAAATCTTATCACACAAATATTTACTGAAGCAAATGTTCCCACAGAATGGAAGACGAGTATCGTTATTCAAGTCTTCAAAAAAGGCGATAAGCAATTACAGAGAAATTAACCTTCTTAGCACCATGCTAAAATTATAGCACAAAAATTGTTACAACTTATCCCATTAGGCGATAAACCACAGGGATTTCGAAGAGACCGATCCTGCAATGGCGCAATATTTATTTTTCTCCAACCACACGAATAAGACGCCATATGGTCGAATAATTTTGTATAAAAAGTAAGTCATTTCGGGATGTTCACAAATTACCTTGGCAACTGTACACTTTTCGATTCATATTTGCACTAGTACAAAAATGGACGCAAGATAGGGTTTTACATGGTAAATTTAAAATAAAAAGCAAACGCTTCGTGAATATTCGGCAGTCGCCGTCGTTGTTGTTTATTTTTCCCGTACAGTGATTGTTTGTTTGCGCCATGACAGTTCTACAATATAACCTACAATGTTTGATTCTAAATAATAAGTCATATTACCGAATTTATGAGTAGTTGGAGAAAAAATAGTATGTTTCATTCGTACAAAAAATGCGTTTTCGGGACGCGTAAGACTCGCCGGACTCCGCTGCGCGTCGTCCGGCGATCTGTCTTACTTGTCCCGAAATCATGCATTTTTTGTACTAATGAAACAAATAACTATATTAGACAATTATTTGACAAAATAAGGCTACAGGACGTATTAGATATCTTGGATAAATATTCCATACCAGATAATATACTGTATTTAATAAGACATAGGTATATACGGACGAGGAGAAAATAAAAGTAAATGATAAAACAGCAGACATAACACCAGTGAAGAAGGGAACTCATCAGGGAGATTCTCTAAGTCATTTACTAGTTAGGGGAGAGCGGGCCACATTCGGACATCTAATTAGGAGTACAACTGCTCATAATTTTTTGACTACTTAGAACATTTATGCAAGTTTGTTATCTATGTAATCTAACACCTTTCTTCTTTCTCACTGCCATTAAAATTGTTGCTGTTTGTTGATAGTTTATAAGAAAATATTTTTGGATTTTTTTTTTCATCTTGTCCAATTGTGTCCCATTAAGGGGCACTTCCGGACAATGTGAGGATACATTCGCACAGTGCAGGGTACATTTAGACAGCAGACATATTTGTTATTTTAAGAGAAATAATAAAACAGAAAACAATTTTATTGCAGTATAAAAAGTGTATTTATATTGAAACAAACCAAGATCATTTTATGTAAAGCATAAATATGAGAAATAAAAATACATTTCAGGTAGTTATAACTATGTAAGTATGCTTCTAACAAATATTATAATTGTTGAAATTTACATTAAAAGTAATGTATGCCTCCAATCTTGTTGTCCGCTTCACCATTGTGGGATTTGGTAGCTTAGATACGATATCACTTCTTATTACTAGTGAGATGTCAACATTTGGCAGCGAAAATCCATAAGACTTATTTTTTGAAAAAAATTTAACCTCATATTCATCAAGAGAAAGTTTATATAATATTATGCCACTTATGCCACTTTCCTACAAAGAAAACAATAAAATATTATTAAAATATTATGCCCACATAATATTTTATTGTTTTCTTTGTAGGAAAGTGAACTAAAACGTAATCCCCCACGCTCAGATCTTCGTAGTCCAACAAGGCTAAAATTTCATCAGTTTCACTATTAAAGGATCCAACATCAGAATCATCAGAGTACATGTGTTTGGTTTTCTTGGTGGTAGGGGATTCCAAGTTAACTTCTGAGTCAGATGAAGATGATGTTGAGGCTTTTTTAGTCCTTTTCAAGCTTTTGGTTCTTTTTGTTTTTCTTCCTGAAACACTTTTTCTTGCTCTTTTCAGCTTGTTTTCTTAGTTTTTCTTCATCTTTATCCTTTTTCTCTTGCGCTAAAATATTTAACTTATTTTTTTCAGGTGTGTGTGTATATTTTCGAGGCACCACTTCTTGTTTTTCGTTGTTTGTTTCGAGGTGAACATTTAGGATAAGGTCTTAAGTTTGGCAAGATGTGACTTTAACTCCTTTTCCCCAACACCTGATCTTCTACCTTTTTTATATTGCTTGTTACGATTTCCTTTATAAACAAAAAATTGTTATTACTTGAGGTATTCTTGGCACTATCGTTTCTTTCCGAGGTAGAAACACCAGGTTCCGATTGTTCACATATCGGAAGAGTAAGATCTGGATTGGGTCTGTCCGTTGTAGTTGATGCCAGAAAGTCATCTTCGTTGAAAACGCATGTGTAAACGGACCAAATGCCGGCTGTAGAAAATCCTTTGATGATGTTTGCTGAGGTAAACGATTGTAGAAAAGGTTCATACGTTAATTTAGTAATAATTTGGATCTTAATTGGTTTTCCTGGATTTGCAACTAGGTATTCGTTGAAAGACGTTTTACAACGTACTTTGAATGGACCATAGACACAAATATCCAACGGTTGCATCCGATGGGAACAGTGTGGCGAGAATGAAAGTAGAACCATCCCATTGTCTCGGCAGTAATTAATAGCTTTTAAAGTTGTGTGTTCCGTGATTATCTAAAATAATCAATATTGGGTTATCTGAACTACAACTTGTGTGTTTTTCCATATGTTGAAGTAACTTTAGAAATAACTCAGACGTCATATAACCACTTTTTGAGCCCAAAGCTATAGCACCTGTATACGAACCATACAAATATTCATCTTTGAAGCGCTGTCGAGGATAAATATAAATTGGAGGCAAACATGTCCCAGCTGCTGAGATAATGCCGCACATTGTCACATTTTCATCCCGTTCTCCTGAAACCGCTTGACCTACTTGCTTTTGTCCACTAGGAGCTATAACTTTTGGTGTTTGCACAACTGTGGATATTCCAGTTTCATCAGTATTAAAAATCCTTTGAGGAGAAAAGTGATATTTTTCTTGGACTTCTAAACAATTTTTAAAAAATAAGTCCACATTAAATTTGTTAAAAGCAGTTGCTCGGGCTTGACTCGTATTTTCTGGTTTCCTATATGACAAATTATTATGCCTAGCCATAAACGAAGTCATCCAATATCTTCCAGCCATCATTGTTACCTCCCATTTCTGAGGAATCTTCTTCTTCAAATAGCTTGCTTACTCATATGCCAATTTGCGCGTATGGTCATATGTTAGACCAAAATGAATTTCAGATGAGGGCAGCAAATATTTTACAAGTTCTTTTTCTTCCGAGCCTGAAAATATCTGCCTGGAAGCATACTTTGATTTTATGTATTTACAAGGTTGATAAGTAATTACTGGTTCAAATATGTTGACCTTGATGGGTTTACATATCAACCAGAAAAACCTCTTCCACGTTACAAACATAGAGATGATATCAACTAGGTTAATATGTTTAACTATGTGAAACTAAATACATTTTTGTCAAGACACATTAAAAATGTTATTAAAAAATTGGTAAAAAATGTAACGTTTCGCTAAATCACAATGTTAGCTTCACCAAATTTTTTTTTTTCATAAAATAGGACATGTCGACATAACACGATCAGCATTCTGTTATTAACATCTTCTTAAATTTTATTAGGTAGTTTTTTTTAAGTTTTGTAGTAACGTCGAAATAAGCTTCTCTTGTAAAAGCAGTTATGAACTTTTTATATATAGTTTCCTTAGGTTTTGGATTATGTTTGTTTGAAAGCCTTGTTGCTTAGATACTTGTTATGAACCAATTGTTTTGGTTTGAGTTGGTATTACATTAGTAAGTATTTGCTCTTCTTTGACCTTTTTTATTATTTTCGTCGGCAAGATACTTGTGGTATTATGTTGTTTTTATTTATTTATTTTATTTTTTTGTGTAATAAAATCTTTAAGTGTGTAGTGTTGTTACATACTAATTGTGTTCAGGATTCTTATTTTTGTTTAAACGTTTGACATATATGTCAATCTAAAATTAAAATGTGCTTGCACATAAAAATTAATAAAAATTGTTAAATACCCCTTAAAGAACATTAATCAATAACACTGCTTTTTCCGGGACCAGCTAGCCATAACCTAACTTGAAATTTTTAAATAGAAAAACCTAACATTTCTATAATACAAACACAATAAACGTATACGTAAGGGAAAGTAAAATTTAATAACCTTAATAAAGTAGAAATCAACTTGTACTTTGTATTTCACTCCAATTAAATGAATAATAAACAATATACGTCCTAGAGGTCATTGGACAACATGTAGGGTTGCCAACACTGTCATTTTGACCCGAAGACTTCGGGTTTGGTAATCATTCTTCGGGGTTCTGGTTTTCAATAAAATTCTTCGGGTTAACTAGAGGTTCATACAGACATTGGATTACAAAAAATGTAAAAGCTCCAGAGCAGAAGTCAATTGGTAGAAAGTGCCCAAAAAGTAAAAAATATAATAGAAAATAATATTTACATTTTTTTCAGCAAAATGTAGTTTCGTAATAGTTTACGTAACTTCTAAGAGGGATTTTTAAAATTTAATGTTATGGAATATAAAAAGTAATTTTGTTCTTTAATTCTTGATTTACAAAGGCCGAGAATTACGCTATGTGTAACGGGCCAGCTGGATCCTTCACCGATAACGTTTATTTTTATGCTTAAATATAGAAGCCAAGTTTTATTATTAGATTCAGTATTGTATTTTTCAAACCAAATGTTCGCAAAGCCGGTCCTGCGGTGGATGTGTATTGTGAATTTCGGTTTTCGTGATTGCAGCAAGAAACACAAGCTGTACGCCGGATGCGGGGATTCTTAACTAGCGCAATTTTAATAAAGAAGGCGCCAAAGATGACTGTTGCACGTAGCTGAAAGCTGCATCGTTATTTGTTATATTTAGCAATAATTTGCAATCTATGAACTGTTTTAGATTTTTTTTGTAAAATTTACTATTTCATTAAATTTATTAATAAAATGTTTGTGTGCATACTTACACTTTCTTCCGCTGGAGTGCAGTGCCCGTATCGAAATAAGAAGAGGAAAGGGGAAGTCCCTGTTAAAATCTTTGACTATACAAACATAGACTGTCAGCAACCCCCACTTTTCTCATAGAAGCAATGTATAAGGAATCAGCCATACAATCCATTTCAAGAGTCGAACTTTAAGTGTTGGGTGAATAATAATCTGGCGGGATTAGGGGAAACCTATTTTTATGTTGGCTTACAACGTGAAGTTGGAGTTGGCAGTCCATGTTTAAATAGTCAAACGTTAAAATAAATGACGTCTTTGAATAAAAATTAAAGAAATAAATATACTCATAGAAAATAATTAAAATTTCTACATTGTTTAGAATACTTCTACTTATTTTCAAAATAATTCGAACATATTATACCTATAGTGAACTCAATGGGGGCCACTGTATATGCACATATTTTCGTACATTTGAGTGCATATAATTATCAGCTCTAGTCATTACAAGGGCTGCACGCGATCGGGGGCTCCCAGCATCACGTGCGCCAGGAGCGGGTGGTGCAATCAAGGCGTGCCGTTTCTAAGGGTATGCAGCAGCCAGTTACAAGCAAAATGTTTTTATATCAGCGTGATAACGTTGCGTTTAACTGCGACCTTTTTCAAAAGCGAAGGAATGTGTTTTATCAGCGAATAATATGTGTGTAGCTTGCACATGAATTTAAACAGGACCGGACTCAGGCAATTTTGACATTGCGTTTTTGGTAGAAATATTTTGACATTTGCGTTCTTTTAAAAGACAATTATTTCAACGCTTTCTTTGATGGTGTTTTACGTTGTTTATGTATGTTTGCAACATGCGTAAGCGTAGCCTTAAGCTATATCGCACGTAGATTGGTTGAAAATGTAATTATTTTCTTTTGTGTTTTTAAATTTGTCTTTTTTGTGCCTTTTATGTTTTTTATTTGTTTTTTTAAATCAATAGATAAGGTAAACAAATAGGCTGTTCTTGTGAATTATTTAAAGTTAGGTTTTAGTGCGACTAACACTACAAGAGGGATCCAGATTCCTGTTCTGGCAGATTGTGATTTCTTATAAGGCACTAATTATTAAGAGAATTTCACGATCATTAAGCTAGATAAGGGATAAAAACAGCAAATAATTATTTAAATACTACGGCGTACGAAACGTCTTGTTCAAATTTAATGTATCCACGAAGGGGAAAAATTTTTCGCATTTCATGTATTACTTTATGACATGCGAAAATTATATATACCTAGTGAGTCACCCGAACTACGCTTCGGTTCGCTCATTTAAGAGAGATACATTAATATGAATTTTAAAAAAAAGATGCATCGGGCGGGGGAATCGAACCCGGGCCGCCCGCGTGGCAAGCGAGCATTCTACCCCTGGACCAATATGGCTTGTTTAAATAATGCGCTACTATAATGATATATGAACATAGTGAATCACCCGCTTTAATAGCACACGGCCACAGCAGCTGTCGCACCGAAGCCCACGGCGACAGACGCTTTGCTCCCTTGCTTAGAGGATTTAATTAAATTTAAAATTTTTCGTACTTTTTTGAAAATAAAATCCGGCCTACGATCAAAGTCTGAAAATTAGAAAACTTTTAAGCCATTATACATTATACGGTCCAGTATCTCCAGAGGAGATACCGAACAAAGATACAAACATACAAAGAAAGAGAACAACGATTTTATGTTATAGGATAATAATATAAAATAATATTTGGAATCATACCTTTATAGTGTAAAAAGAATATTTTATCCTGATATTTTTGATTAATTTTATCACCCACTTTTCGTCTTCCAAAAATATTTTCTTCGAGTCAGCATTGATTCAATGTTGGTAATCCTAATTACATGCAATATAATTTGAATCCGAAAACATTTCAATACCAAAACCAAACGTTTCAACCATTGATTTTCCGAATTCCAAGTTGTTTAAAAAACCTGTCGCTGTTTATCTGGAATCAGAGAACAACTATTAATTGATACTCTGACACCTATCGTTTGGAGATAATTTGTTTGTTTTTGTTCGTAAGACGTGAACCTAAAGTTTGAATATATAAAAGTACCATATAACCTATACTGGCATATGACATAGATGCTAGAGCAGACACTTCCAAAACAATGCAAATTCTGGAAACAACTCTCTGAAAAATAACACAAGAATTGATCGAATAAGATCGGGGATTGGGTAACTAGAAGGTGAAGAGAATGGAATGACCACGTCACCAGAACATCTGAAGATCGCCTAGTGAAAAAACCCAGGGACATATCACCCAGAGGGAGACTGCGGAAAAGATAGAGCGACTCGTAAACCGGCAGCAACAGACCAATAGCCTAATAAGAAGTAGAAGAAGAAGACAAACAAATACCTGCAGGATGCACCATCTCAGACTCATAGCAAAATCTGACGGTCATATTAATACAAAAAAGGCGATAAATGCAACCTAGATAACTACCGCCCAATAAATCTTCTACCTCATCGTTCTAAACTCCTGCCAAAAATAATCACCAAATAAATTTGACAACTATCAACCAGTCGAAAAGACGGGGTTTCACTAAAGTTACAACAACTATAGAGCAGCTACAAATATTACTCATCGAGAAATGTAATGAATACAACGTACCCCTTCGGCTGACCTTTGCTGACTACAATAAAGCATTCCGACTTCATAGCATTGTGGACAATCTTTCACAGACTGAACAACGCAAGGATACATTCAAGATATAAGGAACTCCTGAAGCATATATGTAACAAAGCAACCATACAAATAAACATAGCAGAAAACATAACACGAAATATAAGAGTTGAGAGAGGAATCAGGCAGGGAGACCCATATCCCCAAAATTATTCACCCTCACGTTAGAAGACATATTCAAAAAATTAAATTGGGAAAAACACGGAGTGAAGATTGAAGACTTAAATTAGAAACCACAACTTACCTTTTGGATTACTAGCAATAATTCTATTAAAAACATTTGGTACCACACGGATAATATCAATACTTCTATAAAACTTAAATGGCAAGAAATAAATCAAACACAACTGAAACCAATTTTACTATTAAATTTTACAAAATCATTTAAACTCATACAATAACACCACAAAAACATGGAAATAAGTATTAATTCACTAAAAGACGATCATCCCTTTGTCAACAGTTGGGTAATATAGGCAACTAATATGATTTTTAAAGATAAATGGCAGTGACAGTAACATTTTGTTGCTTACATGTTGTCAAATATTATATTTTATATTCTTTCATGTATATAAATATTGTTCCTTACACGTATACGCATCGTGTTTCGCAGAGTATTAAACATATAATCCATTCACGATGTTTCCTCCTCCCAGCAGGCTATGTTAGAGTGACATTTTTGTTGGTACACATGCGAAATAACTAGCCGTGACAAAATTGGGTTATGGTGTTTTCAATTTGTTCTTATGATTTTTGAAGGCTTGCACTGTTGCCAGTTAAATTTTTGTTGTTTAGTAAAATTTTCGGCATTTTGACATTAAAATTGCAACAATGTCAATAAAAAAGTTGTAAAAAATGTCACTGTTCTTTCATGTTACATTTTGACTTCTATCTCTTGCTAGGGTTGAATTGGAACGCCTTACTCTCGTCAAAATGCTAAGTAGGACTGTAGCAGTCGGTGTCTAAGGTACCTAGTACTTCGCATGCCTAAACCTTGTCCGAAACAAACAAACAAACAAATTTCTAACACAATTCATGCATGCAACCTAATAAAAACATATAACGGCCTACTGAGAAGAGGAAACATCATGAATGGATTATAGGTAAATTCATGGTGTAAAGAATACAAGGTGTAACGTTCCGCAGAATGTGGGCGGACCTCAAATTCAACCAATAGGTCATGGTCCGACAAATGGCACGATTGGTAGTACTGAAGTGAATTGTTGAAGACGCTGTCGATGTCAAATTCGAGGTTAGGTTTTGCGTCAGTTGGTGTCAGATTGACGCAAAATGTAACCTGCTAATCCCGAATTTGACATCGACTGACAGTGCCAGCAACATATACGATCGCAACCATGGTTACACCATGATCGCAGCCGTGATGGATTTCCTGAGCAGGACCATCGGGGATTGGTTGACATCTCCCCTCTATTTTCTGAACGACTGCCCATCCCGGGAGCGTTTCACCTTGTATTCTTTACACCATGGGTAAATTATCATTGGGAAATTATGGAAAGATCAACTATTGCTGTGAACGCATTGAGGTACAGGAATGGTTAGAAATTAAAACAATCAAAATTAATTTGACATTTGTCAATTCTGACCAATCACGTCCCCCGATGCCTACACAGCAATAGTTGATTGCCTAATATTGGGTGAATTCAGACAACACAACTGTTGAATGAGCTCTGAGTAAACGCTCAGTTTGAGCATTTTAGGTTTCCTGAATTGTCTTCCTCAACTAATGTTGAGTTAACTGTCAAAGATGTTTATTTTAACCTATAAATACAGCTGAATGTTATGTTAAGAGTTAGAAATCAACTGTAATACGTTAAATAAGTAATGTATTTACATTTTTGTTCAAATTTCCAAATAAACCATATATTTTATGACTGATGATACTATCAACAATACAAATTTAATTATTTTTATATTTTGTTCAAATGAAGGAATACACATTATTTGATAAGTGACAAATTAAAGTGTAATTAGCGTAGCAGGACAGTAGGTAATTATGTAGGAAATATCTACCAATAATTACCCAATAATCTTTAAATTTGTTTAAATATGTATTCAATGTAAAACTATGTAACAATCATTCGCAATTGCACAATTAGTATTTGTAAGTAATATTTAATTTTCGGTAATGAATCTAAACTGTACAACAAACCCCACTTCATTCTTAGTTTTTAAACTATAAATTACGCTATTAAATTCATATTACGCGGTAAACACGTCCATCTTACAGAAAGATTTTCTACTTCTACGGTTTTGAAATGGACTACAAAAAATGGCGACCACTACGACTGAGGGGCTGAGTTAGCGGTCTATTTTATATGCTTTCAGGAAAATTTCACTCAACAGTTGTACAATTGTTGTGTCATCTGAATGCGCCCATTTTTCCACTCAACTGAAACAGTATCGATTACCAAGTAGTGATTCTACAAAGTTCACGATACACATTTGTTTGTAATTTAAACAAATTGGAATTTCCATTTGTTGCACCGAAAGACTATTTTACATGCCAACATTTTAAACTATAACAACACACTACTACAACTGCTTGCTTAAATCTGTTGGACACTTACAAATCATGAAGCACTGCAAATTGGTCACCGATATAAATATAGGCCTACAACAAGATAACAATATTTGGTTCAAATAATTATTCTTAAACAATTAACTCTCATTAACTCATTTTTATCACTTAAGTACAGCCTTTGGTATGGGTTAATGTGCATAAGCCACTGTCAAAAATTGCATTAGAATTAAATTCTCTTATATCTACACTTTTGCTTCCGATTCTAACTCATTAACTTTATAAAATTCGATCAAGTGCTCCACGCAGATCCTCAAATCTTCAGTAAAGGCCTTCATATCTTTTACAACATACTCATCACAATTTTCCTTGTCAAGTGCAATGTATTGAAGAAGAATCTTCCGTTCTGGAACTAATCGGCACAAAAGCTAAAAATTTATTATATAAATACACGTAGGCTGCTTTTTCGAATACATACATTAAATAGGTTGCTGGCAACCCACCCATGATAATTCTTCAAAGTATTAACATAGGCCGCTTTGACTAAGGCACTTGAATCTTTCTTGCACGTCACATCGTTGACGAGGCCCTCAAAAAACTCCAACATAAAATGCAGACCTCTACAACCATCAAACTGTATACATGCTACGTTCACAATGCTGCTACTACCTTCTCAACCACATTACTGCATCTGTCGCAAACAAATTGCCTTCACGCTTTTCTGCCAACAGCATATCTTCTAGATATTCGTTCTTTGTAGGGTCATCATCATAAATTTTTGTGATTTTCTGTAATTAGAAGCCATTGTAACTACGCTTACTGTTACGAAAATATTCTTACTTCAATATTTCCATTCATGTCATATCGTGCTGGAGCAAAGGCTTTTCCAAGTGTATCTGGAAAATAAAATTATAAAATTAATTTCAAAAATAAATATTCACTACACACCTAAGAGGCCAACAACGTCTTTTGCTGCATGTAAAAATTCGCCAGTATTTATTTTGGAATTTATAGGCTTCGGGAATCGTTTCTGACATTTACTGAAGTATGTTTCTACTCCTGTGTTTTCCATTTTTTGTGGAATCCGAAATTTGACGAGGACAGGTTATTGAACAAATTGTATGTGGTTATTTTCCGGATTATAAATAATCACAGACTTAATTGCCTTCTACTGTTAGTAAACATTTTCATATGACCTCCAATATGTCTTATCGCTCCAAAAATTATGATTCTTTTTATTACGACCTTTGATATGTGCACTGGTCGAAATGTCTGTTATAAACGATATTGCTGATATATTTAGATAAATATTAATTTCTTGTTTTTTTAAACTAACCTCAAATTAGATTTAAAGGAGCACAGCCAGGGACGTAGTAGATTTATTTTGCACGCAGAAAGCGCGTGAAGATTACAAGTTTCACAAAACTTTCTGACAATTTAACTAGTGTCATTGTCTACCAATTGCATTCTTCAATTAAAAATAAACTACCAATTGAACGATTATTTTAGTGATTATTTTATTCGTAGAGATTTCAACCAATCAGAAGGCTAGATTTAGTTAAGTTATCTTGTATAATTTCGATTATACAAAATCCATTATACTATAGTAACTTCACTAGGCAACGCAATACATAACTTTTGTCAACTTGATGTTATTTTCATGGAGATGACTTTCAGCTAGGTTAATTCAAACAAATCGAGCTGCCAATAAAATATTTATTTGTTCCTAATATTAAAATTTACTCACAAAATAATCAAATCGAATACAATGCGTACTTCGAACAGGTTATACGTTTCAAACTTCCCGCACAATAACAAATCGTGTCAGTTTGACAGAATAATCCTCCCGCTGACGCGGTCGGACTATTTAACCTGTCAAACTGACACTCTTTTATTATTGTGCAACAAGTTATCGACATATAACCCGATAATATCGAAGTACTTATAGTATTACTTCTGACACATAGAACATGTAAGTCTTCGGGAACCCTCCCGAAGGGTTACATGTTCTATGTTCTGACAATACTTCGAGGATCTTTATTTCAGCGACAATTTAATTCACGTATCACGTGACGCTATTTCAACCAATGAGGTGCATGCAAATGCCTAGTTACACATTATCACAGCGCAGCGGTAGTAATTTATTTTCGTAATTGTTTTTAAGGGTGATCATAAATGGGTGTGATTTTTTTCCTAGGTTGACACCGTTAGTGTTGGTTACCCTGCTGTCAAATTAGAGATTAGCAGTTTAGGTTTTCCTTCAGATTTGACACAAACTGACACAAAACCTAACTGATAACCTCGAATTTGACATAGACTTAAAATTGACAGCAGGTTAACCAACATTAACGGTAGCAACCTAAGAAAAAAAAACATTTGATATTTTGCATTTCATTCAATATATTCTCTTTCCAAATATAAATCGTGTAATGATTAATGATCGATGATTTTTTACTCGTTAAGACCGAAACTCGTGTAAAAATCATCGATA
Organism: Agriotes lineatus; assembly: GCA_940337035.1. NCBI lineage: Eukaryota > Metazoa > Arthropoda > Insecta > Coleoptera > Elateridae > Agriotes > Agriotes lineatus. The sequence continues at coordinate 83,176,334 of OW679196.1, read as the reverse complement.
ATAATCATTCCACTTGTTATATTACAACTGACAATATTTTCTGTAACTATGTTGTAATGAAAAATAAATTGCATTTTAGTTTTAGAAAAGTTTTGGAAGAATTCTAATGCAAACTGAGAAAATCTCACTGAGTGAATTATATGGAAATACTAACGTTGATAGCATTTTTCCATTATTCTGATTCAGGATGGGAAAACGAGTCAGACTTAGATCAGTTAGATGATGAAAAATCCAGAGAGCATTGTTTATACCAGTGTTTTTGCTTTTGCCGCTCTATTGTGTGTATGATATGGCTATGTAGTATGCAGTACAGTGCCTTGATAGAGACAGTGGCGACAATAGGCACAATTTTCCACAAAATGGCGGCCAATGGTCTACTAACTTTAATAAATTGAACGTTTTTGAATGGTCATAGTTACACAACGTATTGTAACGACCTTGGGGTCAGGCCGTTGTCTATATATGACTCAGCGTCCTGTGCGACGCGTGAGTCAGCGTTCCAGATCTTTCCAGAAAGTGTAACGACCTTCGGGCCGGATCGCATCAGAACATTCCAGAACATTCCAGAACGACCTTGCGGCGAACACGTCAGCGTCGCTGGATTAATCGAGCAAGGTCTGGACGTTTCTAAGATGACTCACCCGGCGTGTATATATAAACCGGTGCAGTGGGAAAAATCGACAGTTCTCATCAAACTCGAAGGCGTAAGGCCGACACATAAATAAACGCGTGTATAACATAAATAGCCACATAAATAATTGATGTTTAATCCAGTGTAAATAAATAGAGTGTATAACCATATAAATCATTACTGTTAAGCCATATATAAATAATTAAGTGTATCGTTGTTAGAAATAGTTCGTAGTTTAAGTAATTTGTGTTCTGCCCTGTTAATTCGTGTGTTTGTGAATAATAATAATTACTCATTGTAAATAAATGTTTAATACAAGAAGCGTCGTATAATTTTGTAAATAGCCCGAACGGTAAAAACGTAACAGTATAAATAATATGTTGGTGGCACTGTAAGTCTATGCCAAATTCGAGGTTATCAGGTTAGGTATAATCTAACCTGCTAACCTCGATTTGGTAAAAACAAACAAAAACATCAACAAATTTTGCCTCTTAATGGCGGCCGATTCTAGCAATCAATAAAAATGAATACACTCTATTGTCGCCACTGTCTCATATAAAGTCACTGTAGTATGCAGTACATACGTGCATCACAAGTAAGTAATTCAGCGTTATAAAAGTGTAATATTTAGTGAGAAATTACATTATTCTTGCAATTTAGTAAGAATTAATAATTAGCATGCCAAAATGTCTGACTGTAGTGCACAGTAGTCAAACAATTACAATGAAATTGCAAAGGATTTTATTTTTCCAAAGCACTCTGGACCCCTTTTTCGTTCGGAGAAGGTAAATCTTCAAAGACGCCTGGTAACTCGCTCCTTCTTCCTTGTTGATCTCCATGCTAGCTATAACTTTCCCATTACTTTGTGATAGTGGTGATTTCTCTATCGTTTATTCTCTAATTAGATTCCTTGTTTCAACTTTTGTTTAAATACCTTCTCCGCTATTTCCTCTATCGTCTTCCAGTTGTCTTGTAGCATAGTATCTATAACGTTGTCCGTTGTGATTATTGTTACTCTTCTTGTTTGCTTCGTTTCTCCATTCTTCCCATTTTTGACACGAAAAAAGTATGTTCTACATCACCTACGTTTTCTTCACAATATATGCATTCTTTCGTTTCACTTTTTCCTATTCTCTTCTTAAATTGCATATAGCTGCCTTATTCGCTCAGCATTTGGGCTAAGGAGTGACTAACTTCTCCGTGCTCACGGTTTATCTACCGGGTGACTATAAATAATTCTAATTTTTTCTTAGGTTGGCACTGTTTATGTTGGTGGCACTGTAAGTCTATGTCAAATTCAATGTTCGCAGGTTAGGTTTTGCGTCATTCTGTGTCAAAACTGACGCAAAACCTAACTTGCTAACTTCGAATTAGACATAGACTTACAGTGCCACCAACATAAACAGTGCCAACCTAAGAAAACAAATCACAATAATTTATAGTCACCCGGTAGGTCTTGTATTAGTCCCTTGGTCCATTTGGCTTTACCCCTTTTTTGTCTCGATCTCTCATATCATTTATTTTTATACTCTCCTTTGATTAGTTTTTTCATAATCTCGCTTACGTTATAGCTATCATATCTGTCTTGCACCATTAGGTCGATTGGCAGCATCAATGCCAAGGCTGTTGCTATTGTAGTGCGTCTTTGTTGCTACATTACCAGGGTTTGGAGATTTCTTCTTTTTTCGCATATTTATCTCAGATCTTAGCTGCATATAGTATAACTGAGCATGGCACTGAGCCAAGACAACAAAAAAGAAGAATTTTGTTGTTGTCTTGGTCCGTCTATTTTTGGCATCATACTTCCTAAGAAAATAGTAGTTTTCTCAGTCTTTTGTGCTACTCTTCCTGTATGTATATTCATTTTGCAGTTTCTTTGGAATATAACACCGAGTTACGTAAGATGTTTCTGGCTTTCGATAATATTATCGGTCCTCTACAGTGTCTTCTCTTTATATAGGATTATCACATTCGTTTTTTTAAGTCGTTATCTATCTGTAACTGTTTTCCCTCTATTTTGTTTTTGATTCTGATAACTACCAGACCTGCATTTATTTTGGGGAGTTCCTCTGCTTTTGCAGCAACTACTATGGCAGTGTAATCTGCGTAGCAAAGTATAAGAGTTTCTTCTGGCATCTCAGTGCATATTATGTCATCAAAATAGAGGCTCCACAATAGTGGTCCCAGTACGGACCAATGCCTGGCTCCGCAGTTTACCTGATATTCTCCATGTTCCTCCGTTTGTATTGTCCTGTTATTTAGGTAACTGCTAGTAATTCGAATCAGATATCCGCTTAGGTTTCTTCGAGAGTTTCTTTTAGTGAAGTCTTCCATGATCCCTTGTGATCTTACGGATTTAAATCATTTTTATGTCCAGAGTTATTAATAAGCGTTATTTCCTATTCTTACTGGCCTTTCTTTTTGTCTCCTCCACTTTCCCCATTATTATTTTTATTGGGTCTATGGTTGATTTGCCCTTTATGAGTCTATGCTTATTTCATCTTTTGATTATTTGTTTCTCGAGGATTTTTCCTATTGCATCGATTAAACATATTGATATGTACTTGGGTTTTCCGCCTACTTCCCTTTCTTATTCGATTATGCACAACTTTGTTTCCTTGCACTTCTCCGGAAAGGTCTTCAAGGTTCAAGGATTGCAGGTCTCTTGTGTTTCTTGTTTTTAGATCTTTGATTACTGTTTCTAGTTCTTCCATTTCAAAGTTTCTAAGGTCATTTACCTCAACTTCTTGGTGTGGAATCTCTTTGCATTTAGAAAATAGTTCTTCAATTTTGTTGTCCATGTTTTGTTTACTATGTTATTTTTTGTATTAATTACAGCTTTTTTGTTGCGATTTTGTAGCCATTTCCCCATGGTCTCAATCGATATATTGATAAGCTCTTTCCATTGATCTCGTTTAGACTTGTTCATTGCATGTTTATAGTTTTTCCTTGCAACGGAGAACTCTTCTTTTACTCGGAGTTTGTGTCTTCTGTATATTGTGAGTTTTTATTCGTCCTTGTTAGTTGCCCTTCCTCTTCTCTAATATCTTTGCATTCTACCAGTAGACGGGCTTTCTGTTCTGTTTGTACTTATATGCATTTTCTTCAAGTGTTTATTACAGTTTCTTTGTATTACTTCGATGTATTCTGTTGATGTTATTTTCTACTTCATCTCTTCTATTTCTTTTGTGATCTTTTCCTTTTGGTTGCTCTTCATCTATTTTTCACTTCCATTTTCTGTATCTCCTACCTTTAGGATGATGTTCTTATGTAGGATGAAGTTTTCCCTATATGATAGTACTTCCCAATTTATACACTTTTTAGTCTATTTTGTTACTAGCTATTATAATGTCGATATAGCTCTTTTGCTCGTCTCTTTCAAATGGTGGAATGGTTCTTCTATTTAATATTGTGAAATCGTTCGTAAGTATCGATTCCAGTATCATATATCCCTCATTGTGGGGTGCTTTCCAGGGCGTTGCATTCGTTTAGTCTCTTTCACCAACGTCTCTCATGTCTATTTTCATAGATTCCTCGATATCTTCCCATTTTACTGTAAATGCTTCCATGTTTATGTTGGGGGGAAGTAGCAGCTGTATATAGCTCCCATGTTTGTTGGCATCAATGTGTAACCATCCGCTTTTCCCTTGCCATATACTCGAATGTTTTCATTTATTACTCTGATTGTCGCATCCTTATTTATTATTCGATATCTATATTAGGTTGTTTGAGTTTTCTCTTTGGTTCCGCTGTCATTAAAATAGTTATCTTTGTGTAGTTGTCGCAGCTATTATTGCATCGTGTACATTTCTCTCCCTTTCTAAGTTGTCTTGAAGGATTTTAAACATTATCCTCCTCCTGTACGCCTTTATTGTTGATTATCTTCTGAACAATGCTGTTCAATACCAGGCATTTTATTTTGTCTTTCCTGTATCTGGTCTTTTGCACTCATAGCAGTAGAGCTCTTTCTCGCAAGTTCTTGCAATATAGTATAGGTGAAATCATATTATTTCTTCTGCGCCGTAGCCAACCTACCTTTAATTTCTTCTTTTTAATGATGTAGTTAACCTCTTCTATAGGCATTTCTACTATGGTATATTTAACCTGTATTTGTTAGCCTTCTGTGCAATTTGTACTTTTATTTGTTCATCGATATGCATCCCTTTTCCGAGTTCTTTGTTTTTCTTTTCTTACTTCTTCGTCTTCTACGTCTTCGTCTAGGTCCGTGATCACAACTCTCTTTTTTGTATTTCTAACTTTGTATTATCTTCTTTCCGCTTTTTCCTTTATTTGTTTAACTAATAGGCAACCAAATACGCGCTGGTTATTGGTTTAGGCGGAGGGCAGACCAAGAAAACTTTTACCTGCAAATTCCGGTTCATTTAGTGGAGAAAACAGAAACTATTTAATGTCTCAAAAGTAAATTGTCAGTGTCAAATATGCGCCGATTTCTTCATAGAATGTGTCGCATATTGGCAACAAAGGCCTTTTACATGCGCAGGAAGCCAGAATAAATTATGAATATTTGTGATAAAGATTTAAGCGATTCAAATGATTCTGACTTTAATTAAAGTGATGTAGAAGAAAATTGCAAAATTAATAAATTATGATTTTTTCCAACGCTTATGTTTTAACTGACAATGACAAATTATTTTTATGAATTTGAATAGGTTCATCATACGAACACCGTTGGTGGTCGTGGCCCCTGTAAAAGGGTGTTCTTCCTTACTTTAAGGAGTTAAGCTAGCCACCTACCCCGGTCGCGACTTAAGATGGTTTATAAAACCTCATTCATTGTATGATAGTGACAGGCTGTGAGCCTATGCTAAGAGCAGGAAGAAGAATGAATGATGTAGGTCAGGGGTGGTGAACCAATGGCACGCGGCAAAATAATTTGGGCACGGCCTTAATTAAGGAATTTAGGTACCTCATCGAAACAATTTATTTTTTCGTCTACATTTGAGGTCATAGTAACAAAGTTTATTGTGAACAAGGCTACCGGTGCCGGAACGGCAACAGACTGCTCGACAGAGATAGGTAGATTTTGCGCGAATTTCTGACCGAACGGATGGGAGTGAGCTACGGTGTGAGCTAGCTAGGGCGACTCGGAGTGACAGCGAGAGGGGCGCTGTTACGCTTAGTTTGTAGTTCGAATGCAGTATTTGAAAGAACTAGTTGGATTTTACTTTAAGCATTTATTTTGTAAGTTTTCTTCTGAATCGTTAGGATCCCTATTTACATTTATTTTTAAATATTGAATAAATTTTCCCCTCTGTAGCTAGGCAACCTTATTTTCATCTTGTGATAACATTTTTCAGCAAATTACAGCTATGTTGCTATCAATTTAGACCACTCTGCATTCCAATAGTTTTTCTGGTGGTCCTTTTCCAATTTTTGGAAGATTTTGATAACCTGAGTTGAATTGCGTGTGGTAGTATTTCTCGACCTTTTCCATCCCAGCCTTCGCTTGAATAAGTTGGTTGCCCCTCGGCTTCGTGCTTCACCAGCTTAATTATAGTTTGGTTCATTTGTGAGGGAGAATTTGGAAGCAACGAAAGCCCACTGAACGTTAGGATAATTGTTTATGGTTGCAATCCTCACGTTCACTACTCTCTTGCAGAATTTTGGGGCCCACTTTCGTTGTTAGCACGGCACTCCAGGCTGTCCGCCACCTCCAGGTTAGTCTTCTTCAGCTCCCTCCTTTTAGCTCGGTTATGTACCTATAGTCTGTTCACTAAACATAAAAACACAAAGTGGCCTTTGATTTCTAAAATTTCATGAGTGTACTCCCAAAATGCATCTTTTGTCTAGGAATGTACTTACAAAAAGTTACTAAAACAAATAGGTTAAGAGGGTGACATTTAATTGGTATCCGACATAACTACTTTTAAAGATGTTAAACAAATACTGTGTTGGATACTATTGATGTAGCATTTAGTAATAGGTATTGTTACTACATATTATAAAAGTTCAGGCAAGAATTTCCAGAATAATATGTACTTTGACACTGAAATAATGACATTTATTAATTGTCATTTTTAAATTCAAAGTCGCCTTTATGCAGGTGTGGAAACCTTTGCAAAACAAAATACAGAATCCCTAGCACAAAAATTTTATGTAAATGCCAACTTCAAAATAATTTAAATGTTTTTGTGTTTACTGAATGGCCTATAGGAATATGTATTTTTATCCTATTTCTACCTGGCATTATTTGATGGCACGTCAATGCCTCATTAACCATTTCTTTAGAAAAAATTGCACCTAGATCAATAAAGGTTCGCCACCCCTGATGTAGGTATTCATTATTGTAAGCGAATGTCTTCGCCAGCAAATGCTCGACTGTCAGTGTTATGACATTACGGTATTATGATTTTATAGTTTATTGTCCCTCATTAAGCTGTTATCTAATGTGTAAATATACTAATTCTTAAATTAGTTACTCAACTGTGCCGGGTGATTATAAATGCTTTTCCATAAAGTTCCCTTTGAAATATTTGTTGTATGAATAATATGTTGGTCGTACTGTAAGTCTATGTCAAATTCGAGGTTACCAGGTTAGGTTTTGGGGCAGTCTGTGTCAAAACTGACGCAAAACCTAACTTGCTAATCTCGAATGAGACTATTTCTGCGACTACTACCTGTCGTCTCCTTTGTTTCCCAAATCTGGATGTTTTCCTTACTTGTGGTTTTTCTTGTATATATTTTTCTACACTTGTTTCCGGCATACTGGCATCTTCTAGCTTTTATCACAATGTTATTTCTCTTCATGACCTTCTCCTGTTTTTCTATGTTTGCCTTAAGATTATGGACTTCTTTAAGTATCACCGTTTTTTCTTTTGACCACTCCATTTCTTTCTTGATTAAATCTTGTCTAATCTTCGGCAATTCCTCTCCTTATTTTTTAATTTCCTCTTTATTTTCTGCTACCTCTTTTCTTGTGTTTTGGACCTCACCTTTTATTTCTTTCATACCCTTCTCCATATCTTCAAATTTACTGATAAAAAACCAGACTTTGCCACTTTGCTTTTCCTTCTGGCTCAACCTTCACACTCCTAACCTTCTTAACCTCACTTTCTGTTCTCAGTTTTGATCCACGAATTCTGGGTTCTTATCTCTTGCAATCTACTGCACACACACTTACCCCCTGTTCTCAATTTCCTTTGCACGCCTTTCCTCACTTCCCAAACAACTAAAACACCCTAAAACTTTATCAAATGTGGAGCGCTGTCCCACGCGATTGTTAACGCTGCCACCTTCCCGCCAAAACCCTAGAGAAATAATAAACCGTTGGTATAGAATGAAAACAGTATGGGCAAAAGTGAGGACAGTCATGGTTGCTCACGGCCTCCTGGATTAGTGCGAGACTGACGTCTCTACGCGGCCCGCCGCATTTTTAGTTCAAGGCGTTTTTTATGGTTTGTAGAGGCGCTACAGTACGTTGCGCTTGTGCCTTTGGTTATTGGTTGTATACGTCCACGGCCTCCTGGATTAAAATTAATCTAGAAAGTCACGCCTACGTTACAGATAATTTATCAAAAACCCAACAGATGGCGCCAAAGTACGTTGGCCTCAGAATCACAAAAATTATGCAAATGTGGCGGGCCGCGTAGAGACGTCAGTCTCGCACTAATCCAGGAGGCCGTGTGGTTGCTCAAAGAGCCGCACTTCCCGGCCGATCAGATGGCGCCACTTGTAGAGTTTGCCTTGCAGTGGTCTATATTATTTACCGGACATCGCTCTCCTGTCAGTGCTTATTCTTACCCCTAGAGAAATAAGACTTGGTTTATTATTTCTCCAGGTTCTTAACCAATTTAAAATGGTTAAAATTAACTGCTGCGTGCCAAACTGCATCCCTGAGAGGAACCACGGTTGACATCGATTTATACATCCTGAAAAAAACCCTGAATTATACTCCAAGTGGTTGCATGCAATTGGTAACAGAAAGCTTTTTACCCTCAATAAAAACTATGTTTACGATAACTTTCGGGTATGCAACAAACATTTTGTCAAAGAAGATTTTGGCCCGAATAATGTTGTAAAAAGAACAGCGTTACCAAAACTATTTTTGCCAGGTAGGTAGGTGTATACATAACGCATGTAGGTAGTTTTTTGGGGTAGTTGCAGAGCAACAAAGTTCATCCCTGATAGAAGTGGGACAACATATTACTGCAGATTTTTCAACCAGTATGCCAGGTGAGTTACAAGGTTATTCTTTTTAGTAGCTGAATGTGGCATGCTGTTTTTCCTAGCAGTTATGCCCCAGATCGAACGAGAATATTCACATAGCATCCCGCAGGGTGAAATTCTTGAGCCCCAGCTAGGGGCAAGGCCTACTGCAGTACTTCGATTAGAGCATCCTGGGGAAACTATGGAGTTTGCTTGTATTACACCAGGTGCAGTATTGAACACTGACGCAGAGAGTATAACACCTCGTCCTCAAACACCAATATTACAAACAGGTAACAGGTAAATTTGCAACAGTTCGAGACAAAATACAGCTTGCCTCAAAATGTTGGGAAACTCTTGACCTTAGTTTACCTACGCCAAAATATAAAACTGTTGAAAAATTACTGCTTCTACTTCGTTAACTGATCTTGCCACTTTTAGATGTCTTAAAATATTTATAATTTTTATTTATGAAAAACCATATCTGGTTTGAAAGACAATGTTTAATATTAGGTGACTGTATTTACTTTATGCTGGTTCAATTAACTTCTGCTGTTTAATTGGCACCTTTTTATTTTGACTCGTAATAAAATACATTTTGCGAACAGATATTGAAAAAATTGACATTAAATTGTTACTATTAATAAATATATAAGTTTCCGTGTTTTTATAAATGTTTAAATACGAAATAAACCAATTGTTATGCCTAAATTTATATATTTATACCTGATATTTGTATACCAAATTATGTAATTATTTTTGTAGTTGTTAAGTGTCCTATAAATGGAGATTTTTTTGTTGGACAGTAAATCAACTATTATTTATTATGTTGTTTGTTTTCTTTTGTTGACTGTTAGCCCAAGAATAGCGTCGAGTAATTATACCTTGGTCACAAATTGTAAATATCAGACCCAAGGAAGTGAAAGCCAAAGCTGCCATGTGAAAACAATTTTGATAAACCAGCATGGACCAATACGATGATTTATGGATTTCTATGATTATCACTGATTGTCTCATGCTAGGTTATCAAATATCAAATTTCAATATACAGTATAGTAAAATATTACCAGAAATTTATTTTCAATTTCCCGCCAAAATGAACTTCCCGACCACTAGAGGCGCTGACATTCAGTTCTCTTTCTGTCTTAGGGACATTTTATTCTATACCAACGGTTTATTATTTCTCTAGGGCCAAAACTCAGTTACTGAATTGTTTTTGTTTGTTTGTATTGGACAAGGTTTAGGCAGCGTACATACATCAAACAAGTGGAGACACTCATGCCAAATGTTGAAACCTGTCTAGAGTGCCTGGAACAGTAACTCGGGGGGTATTTCTAAGGTTGACTATCAGATGGCAGCACAAAGTTCTACCAATTAGAGTACCTACTACCAATTACTACCAATCAGAGCCAGTTACTGAATCTGCTACCAATCATATGTGATCATGGATATATTAGTACAGGATACGTTCACTACATGTAAACGTACGTCGAATCTTAAAATAACATATCACGGAGTTCGGTACCTTCCCCCATTTCATTCTAACCTATATCACTTTATTTCTCTCTCCCTTTAGACGTATTTCATACAATGTTTCGTATGCTTAATTTTGAAGTTTTGAAATGAAAACGTCAGAAGTGTCATACAATTTCACAGTTTATTCTTCGAAAATTGAACTTTAGCAATGGTTTTGATTGCTATTATCAAAGAGGATATATCCTCTTTGGCTATTATTATCAACCGTAAAACTCAAAGGCGTTAGCGAGTGAATATCTTGCACACCCCCACACCTCATCGAGTGAGGTTATCAAGTGTTACCTGTTGAGGTTTGTTAAGTCATTTTGCTGTCGCAGATGCTTAATTGCATTTCACGCCGTTAGTTAGGTCATTTTGGTATTTTGAATAGCCGCCTAAGCTTAGAGCAGCGCGCCCGTATGCTAAGCCCTTTTAGCTCTTTATTTGGCTCCATCGCCTAATTCCAGAATCACGATTTCGCACATAGTTAGCCTAAAAAGCAGTATTTTTCGTCGGTTGGAGCTCTCCTCTGATGGCGTTTTTCGAATTTAGAATAGCACGCTGTCGTGGCGTGATGCCAGCGTGGCCCGCATTGGTTGGTTTCATTTCATCGCCTTGCGATTCGCTGTGGTTTAGTCACGTGGGGGACGCGGCCAAGGTGACCTTTTGCCAACGCTTCCCTCGTGGCATTCAGCGGAGAGCCGTCGAACGAACAAGAGGTCGCAGAGGTTGTGCTTTCGTGCTGCGCTTCCGCCCTTGGCGGGGGCGTCAGTCGTTTTCCCGTCGGGTGCTGCTTCAGCAGTTATGTTGCGGGCGTTTTCGCCTTGAAGGGAGTCTTCCAGAGCCCGTGGCAGAGAGCGCTTGTGTGTGGTGGTGGTGATTCGAAATTTGTCGAGTGATCTTCGGCGTAACGTGGGTGTTTTGGAGCCCAGTTCCTGCTACTATTAGTGAGGGGTCGTGCCCCCTTCATCTCGACCTACGAGGATTTGGTTCAGCAGAACGAGTGAGGCCCCCATTATTTTCGTCGTCCCGTTGTACGCGTCTTGACGCGTCTCCCGTCGCCATTGAGGCGGTTATGCATTCACCCCCTTTCGCCGTTGTAACACCGAAGGTACCTACCACCTACGATTGCAGCTCGTCGCAACTCAGCTGTACCAGGCTCCCTCGCCGCCCACGCATTAAGGTATGTGCCTTTAACCTGATTACCGCTGTGAACGCGAGTGTTACTCATTACTACTCATTACTACGCTAGTGTATTCATTCAGACTGCAGACAGTTCAGGCCGTGAAGGCTAATGTAAATCGTCGCTGCCCTTGCATAAGGCAATGTGTATCTTTGTACCTATTCATTACTACGCTAGTGTATTCATTCAGACTGCAGACAGTTCAGGCCGTGAAGGCTAATGTAAATCGTCGCTGCCCTTGCATAAGGCAATGTGTATCTTTGTACCTATTCATTACTACGCTAGTGTATTCATTCAGACTGCAGACAGTTCAGGCCGTGAAGGCTAATGTAAATCGTCGCTGCCCTTGCATAAGGCAATGTGTATCTTTGTACCTATTATTGCTGTTCACTAATGTTCAACATCTGTCGTTAAGCTTAGAGCGCGCGTGCCAGCTGGTGCCCTTAATTATAGAGTAAGGTTAGATACAGGGCGACGCATTCTGCTACCCCATTGTAACTCGAAGTGAAATATATGATTGGTTAGTTAAGGGAACTATTGTTTGTTTCGGTTTGTGCATGTTCTGTTACATATAGACGCCCCTTTATTGTACGAATTATTGTACGACGGAACGAGGAAGCTGTGAGCGTGCAGGTGAGTGAGACAGCTGCGTAGTCGTGGTCGGATGGACACCTAATCACAATCCTTGCTTAAGGCAATCCCGAAGTTGTTGTTTGACCTTGCAACTCTTGAATAATCTTATTGGCGGAGTATTTTTGCATGCTTCGCTCCCGTCTAACCGTCCAGGCCCGGTTAGCCGGGTTAAGACAGGCTTGGTGGCGCCCTCATAATTTCGACATACCCTGTATATATTATGCCACAACGCGCTTGCCCAGAACGTATCGTGTGACTCACGCCCGACTCCCTGAGCGTTCCAGCCGTGGCCTATTAGCCTATTTCGAACCGATCTCAGGACAAGTGTGTCATGTTTTCAGGACTGATTCCGTGGTGCGATGCTCACCTTGGGTGGGTGTCGTAAAGTCCTTTTCATACCGTAACAGGCTAATTTTGGCGGCCCAATCGCGTGGGGCTTGTTGTTGTTGTTGTTGTTGGACGGTAGTAGTCTCGTTAAGCCCACCCGTCGTACGTCTTAATTTTGGCTATTCCAACGTCTGAGGCCTTGTATGTTTGTTTTTCTTATTAAGCCACCCGTTGTGCCTTGATTTTGGCTATTCCAACGTTTGGAGCCTATTGGTGCACGACAACGCTCGACCTCATTTTGGGGTTCTTTTTTTGCGCTGTGTGTCTTAATTTTGTCGCTCAACGCGGGGCTTTTCAGGCCTTTCTGGCTTTGCTTTGCCTAGCCTTGTTGTGTCATTTATATTGTTGTCACAAATGTTTTTTTTTTCGTCATTTCGAAGTGGTATGGACTGGTAAACCGTTTTTTTTCTTAGTAGAATATTTTACCGAGCTTCTTTTCTTGTTTTCTATTTGTCTTTTCCTGTTTTCTTCTGTTTTCTATATGTCTTTTCTTGTCTTTTCCTGTTCTTAGTTTATTTTCATTGGTTTTCTTGACCGTGTATATGTTTTTTCTTAGTTGTCATTTGTCTTTACGTTTCTTTTCTTGTTTTCTATATGTTTTTTCTGTCTTTTCTTATTTTCTATGTGTAGTTTTGTGTTTTCTTGTTGTTTATCGCCTTTTTGAGTTTTCTTTTTGTGTTTTTCCATGTCTTTTCATATTTTTGAGTGTCTTTTTCGTCATTTTTACCGTCGTTTCTTGTTTTTTCTTAGCCAGTTCATACTACCGAGATCTCTTGTTGCATTTAGTGCAGATTTTTGTCCCGCATTAGTCGGATTTAGTACCAGATGTTGTCGAGTGAAGGTACCGACCTTGTTTTTTTAAGTCTTTTCGAAGGCTTAGTTGGGAGTTTCGATTCCCTGTCGTTTACATTGTTTAGCCTTGGGCTAAGTTGACACTTTTGTTGTACCGAACTGACGTTTATCGATTTTGACGTTCACGTTAGCGAGGTTTATCGATTTTGACGTTGATGATTACCGATTTTGGCAAATTTTTTTTTCTCTATCGTTTGGTGTTGTACCGAGTTGATTTTTGGTAAGCAGGTTGGAATTCTTTTTCACCTTCATTACCGTTTCTTGGTTTGTTGATAAGTTTTGGTGTGCTGTTGGTGTGCTTGGGGAGATTCGCTCGTGCGGTTATTACGTCCCTCAGGCCATCTTCTTAGTTGGTTTGGTGTAGTTATTTTCGTTGGACTTTTATTTCATTTTCATTATTATCACGTACCGCCCAACTTTGTTTACCGACTTCTTCGTGGACACCCCTAACAGTCATAGTAGTGTTTTGTACACTTTCCGTTAGCATTTAACGAGCTTTTGCCGCTGGTCGGAATGATTCGTATTTGTTGACGTTTTGTTGTCATTTACCGTACCCTTTTTGTCTGATGACGTCATGTTGTCACGTATCGTGTTCTTTGTGAACAGTTTCGTTGAAGCTTTTGAGCTTTGTGTGACACCAGGGCCCGGTTGTTCGCATAAGGTTTCTTAAGTGTAAAGTGTTTGAGTATCTAAAGATTTTTGACTTTTTTTTTTGTAGTGGTGCCCTGTTGTTTTCGTGGCCTAGCGCTCTTTTACCGTACCGTTGGCCGTCGCCATTTTCAACCACCTGTGTGGGATTACATAAAGAGAGCGTGTTTCTGGTCATTTTGTTTCGTGCGGACCCTGTCGTAGTAAGGTAGTCCCTTTGGGCCGCATGGATTTCTGAAAAGGATTTATTGGGCATGCGTCATCGAACGCCTACACCCTTGGAGACTTGGTTCTTCGTGATTTCTTTTGGTGTTCGGTGTTGGAGTCACTTACGAGCTCGCGCTTTGCGGTTTAATAGTCGACTTGGCTCCGGCATCGGCATCGATTGAGGATTTCGGTGGACTGAGTTTTTCCTATCACTGATTATGACTATTTTTGACAGTTTCTGTCACAACCATTTCCCTTTTTTTTTTTGGTGGTTCATCCTCTTCTCTTGGGTACTCATACCAGTTGTGGGATCCACACAATGCGCCGATCTCGTGACGCGCAGCGTGCCCTCTTCAGGTAACCCTTGGGTGGGACTTTGGACTTCCATTTCTATGCCCCCCCCCCTCCCTGTGTTCTTTTGGAACGGTTGGTCGGAAGTGTCCACAGGTGTAAGACTTGTTTGTACCCGATTTCGACAAAGTTTACGTATTTTCTACTGGCGTATCCAGTCTTTCTTCTTCCTCTTCTCTCTCCCACCTTTGCACCCTATCTGGTGGCCAGTGTGCGTAATCCCTTTGGGGGTGCACTCTATCGTATCGAATGTTTTTTGTTTTGTTCGTTTTTCGTTGTTGCGTTTTCGTTTGTGTTCTCGTTACGTTGTCGCAAAATGCCTCGTTGTTTTATAAGAGACTTCGGGGAACTCTCTTTCAAGTAAGGGGAGTGTTAAGTCATTTTGCTGTCGCAGATGCTTAATTGCATTTCACGCCGTTAGTTAGGTCATTTTGGTATTTTGAATAGCCGCCTAAGCTTAGAGCAGCGCGCCCGTATGCTAAGCCCTTTTAGCTCTTTATTTGGCTCCATCGCCTAATTCCAGAATCACGATTTCGCACATAGTTAGCCTAAAAAGCAGTATTTTTCGTCGGTTGGAGCTCTCCTCTGATGGCGTTTTTCGAATTTAGAATAGCACGCTGTCGTGGCGTGATGCCAGCGTGGCCCGCATTGGTTGGTTTCATTTCATCGCCTTGCGATTCGCTGTGGTTTAGTCACGTGGGGGACACGGCCAAGGTGACCTTTTGCCAACGCTTCCCTCGTGGCATTCAGCGGAGAGCCGTCGAACGAACAAGAGGTCGCAGAGGTTGTGCTTTCGTGCTGCGCTTCCGCCCTTGGCGGGGGCGTCAGTCGTTTTCCCGTCGGGTGCTGCTTCAGCAGTTATGTTGCGGGCGTTTTCGCCTTGAAGGGAGTCTTCCAGAGCCCGTGGCAGAGAGCGCTTGTGTGTGGTGGTGGTGATTCGAATTTGTCGAGTGATCTTCGGCGTAACGTGGGTGTTTTGGAGCCCAGTTCCTGCTACTATTAGTGAGGGGTCGTGCCCCCTTCATCTCGACCTACGAGGATTTGGTTCAGCAGAACGAGTGAGGCCCCCATTATTTTCGTCGTCCCGTTGTACGCGTCTTGACGCGTCTCCCGTCGCCATTGAGGCGGTTATGCATTCACCCCCTTTCGCCGTTGTAACACCGAAGGTACCTACCACCTACGATTGCAGCTCGTCGCAACTCAGCTGTACCAGGCTCCCTCGCCGCCCACGCATTAAGGTATGTGCCTTTAACCTGATTACCGCTGTGAACGCGAGTGTTACTCATTACTACTCATTACTACGCTAGTGTATTCATTCAGACTGCAGACAGTTCAGGCCGTGAAGGCTAATGTAAATCGTCGCTGCCCTTGCATAAGGCAATGTGTATCTTTGTACCTATTCATTACTACGCTAGTGTATTCATTCAGACTGCAGACAGTTCAGGCCGTGAAGGCTAATGTAAATCGTCGCTGCCCTTGCATAAGGCAATGTGTATCTTTGTACCTATTCATTACTACGCTAGTGTATTCATTCAGACTGCAGACAGTTCAGGCCGTGAAGGCTAATGTAAATCGTCGCTGCCCTTGCATAAGGCAATGTGTATCTTTGTACCTATTATTGCTGTTCACTAATGTTCAACATCTGTCGTTAAGCTTAGAGCGCGCGTGCCAGCTGGTGCCCTTAATAATAGAGTAAGGTTAGATACAGGGCGACGCATTCTGCTACCCCATTGTAACTCGAAGTGAAATATATGATTGGTTAGTTAAGGGAACTATTGTTTGTTTCGGTTTGTGCATGTTCTGTTACATATAGACGCCCCTTTATTGTACGAATTATTGTACGACGGAACGAGGAAGCTGTGAGCGTGCAGGTGAGTGAGACAGCTGCGTAGTCGTGGTCGGATGGACACCTAATCACAATCCTTGCTTAAGGCAATCCCGAAGTTGTTGTTTGACCTTGCAACTCTTGAATAATCTTATTGGCGGAGTATTTTTGCATGCTTCGCTCCCGTCTAACCGTCCAGGCCCGGTTAGCCGGGTTAAGACAGGCTTGGTGGCGCCCTCATAATTTCGACATACCCTGTATATATTATGCCACAACGCGCTTGCCCAGAACGTATCGTGTGACTCACGCCCGACCCCTGAGCGTTCCAGCCGTGGCCTATTAGCCTATTTCGAACCGATCTCAGGACAAGTGTGTCAAGTTTTCAGGACTGATTCCGTGGTGCGATGCTCACCTTGGGTGGGTGTCGTAAAGTCCTTTTCATACCGTAACAGGCTAATTTTGGCGGCCCAATCGCGTGGGGCTTGTTGTTTGTTGTTGTTGTTGGACGGTAGTAGTCTCGTTAAGCCCACCCGTCGTACGTCTTAATTTTGGCTATTCCAACGTCTGAGGCCTTGTATGTTTGTTTTTCTTATTAAGCCACCCGTTGTGCCTTGATTTTGGCTATTCCAACGTTTGGAGCCTATTGGTGCACGACAACGCTCGACCTCATTTTGGGGTTTTCTTTTTTTGCGCTGTGTGTCTTAATTTTGTCGCTCAACGCGGGGCTTTTCAGGCCTTTCTGGCTTTGCTTTGCCTAGCCTTGTTGTGTCATTTATATTGTTGTCACAAATGTTTTTTTTTTCGTCATTTCGAAGTGGTATGGACTGGTAAACCGTTTTTTTTCTTAGTAGAATATTTTACCGAGCTTCTTTTCTTGTTTTCTATTTGTCTTTTCCTGTTTTCTTCTGTTTTCTATATGTCTTTTCTTGTCTTTTCCTGTTCTTAGTTTATTTTCATTGGTTTTCTTGACCGTGTATATGTTTTTTCTTAGTTGTCATTTGTCTTTACGTTTCTTTTCTTGTTTTCTATATGTTTTTTCTTGTCTTTTCTTATTTTCTATTTGTAGTTTTGTGTTTTCTTGTTGTTTATCGCCTTTTTGAGTTTTCTTTTTGTGTTTTTCCATGTCTTTTCATATTTTTGAGTGTCTTTTTCGTCATTTTTACCGTCGTTTCTTGTTTTTTCTTAGCCAGTTCATACTACCGAGATCTCTTGTTGCATTTAGTGCAGATTTTTGTCCCGCATTAGTCGGATTTAGTACCAGATGTTGTCGAGTGAAGGTACCGACCTTGTTTTTTTAAGTCTTTTCGAAGGCTTAGTTGGGAGTTTCGATTCCCTGTCGTTTACATTGTTTAGCCTTGGGCTAAGTTGACACTTTTGTTGTACCGAACTGACGTTTATCGATTTTGACGTTCACGTTAGCGAGGTTTATCGATTTTGACGTTGATGATTACCGATTTTGGCAAATTTTTTTTTCTCTATCGTTTGGTGTTGTACCGAGTTGATTTTTGGTAAGCAGGTTGGAATTCTTTTTCACCTTCATTACCGTTTCTTGGTTTGTTGATAAGTTTTGGTGTGCTGTTGGTGTGCTTGGGGAGATTCGCTCGTGCGGTTATTACGTCCCTCAGGCCATCTTCTTAGTTGGTTTGGTGTAGTTATTTTCGTTGGACTTTTATTTCATTTTCATTATTATCACGTACCGCCCAACTTTGTTTACCGACTTCTTCGTGGACACCCCTAACAGTCATAGTAGTGTTTTGTACACTTTCCGTTAGCATTTAACGAGCTTTTGCCGCTGGTCGGAATGATTCGTATTTGTTGACGTTTTGTTGTCATTTACCGTACCCTTTTTGTCTGATGACGTCATGTTGTCACGTATCGTGTTCTTTGTGAACAGTTTCGTTGAAGCTTTTGAGCTTTGTGTGACACCAGGGCCCGGTTGTTCGCATAAGGTTTCTTAAGTGTAAAGTGTTTGAGTATCTAAAGATTTTTGACTTTTTTTTTTGTAGTGGTGCCCTGTTGTTTTCGTGGCCTAGCGCTCTTTTACCGTACCGTTGGCCGTCGCCATTTTCAACCACCTGTGTGGGATTACATAAAGAGAGCGTGTTTCTGGTCATTTTGTTTCGTGCGGACCCTGTCGTAGTAAGGTAGTCCCTTTGGGCCGCATGGATTTCTGAAAAGGATTTATTGGGCATGCGTCATCGAACGCCTACACCCTTGGAGACTTGGTTCTTCGTGATTTTCTTTTGGTGTTCGGTGTTGGAGTCACTTACGAGCTCGCGCTTTGCGGTTTAATAGTCGACTTGGCTCCGGCATCGGCATCGATTGAGGATTTCGGTGGACTGAGTTTTTCCTATCACTGATTATGACTATTTTTGACAGTTTCTGTCACAACCATTTCCCTTTTTTTTTTGGTGGTTCATCCTCTTCTCTTGGGTACTCATACCAGTTGTGGGATCCACACAATGCGCCGATCTCGTGACGCGCAGCGTGCCCTCTTCAGGTAACCCTTGGGTGGGACTTTGGACTTCCATTTCTATGCCCCCCCCTCCCTGTGTTCTTTTGGAACGGTTGGTCGGAAGTGTCCACAGGTGTAAGACTTGTTTGTACCCGATTTCGACAAAGTTTACGTATTTTCTACTGGCGTATCCAGTCTTTCTTCTTCCTCTTCTCTCTTCCCACCTTTGCACCCTATCTGGTGGCCAGTGTGCGTAATCCCTTTGGGGGTGCACTCTATCGTATCGAATGTTTTTTGTTTTGTTCGTTTTTCGTTGTTGCGTTTTCGTTTGTGTTCTCGTTACGTTGTCGCAAAATGCCTCGTTGTTTTATAAGAGACTTCGGGGAACTCTCTTTCAAGTAAGGGGAGTGTTAAGTCATTTTGCTGTCGCAGATGCTTAATTGCATTTCACGCCGTTAGTTAGGTCATTTTGGTATTTTGAATAGCCGCCTAAGCTTAGAGCAGCGCGCCCGTATGCTAAGCCCTTTTAGCTCTTTATTTGGCTCCATCGCCTAATTCCAGAATCACGATTTCGCACATAGTTAGCCTAAAAAGCAGTATTTTTCGTCGGTTGGAGCTCTCCTCTGATGGCGTTTTTCGAATTTAGAATAGCACGCTGTCGTGGCGTGATGCTAGCGTGGCCCGCATTGGTTGGTTTCATTTCATCGCCTTGCGATTCGCTGTGGTTTAGTCACGTGGGGGACGCGGCCAAGGTGACCTTTTGCCAACGCTTCCCTCGTGGCATTCAGCGGAGAGCCGTCGAACGAACAAGAGGTCGCAGAGGTTGTGCTTTCGTGCTGCGCTTCCGCCCTTGGCGGGGGCGTCAGTCGTTTTCCCGTCGGGTGCTGCTTCAGCAGTTATGTTGCGGGCGTTTTCGCCTTGAAGGGAGTCTTCCAGAGCCCGTGGCAGAGAGCGCTTGTGTGTGGTGGTGGTGATTCGAAATTTGTCGAGTGATCTTCGGCGTAACGTGGGTGTTTTGGAGCCCAGTTCCTGCTACTATTAGTGAGGGGTCGTGCCCCCTTCATCTCGACCTACGAGGATTTGGTTCAGCAGAACGAGTGAGGCCCCCATTATTTTCGTCGTCCCGTTGTACGCGTCTTGACGCGTCTCCCGTCGCCATTGAGGCGGTTATGCATTCACCCCCTTTCGCCGTTGTAACACCGAAGGTACCTACCACCTACGATTGCAGCTCGTCGCAACTCAGCTGTACCAGGCTCCCTCGCCGCCCACGCATTAAGGTATGTGCCTTTAACCTGATTACCGCTGTGAACGCGAGTGTTACTCATTACTACTCATTACTACGCTAGTGTATTCATTCAGACTGCAGACAGTTCAGGCCGTGAAGGCTAATGTAAATCGTCGCTGCCCTTGCATAAGGCAATGTGTATCTTTGTACCTATTCATTACTACGCTAGTGTATTCATTCAGACTGCAGACAGTTCAGGCCGTGAAGGCTAATGTAAATCGTCGCTGCCCTTGCATAAGGCAATGTGTATCTTTGTACCTATTCATTACTACGCTAGTGTATTCATTCAGACTGCAGAAAGTTCAGGCCGTGAAGGCTAATGTAAATCGTCGCTGCCCTTGCATAAGGCAATGTGTATCTTTGTACCTATTATTGCTGTTCACTAATGTTCAACATCTGTCGTTAAGCTTAGAGCGCGCGTGCCAGCTGGTGCCCTTAATAATAGAGTAAGGTTAGATACAGGGCGACGCATTCTGCTACCCCATTGTAACTCGAAGTGAAATATATGATTGGTTAGTTAAGGGAACTATTGTTTGTTTCGGTTTGTGCATGTTCTGTTACAGATAGACGCCCCTTTATTGTACGAATTATTGTACGACGGAACGAGGAAGCTGTGAGCGTGCAGGTGAGTGAGACAGCTGCGTAGTCGTGGTCGGATGGACACCTAATCACAATCCTTGCTTAAGGCAATCCCGAAGTTGTTGTTTGACCTTGCAACTCTTGAATAATCTTATTGGCGGAGTATTTTTGCATGCTTCGCTCCCGTCTAACCGTCCAGGCCCGGTTAGCCGGGTTAAGACAGGCTTGGTGGCGCCCTCATAATTTCGACATACCCTGTATATATTATGCCACAACGCGCTTGCCCAGAACGTATCGTGTGACTCACGCCCGACTCCCTGAGCGTTCCAGCCGTGGCCTATTAGCCTATTTCGAACCGATCTCAGGGCAAGTGTGTCATGTTTTCAGGACTGATTCCGTGGTGCGATGCTCACCTTGGGTGGGTGTCGTAAAGTCCTTTTCATACCGTAACAGGTTATGTTTTCTAATTTGTGTTTATTTATACGATTACTTCTTTTCTACATTTTGTAGCATCTTGAGACCAAAAAGACTATCTCTGGCACCATGTAACACGAGTTAAATGTATTTTATCAGAATTTCTCTCAATGGCGAGTCCAAGTACCTCTCTAAAGGATAGCGCTATACGTAATTCACGCATTGAGAGTGACAGAAATAGATGGTACGTCTTGTTCAACTATATCAACGGCACGCCGTATCTTGTACTTATATATCTATGTATGTGATCAAGTAGTGGCGCCATCTGTTAGTACTATCGGGAAGTACCCTCCAGGAGCCGTTCAAGATCATCAAATTCGGTATTTTGACATCAAAGGAACCGACACTGAGTGTCTCTACTTGTTTTGATTTATGTACGCTGGTTTAGGCATGCGGAGTACCAGGTTGTACCTTAGACACCGACTGCTTTAGTCATATGGTCAAAGTCCTACAGTATCATTCATAAATATTATAACCTGGTTATGTGAGTTTGATAATTAGTATTAATATGTCATATTGACGTTGGTAATATTTAACACATACGTATTACCTGCACTTTTTGTAGTACACTGTCAAGCCGTTTTACATAGTAATATTTCTACATGTATTTCTACCGGGTGACCATAAATGGTTGTGATTTTTTTTCTTATGTTGGCACTATTTATGTTGGTGGCACTGTAAGTCTATGTAAAATTCGACGTTAGCAGGTTGGGTTTTGTTTAAGTTTGTGTCAAAACTGACGCAAAACCTAAAATACTAACCTCGAATTTGACATTGACTTACAGTGCCACCAATATAAACAGTACCAACTTAAGAAAAAAAATCACAACCATTTATGGTCACCCGATATATGTATTTATAGAACTTTGACGTTTTTGTGTATAATACAGAAACTTCTAAGTATATATTTTCTACATGTCAAAATACGTCATCAGATTTAAAACATGTTGCAATTTTCAAGTTCATTTACGTGTATTTTGGTGGTTTATAGGAATTTTCGTACCGAAGGAGTACAAATATGCAAATCTATTGGTAATAAAACTAACTAATTTTGACTAACATGCATCCTTGTCGAATACATTAAATTTCCATACCATTTACCAGTAGCCAAAAGCGAGGGTAGTCATTAACTTATCCCGGCTTGAGATACTTTGTCTCATATTCGTATCAATTTTTAGAATTTGTGGCTTTACTTTCTGTAATAATTTCATGAAACTTTCTTTCGTCATTCTAATATAATTTTTAAATGCCTGTGGATGTTCAAACTTCAAACCAGTCGCATAATACCTCATTTTTCTCTCCTGTTTACCCATTGCTTGGCCCAATATCTATACTTGTAGCTATATCACCATGTAAAACGGGTCTTAAACATAGATAAAATCACGTCTTGGGAATATGATTTAAAAAACAATAATTTCGAAAATATCCCTGACTATTTGCGATTTTTTTGTAATATATAGTAATTTTAATGCCATTTCTATTATACTTGTTAATGTCTATAATTAATTACTTACTTATCTCGCAACATTGTTATCAGTAGTAATGTATTGTCATGGAACGTGTCCTTTTATCTCTTATCACTTTTCAATAGCAAATCACAAAATGATTATCTCATATTGCGGCAATGAAACCAAACCAGGATGACAAATTAATATTCTCATTTCAGAAAAGCACTTGAACTCATCTTCACAACTTGCACATTCATTTCCTGTATTTAAATACTTACCAAAAACAGATAAGTTGATCTTCGAAGATTTTATGGGTGCTCAATAAATAACTTTGAAATTTGTAAATTTCTATAGCAGACTAGTAAGTATCGACATCAGCAATAATTAGTGCTTTCCTATTTTTACAAAGCCATAAAATTGGGGCAAGTTCAGATTAGCAGCAATAATTCTGACAAATACATGACAAATATTCCTTACTACGCCTCTGCACGATACTTTAGGGAATTTGTGTGAAGTAGCAGTTCAAGTGTCGATGGAAAGAAAAACTGTATTATCGACACACTTCACTGAGCAAGTGTCATCTGTCTAAATCTGGTCTAAATATACATTGCCAATTCCAACAAAATTCGTGGTTTTAAGAAAACGAGCGTTGAAATGAAATGTCGTTCCGAACTAAAATACTGGGTTTAGTTGAAATACTGTTGCGAGTACCGCCGTTGTTTGTAATAGACGAAATTCTAAAAATTGGCTTGGGTCTATCAGAGCTGACAGAATATGATCTAACAGAATTTGAAGAAAAACTTGACGACAATACATTTAATTATTCAGCATCTGTTCACTACGACCCTACGTTTTATAGGTTTATTGCTATTTCACTTGCAAGGTTATTACTCAGCACATTTGGTGAGTTACTTGTCATGGCAGAGTGATTGTGCAACTTCATTTTTCTTAATTTCTAGGTTGTATTGTGGCACTATGTTTGTTTGTACTAAGTACCAAGCATCTAATGGTGGTCTACATGTACTTAATGTCAGTAGGAATAGTTTTTATTTCATACTGGACGAACTTCAGCACCATGAAAGCTGTCGTGACCGCATTAGACGCCGACAACGCCATAAGTACTAGTGTCTTAGAGGATCTATTATCTTTAAACTTCAACAAACTTATGGATCCAGCAGGATACGCAGCCACAGTCGTGCAAAATTACCTCACACAATGCTTGCTTACTTTCATATTTGTCAACATACATTTGGGACCAAGATATCCAATTCTGCAGAAGTTGCTACCCATTTCATTTTTAATGCCTTCGTTTTTAGCCGTTTTACCTTTGCCAACCACGATACTAACTCATACACCGGTGTTTGCAGCCCTATTGCCGTTAGCACTTGTGAAGTTCGTGCTTTGGGCTTCAATCGTCTCAGTCATCCAAACCGTATACAATGGTTATTTACACGCACGTAATTTCGTGTCAAATTTTGGAATGTCTGCTCTAATAGAAGCAGAGTGGCTTAGATTAAGCGTACCGGAAGTTCTACGCACATTTTGGATCTTGCGAGTGTTAGAACACACAGGAATATTCTTCATAAACGGAATGTGGCATCAAGCTGATGACTTTACACCCTTCTTTCGCCTCGTCAAGAATCTTATGGTTACTGGCTGCGACACACTGACAGCTGTTTTGGGGGTAACCAGTGTTGTTTCGTACATTTGCCATCATATTGGACGGCTGTTTCAATGGATAATGCTGACTGAGGATGAAAATGACAAAAGCATAGGAACAGTATCGGCAATTTTATTTTATATATTAGCTCTGCAAACGGGATTAACCGGCTTGGATCCGGAAAAAAGATTTGTACGTCTCTGTCGTAATTTTTGTTTACTCTTCACAGCGTTGCTACATTTTATACACAACATTGTGAATCCACTATTGATGAGCTTAAGTGCATCGCACAACCCTTCTCTAAAGAGGCATCTTCGAGCACTGGTTGTCTGTGCATTCCTCGTGTTTTTCCCTATTATGCTTTTAGTTTATTTATGGTCACATCACGATGCTTCAACGTGGCTGCTAGCAGTGTCGGCCTTCAGCATAGAAGTTATAGTTAAGGTAGCGGTGTCTCTAGCGATTTACACATTGTTTCTACTTGATGCGCGCCGGGACACCTTCTGGGAGGGCCTGGACGACTATGTGTACTACATCCGGGCTTTCGGTAATACTGTGGAGTTTTGTTTCGGCATATTCCTTTTCTTCAACGGCGCCTGGATCCTCATATTCGAGAGCGGCGGTGCTATTCGAGCAGTTATGATGTGCATCCACGCATACTTCAACATCTGGTGTGACGCACGGGCCGGTTGGTCTGTCTTTATGAAGCGGCGGACTGCCGTGCACAAAATTGAGAGCCTGCCCGAAGCTGAAGAAGAGCAGCTGCGGCGGCTGGACGACGTGTGTGCCATTTGCTACCAGGAAATGAAGTCGGCCAAGATCACGCGGTGCAAACACTTCTTTCACGGGGTTTGTTTGCGAAAGTGGCTGTACGTGCAAGACCGCTGCCCGTTGTGCCATGAAATTCTGCACAGCGTGGACTGTGATGATGCGAAAGAGAATGAGAGTAATCGAGAGATACCGCCACTAGAAGATGATGAAACGAACTTCGATAGGTGATAAATTTTCCTAATTATTGTGATGATTGTGTATATAGCGCTCGTAGGGGCACAGGAACACTCGACTTATTTTAATTATTTCGAAAGCCTCAAAAGGTGTCTGAAATTGACCACGGTTCAACTTATATAAGAATCCTGCTTCGCTTTGGTTAAAAACTACATAAATTCTGTATTCGTTTTAAATGAGAACATTGTACTGTAGATATATGTTGGTGTTAAAGGACGTAGTAGAAAATTTTTATATTTCTCTATGTTGTAAGTTTTAAGTTATTATTTTATATTTGTTATGCCATCGAGATGTTGAGAGAAGCAATTAATTTATGTAAAAACATGCTTAAATATAAATGTATTTATTGATACATTCCTTTACTGTACATAGATTATTAATATCCACCATAAACGAGAGATCTACTAAATAAACATTTACTATTGATTGACAAGTTGTGTATTATTTATTAGAAAATAAGAAAATTTTATAGTGATGTGATCATCGTATTCCTCCGAAACGGAGTTTGTTTAATTCGTGAAAGCAATTGCCAAAAGAGTTCCCATTTTAAATTTTGAAATACAATTGATAAAAGGCCATCATGCTTCAGTTTCATTTATATTGTATTTTACAGGATACAAAGCCATTATTTCTTGCAACGGAATTTTGCATTCGTTTCTGTTCTTATGTTTTTTGTTCTATGTTTCTTTGAGCAGTTTTTTCCATTTCTTTTCTTGTAGGACTTCAATCTAATTGCATTAATTTGTATGCTGTTGTAAATGTAACCAACCATACCACAGTAATATTTTCACTTTGATGTTCATATTTACTTAATGAGCAAATGATCAGTAACATTTTAAATCAAAGTTTTATCTTTAAATTATCGATACCCTGACAAAACATTTATTATAAAGTTGAATGTTCTGATATTTCAGCATAAGTTTTAAAGGAAAATCAGGACTTTCTCAATGCATAGGTATACGTTTTTTGTTATACATAAAAAAACATTTTATATGAAATGTCAAACAGCATTAAACTGTATCATTAAGTTCAATAACTGCTTTATTAACGCACGTATAAAACTGGTTTCACATACAACTTTTGCACTTATGCCACGAGTCATTCAACTAATTTCATTTAAATTAATGCTAATTGGGTTTTCTACTTCTTGAGTATACATGTTTACTTTCAAAACATACTTAATTTTCAAAATATTCTAGTATTTTGAAGGTTTCACGGTGCACATTTGAAAGCATGTGTCATCAGCATTTTAGTTATTTGTATGCACATGTATGTGTACAGTTTGTGACCCCCAAAAGAAGATGCAAATGAACTAACACAAGCTGATTGATTTTTTTCCACTTCCTCTGGCCCAGTGAAGTTAGTAGCTTTTATAAAAATACAGACGTTTATAATTACCTAATAACAATTTCTTAAATTTGATCTTACTAATAGAAATCAAGTAACAACTGGAATAAATGTTAAATTACTATAATATGGAGGACTAATAACATCGCAGACCACCTACTTGTAATGAAAATTTAATAGAAAAGAGTAACGAATACTAATTCCCTATAAAACTTGCCTTTGTAGACTACGAAAACGCTTTCGATACGATCGAACTATGGGCATTTTAAAGCACTCGACAATTGCCGAATAGATAGTGGATATACCAAGCTATTACAAGAAATATCTAACGGAGCAACCTCTGCGTATCACCTCCATGCGAAAACCAATCGAGTCCAACTGTATAGAGGAATCAGACAAGGTGATACACTATCACCTAAACTAGTTACGCTGGCGCTGGAGGACGCATTCAAGAAATTAAAATGGTCAAACCACCGTATCAACATAAATGGACAGTACCTAAGTCACTTGCAATATGCAGATAACATTGTCATAATAGCAGCGGACCTTGAAGAACTTGAAAGAATGCTGAATGAACTATAAACTATGTATAGCCAAGAAATGTTTGAATAGGGAACCAATAACTAGAAAAGGTAGAGGAATACATATACTGCAATGGTTTACTGGCCACAGCAATTCTGGTTGCCTAACTTACACGAAAAATGAATAACTTCAAAATGAGCACAGAATTACATATTTTATTTATTGCAAGAAAGTCAGTAATTTTACACTAATAAATGCACTTGAGATGAGTAGCAGTAGTAATTTGAGTGAGAAAGGTTGGCATTAGATAAGGCAGGATTCGGAAGGGTTACCGTCAGCGTTTGATTAATAATTGATGGTTGGAATGGCAAACGCAGCTTAATTTATGTAGCTGTCTAGTTTGAGTTGGGTGAAATCAATTATATTAATTTTAATATTGTAGCCTGACGGGCTAGTTTAATTTAATATACTTTGTTATATTTGCTACACAAGGGAATTTATTTACACTCAAAAGAAAAAGAAAATCATATTTATACTTCACAGCAGGGTGGTCCAGGAATCGTCTAGTCGTGTAGCAAATTTTTGCCATGCTAGTTCCTGAGCAGGAATGGGGAGGTTGTCCGGAAGCGCCACTGGTTCGAGACGGTCCAAACCAGAAAACCTACAGGTGGCCGTGTAAGTTCCTAAACCACTCAGCTGTTACATAAAAATAATAAAAGACAGAAAACACCATAACTTGAATTACTACCTAATTATTTATTTACACATACAAATCTGCACCATACTTGAAAAAGGCGACATAAATCTGTGATAAATAGTTTGTTCGTAAATGGAATAGTACCTAGATGTTATCTTAGTTTTAGGTATAAAAAAAATTTACAAGATTTTATGTTAATAAATTTCAAATCCAAAACAGAACTCTAAGATCTTAGCTCGCAATTCCGTTCGAGTACATGTACCTCAACTATACGGTAGTGACTAAACATTAAACAGCGAAAACGGAATACGGGAGATCTTAATAAATCGTTTCAACACTCAATTCATTTACCTACTCGCGATTCATTCGAAGTGGTACCATTTCGTGGTGTTATTACACTAAAAATTGTGTATATTCAGCGCAGTGTGTTAAATGCAAAAATTCAAGCTCCCGAAAACCCTCGCAGAAGAGATCTGTTAAATTTCAGAAAGTTGAGTTACTTGAACGCAACTAAACTGCAGTAGTGCCAATCGGAGAAGATATCAAAGTACTTATAAAGTGTACATAACTTATTCCACTTAAATAATCCTAAATAAATGCATGTGGTGCGTCTCGCAGTTACATAAAATTTCGCACATAAAACTGTAAGGGATATCGCCAGCAAAAGGTATGACACGACGCATAAAACCTCATAACACTAGCACGATCCGTATTTCAGTCTAAACGATGGGACGCATAAACGCTAGTAGGTACCTGTGGTTGCACAACAGGGCACAGCGGCATCTACAGAACAGCCATGCAGGGGTTTGCTCCACGGAGATGTCCTCTAGTTGGAAATAACCTCAAGTGCAACAGGTTCTTGCACCGGGGGGAAAAACCTCGTGGTTGTCACACTGGGGAGAAGCCGTGCGTTCAAAGGCTACCAAATGGATTGAGGGTGCACAGACCGCGTGGGGTTCCTCCAGGTGCGTGGCAAGCGATAATTGAACCCCAAAAGGTCGTAAGCAAAACAGGAGTACTAACGTACCAATTAGGGGGCTACGAAAGAAGCCAGAGCTTAGGGGGCTACGAAAGAAGCCTGAAAATCACACGATATCTGAATTCGACTTCCAACGGAAGCACAAATAACATACCAGAGCTGTTGGATGGCATCAAGTGAGTGAATTGCAAAAATACATAATCATCCCAGTATAACTGGCTTCATTTCAGCAATATAACACCATATTTCCTAGGGCTGATCCCAAAATTTACCGAAAATTTTTGGAAATTACTTAATCCACATAAGTGAAGTATCCAAATCACATGCAGCCCCAAAAGGAAATTAATCTCACGAAATCAGTCTCATAAAATGGCCGCCGGAAATTGTACTATCAATGTATTTTGAAAATTGTATTATAATCCCCTAGAATTTTCAAGGTTTTCCAAAATTATCCAAAAATGCAAAAGTGAGTATGCAAGCAAATCTACACCTAGGAACTACAGGTCAATCTAAATCTCGGACTTACATCTGGATGTATTTAAGCGAAAATCATACATAACAATTCTTGACTGCATCTAAATGTAAAATTACACGTAACAACTTGTTTAACCTGTTTGCTACAATTACCAGACTGATACTGGCTTCCCTGATAGCTCAGAATGCCACGGTACGGATAATAAACTCAAGCTTAATTACCCAGGAAAAAGCACAAAATAATTTTTTATCAGTGTATAATATTTTTAGCTAAATACATTAAATTAAATTGTATTTGATCGTACAAAGAAATAAAAATATAACAATGCTGGTAAAATTAATAGAACTCTTTTAACGGAGCGTCTCGCTTGCGGGGAATCGGACCGTGGCAGTCTTTTTTGGACAGCCTATACATAGAGTAATTCCGATGTCCCGTAGGCAGTTGGTCGGGCCTGTACAGATAAGATGACAGTTTAGAGAAGACCGCTTAATAGCGGCACGTAAACATTGAATTCTGTCTTTATATTGTTAAAAGTGCGGACAATATCGAGTGAAATTACATGCATACCTGGCGCAACTAGTGTTTATCGCGGTCTGTAGATGTATTGTCGGTGGACGGCGAGTTTAGCTGGTTTTACCTGTGACAGCTGCTTTACGAATCCAGGTAAGTAAATTTCGATCGAATAACCGTCGATTTTTCCTCAATCCAAACATGCGCCAGAGGCAGGAGTCTGGTTTTCTAGGTTGGGCCTCCTAGTGCGCGTTTTCGGCTTCCATAGTGCCAAGTCGCTCCGAACGCAATTAATGGGCTTAATTACGTCAGCGTCTTGTCCTGGCGCAGGGAAATTTTGTCCACGGACGGAACCGTCATTGGCGAGCTCGGCTTAATCTTTCGGGTAACCAGGTACTGGAAATCGTTGTCGGCGAGTTCGGCCAAGTTCTCCTAATAACTTAGGTGTTGGCACCGTCGTCGTCGGGCCTATGAGGACCTTCTAGGTAACTAGGAGCTGAGGAACGTCACCGAACAGTCTGCGTGACCCTACTAGTAACCAGGTGCTGGGAAATATCACCGAAGAGTCTGCGTGACCCTCCTGGCGTCCAGGTGCTGGGGAACGTCACCGAAGGGTCTGAGTGACCATCCTGGAGTCCAGGTGCTGGGGAACGTCACCGAAGAGTCTGCGTGATCCTCCTGGCAACCAGGTGCTGCAATAACTGGTAGGAATCTCCTCAAAAAGTCCAGAGACACTCGTGAGTGAGACTAGGCTAGGAGATAGGATTAGGAAAATTCTCGAAGAGCCCGAAGCGGAATCAGGTCTGGAAGAGGTTCGGGACAAAATCTCGGAAAATTCTGTCTTGCAATAGATTCGATTTCTCCTTTTATATCCTGGGCTGGCGTAATCAGCGGTTCACATCGGTTCGTTGGAGCGGGGATTCTTGCTTTAGGTGCGCGAAGATGTCCCTGCATCTCCTCGCGATGACGTCGTTTATCTTTGACCTCGCAGACTAAAGATGGAGCGCCCCGATACCTAACGTGAAATACGCCATGGGGGAACGCGTGAATTAATTTAAATTCTAAAATCGCTTTCGCGCTGGGCGAAACGTTACAATATAATACAGAGATGGTTTGTGAAGTATAAACATTATATGAGCCTTAAGATTAAAAGTTTGTATTACCCGCAAACGGCAAGACAACTGAAGGTAAAGGAACAGTGGAAAGCAGTACGAAGAAGTAAAGATTGCAAAGAGCAATTAGGCTACCTATTAAAGGAAACAAACATCTTGCAGTGCTAAAATAAACATGTGAAACAGTGCATTTCAAACTGAAGTGATTAGAAAGCAGAGATTTAAAGTGTAAAAGTGACAATTCCAATTACTGGGTTACTAGGATACAAGATAGTCAATTGTTTAATACCAAAAACAAGCTTGTAACTTTTACGTTGGGTGCAAGAAGTGCTTCCAGTTTTGGTGTAAAATTGTTAATAAAAAAGTTATTTGTATGAGCCAAAAAGTGTTTTCCATATTCACCAGTGTGCAGGGCATCTTTAAGTGTAATTTTTATAGTGATAACAGTTCCCAGTAAAGCGGGATAGCCAGCTGCAAGATTTGCCCAAGTGCGATAAACTTCAAACCCCCTCTTCGACTACTTGGAGGTATCGACCAGCAAGAATCGTATGTGCTACGCTTAAAGCAGAATTTCCTGAGTGGCTGGCTGCAGCAATTTGAAGAAAGAAGTCGTCACCAAGTCCGTAATTTCCGTGGTGTCCTTCGATTGGATGGAGCCAGCATATGCAGCCCTTTCAAAGTAAAATTTACAGGGAAGCTGTTGCTGAAGGTCCGTAAAGCCAGGGTTGCATCAAGATTGGACATCGTACGAGGTCATGAATGTGGTCCTAACTGCAGAGGTTCCATCGAGATTCGAGTAATCGAGATGACGTCTCTCGAATTTGTGGTTTGAAGCCGTTTTTGCAAGAGAGGCAAATCGGAGGGTCATTTTACATCACTGAAACAATACCAGGTTAGCCGGAAATTACGTCACGTTCATTTTGCCATTGGGGTGCTTGGAATTCAAATTACGCAAATTTTTATACGTGCAGATCATCTTTGTGGTTGCAGTCAATTTGAGGTTTAAGCTCTCAAATACGAATTCAAGCGTCTGCTATACTAGTGAATTTGTCATACACAAAAGTAATTGTAATACTAGTTATTAAACCTACCCCTGTGACAAGAGTTTATTCTTGCTAGACCGGAGCTTTAATTCAATTAATTCCCAGTAAATAAAATACATAAGAGCAATAAACCATTTATTTTGCAAAAATATTGAACAAATAATTATGACAGCCTTTTTAATAAGCCCTGAGATTGACACAGAATTCTATTATTAAAACCATTTTATTGTAATCTGTGTGATACGTCCCTATTTATTTATCTTATTATTCTTTTTACATAAAATTTGAGGGGGCGATCATTACAATACTTAGGTCAAAAAATCGTACTTGAAAAGGAAAACCAAACAGGTGAGATACAAAGAAGAACAAGACAATCATGGGCGGCATTCGGACAACTTTGAGAAATCAAAATATAGCCCTACATCACAAAAGAAAAGTATTTGATATGTGTATCCTCCCGGTAATGTGCTATGGGGTCGAGAATTGGACGATGAGCCAGAAAACCCCCAATAAGCTACGAATAACACAGCTGGTAATGAAAAGGATAATACTAAGGATATCCCTAAAAGATAGGAAAACTAACACTTGGATTAGACAAACCACAAAAATCAAAGATGTAGTAGAAAAATCAATAGAACTAAAATGGTTGTAAGCAGTGCACGTCGCAAGAAGCAATAATAATAGTTGGCATAGAAGAATATTAACCTGGCGACCATACACTTTCAAAAGACCTAGAGGGAGACCACAAATGCGTTGGGTTTCTAACCTAGAACCTAACGGCAGGATTACACTGGATGTGCGAAGCCACAAACCGACAAAAATGGAAGTCAGAATTGGGAGAGGCGTATGTCCAAAAATAGACTTGACATGCTACCAAAGAAGAAAAAGCAGAAGATGTAGCACCGCTTCTAGAGGTATATTTTTAAACTTATAGTCGTATATAAAGCTTTCACAGACCATTACTGTAATTATTTCTTGCCATTATACGTTTTTACTTGTTCATTTTGTTTTTTTTTATTTGTGCTGCAAATTTTTTGGCTTTATTACTATTCCCTTTATTAATTCTTTGAGCGCTTCTCTCATTCAGACCACTATTGCAAGGTCAGCAGCATTAGTGTTAGTTTCTGATAGTATTCCTATCTCTTTTTATTTGTACTTTTTTAATAACCACATCTAAAACCAGCTTAAACAAAGTTGTTGACAGTGGGTCTCCTTGTTTTAGGTCAATATTAGTCTTCAATTCATCAGTGAGTCTTTCGTTTGTGTTTACTTAATATGTGTAATTTGTAGCACCATTCTTACCAACTTAGTTATTTTGGGTGAGCATTGTAGTGTGGTTAGTGAGCTGATTGCTTCTGTTCTTTTAAACTAGCCAATGTCTGTTGTAAGTTTATGAGTACCTATTGTGTACATGAGGGGTATGTTTTCTTGAATTATTTCAATTTTGAAGATATTTTTTACCTCTGATCTGCCACTTCTAAAACCGTCCGGTCAGTAATTTTCACAACATTGTATATATACTTTTTTTGTAGATTGGCACAATGATATTACATATTTGATCATACCTTCTGCATTTTCTCATTTCCAGATTTCTTTCACTAAATTGTATAATCCTTCTATTAATTATTTCCTACTGTATTGAAAATGTTGCCTGGACCTATGTTATTATTTCTCTGTGTTTTTAGCCTTTTTTTCAATTTCTTCTAGTGTTGGTATTTCCACCACTGCGCTTAGTTTTTCTCCATTTTTCTTTTTTTGGTAGATTTTTCTCTTCGGTGGGTAGTTCTTTGTAATGCTCCGTCTTTTTCTTCATTGAATAACATTTCTTCTTTATGGTTTCGCATTACTACTGTTCTTTTTGGGCAGCCCTTACTTATTTGCTCTGTTTTTATGTAAAATTTTCTTATATATGTTTGTTACAGCTTTCTTCTAATTCTTTTATAGAATTTCCAGGAACCCACTCTCTTATTTTTCCAGTAGGTACATAGTTTTAGCTTTCTTTCTAGCTTCCTTAAATTTATTTTCACGCTCTTTCGCGTTTCTAGTTAAGTATGCTAATATCGCTTTTCTTCTCTCCTCTACAGCGACTTCACATTCCTCCATCAAAGCATTCTTTTAGTTTTTACCTTGTTTTCCCTTTAATGTCCGTTCTGCAGATTGTTTTATTGTATTCGTAATTGCATCCCATTCAGCTTCTATTGCTTTCTCCTCTTCCCTTATCTCATTCTTTTTCAACTCGTTGGATGTAGTACACGTTTCTTATTTATTTATCGTTTAGTTTCTCTGCCTTTAATTCTTTGTTCTTTATTTAATCGGGTAATTCTAGGTGTTTGTCGTGTCACTCCTGCTTTCAACATTAGATAGTCACTACCCACGGCGCCGTCGACTCCTCAACATGTTCGTACATCCTACATTAAAGATGCGTTAATTTCTTCTACGAGTATGTGCTCTATTTGATTGACTTGATGCTTTGGGGGGGGGGGGCTGACCCATCTGCCTCCTTGAGGTTCAAGACGGTTGCTTTTATCATCAGTTTTCTTATAATCGCAAATGATATCACTCTTTTCGCATTTTCGTTGGTTATTTCGTGTTTGCTATTTCTTCCCATTGCTAGTTCGTATTACTTCTCCTTAAACACGGGTCACACGATCATTTTGTTACATCTAATTTGCTTGTCAAACACGTTCCGTGACGCCATAGAACAATGTTTGGTTTATTCTATCAAACTGGGTGGTCACACCATCAAACTTGTTTTATGCAATTATTTGAATTAGCTGTTATTAGTGAGGTTATGGTATGCCTTCAAGACGCAAGTCGTTAATTGATCATGTGTATTTTTGTTAAAAAATTGAAGAAGTCATTATGCTTTCGTTAGTAGATTTAGGGTTGGCATTGTGTAATAAGAAACAGCGAAAATCTCGAAAAGTGTGAGCCCGTAAGTAGCTACATTGGCGCGATCAAAACGAGTAATGTTATCAACGGTAAATAAAGAATTGAAATTTGAAGATGGTGGTAACTTTAAAAATTATTCGAGAATGGGCGAAGGAATTTTTATAAAACTTTGAAACATAAGTCACAAACACAATTTCAAAAACCTGCGCATAATCGCGGCAAACAGTTGCATGGAAATTAGAGCACGTCATATATTTAGATGTTTGACAAACACGATTGGCGACGTCACAAATTCGTCATCGTTGATCTTTTACAAACAAAGTTGATGCAACAAAGTGACCGTGTGACCTACGCCTTACTTAGTGTCGCATTAATTTCGGTATATCATATTATATCATTTCGAGTTCCTCGTATAACTGTTGTTTATGACGCTAATTTTTTATGCCTTCCTCTTAATCAGATGTAACTAAGCATTTCATTTATTCCTTTTGAATCTGTTAGTCGGGGAGGAAGTAGTTCGATTCAATAAACGTAAATTAGGGCGATAACTTGGTGAATTAGTTATTGATGTTGAGAAGGACGCCACAGACTTTAAAAATTTCTTTAAGAACTGCTTCCTTGAAGCCGTAAATAGGGAAACAGTCTCCCCGTGTGTTTACAGCGATGTGTGACAGCCCAGTTGGCACCTACGTGGGAGGTCTACGTAGGTGCCAACTGCCCTGCAGGTCGCTAAAATCCTTTTAAAAAAACATAAAAATAGAACGTCGCATGCAAACACAATAAAAAGCAAAAATTAAATTGAATTATCTATATTGGAATTGAATACATATACTAAACACCGAATAAATGAAAGACAAAGAGAAAGTTTATTCCTGCATCTATATGACGTCATAGGGGTTTAGATTCTGCTAACAAGGCAACATCTACTAATTCCTGTCAAACATTGAGGTATAGGTATTTTGAAAAATAACTTCATAACTAAATCAAGACGTGTATTTGAAGAGAGCCACATCTATTTTAACTGGCCGCAGCACTTTAAACTGTAGCAGCGAAATCAGCGATTAATTATAACAACACAGTACTTGTCTAGAATTCTAGCTCTGTTGGTCCGTGGGGCACCACCGGTTCCGTCGCACACCTGCTGTCGGCTGAAAATTTATTGTGGCTGGCATGTCCAGTTGAGAGAAATCTGGTGGAAACGTAAAGATGGACTTCAACAACAAGCAAATCCATACAGGGTAGTAGTGCCAAATCCTCAAAAATAACACAGAAATGCATGCAATACGACGAAGGCTTCAGCAAACGCTTACCCTAATAACGTTTTGAAACTATGGAGTTTTCGAGATAATCCTCACAAAGTGATTTGAAGATATCTTTTTGTATCCTATTTTTACCTCGACTCCTGACTCCCTTATTCCTTTTTTGTTCACAATTTCTTCAGTACAGCCTGTTGTTTCTCTATATATATTCCGGTTTCCTTCAATTTGTTCTTGTTTACAGGACAGCCTGTTTATATTCCTACTTCTCTATCTCTATTATGTTAATTGATTTTCCATCTTTGTTCTTGAACGCTCTTACCCTCTTCACTTTGGTTCCCACTTTAACTCTACCTTTCGCAAACTTCCTCACGTTTAACTCTTTGTTCTTTTCTTCTAAGGTTATTCCCGAAATTTGTATCGTTTTTCATAGTCTGCCATTCTTTTTTCCAACTTAATGATATTTTCGTCGAACTTCCTTTTCGGGTATTCCTGTTCCTTTTTCCGTGTTATCAACTCTTCTTTCAACATTTCTACGTTTCGTTATAGTACGAGCGGCGGTGACACTAAGTCTAGTGTGATAAAACTTTTCAATGTCATATATATAATTCGTTAGGTCATTGATGGAGAAACACAAAATGGCAGTGCTGCCACGTGTGGACCGAACGGCACTATAAAAAAATATTTAGATAAAAAAATTATTTTTTTTTCAATCTAGTATCATAAAACTTCAGGATTCTGATTGTTTCTCGAAACAGGGGAGGGGTAGGGCTTTAAGAAAAAACAGTGCTGCCACTCCCCGAGCGAACTCTTATCAGCGGCAGCAGGGAGATTAGTGATCCCTCAGATCCTATTTTCTAGTATCATCGAACTTCATACAAATTCAAACGTTATCTGAAAGATCATCAATTTCTGTGTAAGAAAAACCACTGCTGCCTTTTCCAGTGTGGAAAATGGCGGCGGCAGCATTTGAAAGTCGCGATTATCGCAACCGAATTTCGCGTGTTCATTCGGTTTTATCGTCATTAATCCGGTTTTTTCGATTTGTACTAATGAAATACGCGTGACATTGTAAATTGCAATAAATTTTCTATTGCGTTGATTGTTTAAACAAATGAAATTGTACTTTTTATGTGATATTTTTCGAGCTTTCCTTATTTCTCTTGTTTTTTTTCATATTTTCCAAGCCTTCGATTCCAATTGAGAATGAATTAGTTCTATCTAAATTAGATTCTATCAATTATTCCAAGTTCATTGATTTTTGGGCCGTTTTTTAGGTCTTTTCGCGTTTTTCACAGCACGTACGAATCCGTTTCGCAGTTTTATTGAAACATGCCATTTATTTATCAGGACAGGGATTGTTTGAACAAATTAGAAGTATTTAACTTGGTACATAAAGATTTTTGAGCTATTTTTAAGCAGAAATTGAGTCAGCGGCGTTGATTTATTTCACCAACTGTAAGAGAATGGAAGCGTGTTTAAATAAGTAATGGTCTTGTTTTGTGAAAACGAATTTAATTTCTTTCTAGATTTATGCATACAAATGTTGGTTTATAAAAAACACAAAGATTATGAAAAGTTCGCAATGAATTATTATTGAAACAATTTGCCCATTTAGTAAATTTGGCATTATATTAAAAGTTAAAATTACAGGAGTAGCTAACAATTAAAGCATCGAAGCAACTTATCACTAGTTTTCGTGGTCAGAATCAAAACTTTTTGCTTCAAATTCTTTGTCATCTTCGTCGTTGTTATCTGTTGCCAAAGATAGTATATCGTCAACGTAACAAAGCATTTTTTGAAGAAGTAAAATACGTTGAGATTACAAAAAAGGACAGCGATGCGACCGTTGCTGACTGCTTCTCAAACGAAAGTGAGCATAAAGCATACCAACTACCGACGAATGGGCTTTGTAGGTCCTTTTGCTACCCTCTAGCCAATCAGAATGTGCCACTTGTGAATAGCACAGCCGGGGTCCTACAAAGTAAGTTGGTAAAATAAATCAACGCCGCAGACACAATTTCTGCTTAAAAATAGCTCAAAAATCTTTGTTCCTAGTAAAATACTTCTAATTTGTTCAAACAATCCCTGTCGTGACAAATAAATGGCATGAATAAAAAAAAAGCGAAACGGATTCGTACTTGCTGTGAAAAACACGAAAAGACCTAAAAAAGCGACCCAAAAATCAATGACTTTGGAATAATTGATAGAATCTAATTTGCTTAAACAATGATCCCAAGTATTGTTTCAACGAATAGAACTAATTTATTCTCAATTGGAATTAAAAGCATGGAAACTATAAAAAAAACAAGAAAAATATGGAAAAATCGAAAAATATTACATAAAAAAAAGAATTTCATTTGTTTAAATAATCAACAACATTGAAAATTTATTGGAAATTACGAGGTCAGTGTATTTCATTAGTACAAATCGAAAAAAACCGGATTAATGCTGATAAAACTGAATGGACACGCGAAATTCGGTTGCGATAATCGCGACTTTCAAAGTTTCAAATGCTGCTGCCTCCATTTTCTTCACTTTCTGGAAAAGGCAACAGCGGTTTTTCTTACACAGAAATTGATGATCTTTCAGATAACGTTTGAATTTGTATGAAGTTCCATGATACTAGAAAATAGAATCCGAGGGATCACTTATCTCCCTGCTGCCGCTGATAAGAGTTCGCTCGGGGAGTGGCAGCACTGTTTTTTCTTAAAGCCCTACCCCTCCCCTGTCTCGAGAAACAATCAAAATCCTGAAGTTTGATGATACTAGATATTAAAATAAAATATTTTTTTTTAAATAATTTTTTATAGTGCCGTTCGGTCCACACGTGGCAGCACTGCCATTTTGTGTTTCCCCATCAATGACCTAACGAATTATATATATGACATTGAAAAGTTTTATCACACTAGACTTAGTGTCACCGCCGCTCAGACTTTTATTCTGTCTCACCTCTTTTTTATTTTCTCACATATCTTTTGCTAAAGGCTTTCATTATTAAGCATTCCTTGTACAGGCGCCAGGGAAATCGTTTATAGGGCTTTACGTGCAATTCTTGGTACCAGCATTTTGGGTTAATGGGTGGGTGGGGGGCTGTGCTCTGAGTCTAACTTTAAGTTTTCGGATTGATCGGAGAAATTGTTTTTCCGCAATATCGGAAGAAGTGTTGAAAACGGTTTTTTCTCGTTTCCTGTTGCTCTGATGCTGAAATTGCATCAATACAAGTTTGTAGTTTATGAAATTCCTCACAACTTTTGGAAATACCTTTTTCTTGTGCGCTCAACAATTCAAAAGTTGTTACCCCATAAAGCCAAGAAATTAAGCGTTGAAATGGGTTTTACGTAAATATATCGCTTTCAGTTAATCCTACGATAAAAAATACTCTTATATTTTTTGTAGAACAACTAATTTGCATAAAATTTGTGTATGGGTATGTTTCCATTTGGACAATTATTTACCGTTCTACAGCGCCGCAAATGTCGCAAGTCACGTAAACCGTACATTTAATGTGCACTTTCGAACGGCCCTGTTCCTTTGAGGTACAGTTTGTAGCTCATTTTTTTATGTGGTTTCCCCGATATGCCTACTCCACGAAGTGTATTTCTAACGGTCTCACACTTCCCATGATCTTTTTGATGGACCGGGTTCTGCATCGTTTATCCCACTCATTGCAGAATCGTTGATTTTATCGCCCTTGTCAAGTTGTGTTTCCTTTGAAAAGAACTCGGAAAGAGAAAATATGTCGTCGTCGTAATTGATGTGATATTCGTCAACATCTGTAGTAAGCATTCTGGAGAATTCCTGCACGTTCTCACAGGATTCTCCGGCGGGAAGCAAATGACGGTGCACTTTAAACCCGCTTTGCGACAGCCATAGGCCTTTCCACATTTGGTCTTGCACCCGCATGAAATTAATTTTATTATTGCAAGAGGCGCGGGAGGCTCAGTGCTAGACACCTGTGTAAACGTACGGTCACTTTTCTTTGAGCCCCATCTTCCCGCGGGTAGAGTGTCACTAACCTTAAACAAAATAAAAATTTATATTCAAAATGAACGATTCACGACTCACCATGTGAAGAACAATCAACTCGGTTATTCTGTTATTTGATTAATTTTTTGAATCTAGACTGTAGTGTGTTTTTCTTTGCAATCCTGGAAAACTGAATACGAAGGATACATCATGCGTAAAACACGGCGATGCTGTATCAAAACATATCTTGTTTTTGCATGCATTTTCTGGTTGTGACATAACATCGGCTGCTTACGGTATGGGCAAAGTGAAATTTCTTAAAACCCTAGAAAAGACACCTAGCCTGGAATCTGCAGTGAATCACTTTGTACAGAAAGATGTAGACGCGGATATCATCGCATTAGCGGGAGAGCAATTTTTTATTGCGTTGTACGGTGGAGACATTCATAAAGACAAGTCAATCAACTTGCTGCGATACAAACACTTCGCGAAATCCCTTGCGAAGTCAACGTTTAATCTGGCATCGCTGCCACCTACAAAAGACATGGCCAGGATGCACGCATTCCGGACATACCATCAAGTTCAATCCTGGCTTGGAAATGACACTCTACCCGCGGAAAGATGGGGCTGGAAGAAACGTGGCCGTACGTTGACACCGGTGCCTAGCACTGAGCTTCCCGCGCCTACTGCAATAATTAAATTAATTTCATGCTAGTGTAAGACCAAATGTGGAAAGGCTTGTGGCTGCCACAAAGCGGGTTTAAAGTGCACCGCCATTTGCTCCATATGCGCCGGGGAATCCTGTGAGAACGTGCAAGAAATCTCCAGAATGCTTGCTACAGATGAAAACGAATACCACACCAGCTACGACGATGACATATTTTCTCTTCCCGAGTTTGTTTCAAGGGAAACACAACTTAACCAGGGCGACAAAATCAACCATTCTGCAATTATTGGAATTGACGATGCAGAACCCGGCCCATCAAAAAGACCAAGGAAAGTGTAAAAATAGACTTCGTGGATTAGGCCTATAGGGGAGACCACGTAAAAAAAAACGCGCCACAAGTTGTACCTCAAAGGTGGTGTGAAAAACAGTTGGTGCGACACACTCGAAGGAACAGGGCCGTTCGAAAGTGCACACTAAATGTACGGTTTACGTGACTTGCGATATTTGCGGCACTGTAGAACGGTAAATAATTGTCAAAATGGAAAAATACTCATACACAGATTTTATGCAAATTAGTTGTTCTACAAAAAATATAAGGGTATTTTTTATCGTAGGATTAACTGAAAGCGATATATTTACGTAAAACCCATTTCAACCCTTAATTTCTTGGCTTTATGGGGTAACAACTTTTAAATTGTTGAGCGCACGAGAAAAAGGCATTTCCAAAAGTTGTGAGGTATTTCATAAACTACAAACTTGTACTGATGCAATTCCAGTGCCAGAGCAACAGGAAACGAGAAATTGCTGAAAAACCGTTTTCAACACTTCTTCCGATATTGCGGAAAAACAATTTCTCCGATCGATCCGAAAACTTAAAATTAGACTCAGAGCACAGCCCCCCACCCACTCATTAACACAAAATGCTGGTACCAAGAATTGCATGTAAAAATTCCCTGGCGCCTGTACTAACATTGAATTGAATACACTTCCTCAATTTTTTTCGGATTAGTACTTTGTTCTTTACCCGTTTGTTTCTCTTTCATCGGCGTTCAAGAAAGTTTATAAATAACAGTGGGAGAAATAAAATTTCAGTTTGAACGAGTGGAGAGCTACCTGGAAGCAGAAATAAACAGCCTCAACAACGCTGCGAAGGGAATAAATAGTGAGATGTGAAAACATATTTCAACCTACAAAAATTCGTTTATATAAAACAGTCATCAGACGTATAGTGAGCTACGCAAGTAAAATGTTGATCCTAGGAAAAAAGATATGTAAAAAATTGAAGTCTGGGAA
The DNA here is from genome assembly GCA_940337035.1 of Agriotes lineatus. Taxonomy (NCBI): domain Eukaryota; kingdom Metazoa; phylum Arthropoda; class Insecta; order Coleoptera; family Elateridae; genus Agriotes; species Agriotes lineatus. Next base: position 83,134,268 of record OW679196.1, on the reverse strand, counting down.
AGGAAGGTGCTGAGAGCGATATATGGTGGCAAGAAAAAGGGCGATGTATGGAGAAGGCGAACAAACAAAGGACTAGAAGAATAGTACAAAAGTCGAATAAAATGGCTAAGATCTTACAGTCGAAACCGGTATTACGACAAAAACCAGTTTTTTACACGTTAAAACGACCTTTACGACAAGTTGTTACAGGAATAACTTGATATTACGATATGAATTTAACATTCAAAATACTAAACGTTTCGGTTACGATGAAAACGACACAGATCGGGAAGAATATCCATATCCATTGCCCCAACTATGCTACGATGGGCTGTAACAAAAGTTGGTGGCTACACTCAGGGAGATGGGGTAGTTCATTACGGCATTAATCAAGGTAGCGGCCTATTAAATGAAATAACGATGTTAAGTTCCTTAGACACCACCAGTTTTCTAAACAAGAAAATACAGGTAGGCTCACGGAAAAAATTGGAAATAGTAACCAACCTTGACAATGCTCGGGCCACGGTCTGCGAACAGCCTCGGTGAACTTACCTGTACTTGAATTCTTTTACAGCTCTCTCTAAACCTCTTTACAAAAGAAACACATGACAAAATACAAATTTGCATGCAATCGTCATAAATATAATAAAGAAAAGCACAACTGATCTAAGATGATATACAGTGTGTCCCAGGATTGATGTTACAAGAAGTGAGATGGGCTAAAAAAATTTGAATTTTATTTTAAGATTGTGGGATTAGGTTATTATTAAGAATATTTTCGGTTTTTGAAAAAACAAGTTGGCCTTGACACGAAGTTAAAACTATTTTATTTTCAGGTAAGGTTCTTGATAAGACAAAATTTTACTAAGAAAAGTTGTTCAGAATGATAAACGATGGCCCTTCAAAATTTCAAGAAGATCTACCTACTTAAATTAAACCATTAAAATTGTATTTATTAAAAATTACGGTTTGATCTAAGAAGGTAAAACTTCCTGAAATTTTGTATAATCTCAAGTAAATCTGTGAACGACGCCCAGAAACTGAGATATTTGGTGTAGGGTGCTTAACCCCAGCTCAATAGGCGCAGGCGAAAGTGCTTCGTGGGCGATGAAATTCAGTATTCGGAAACGAGGAACGTCCAAGGGTATCTCGGGGTCATCAGTCCTTTTTAAACAGTTTTGAAGACATTTTATCAAATACAACGCCTATGGCAGAAGAGTTCTGCTGCTTGGGAGATTTTAACTTAAACGCTTTAGATACTCATTCTTCTCAATTTTCACATTTCACTTCAACTCTAGAGTCATTCAATTTACACCAAATAATAACAGAACCTACCAGAATCACCGAGCATTCAATCTCTTTACTAGATTATATTATAACATTTAATGATACGATTTTAGTCCAGTCTGGGGTTATGCATGTTTATGACATTGCAGATCATAGTCTTACATATTGTGATTATCCAGTCGACTCTCCACCTGAAACACCCAGGTCTTTTTGTTTCAGATCCTATAAATTTTTCGATTTGGATCAGTTTAATTCTGATCTAATGTCTGTTCCTTGGTTTTATATTTTCGATATGCCTAATATAGATGATAAAGTTGCTTTTCTTGAGACAAATTTGCTTAAGATCTTTGACATACACGCACCTTTCATCACTCACTCTAATAGTTCTTTAAATAAACCATGGATCACGGAAAATATTAAACTTCTTATATCATTGCGCGACAAGGCGCATGCTAAATTCAAACGCACTAGATCTCCCGCACATTGGAATTCATATAAACAATTACGAAACTACACAACCTTTGCAATAAGGAAGGAGAAAAAGGCTTTCATTTCATACCAACTTCAAAACAAAAATCCTAAGCAACTATGGTCATCGTTAAGGGCAATGAATGTTATAAATTCTAAAAAATCTTGTGTGGACTTACCACCTGAATTGGGTGATTGTAATGCCATAAACGCATTTTTTTCTTCAACACAAACTACTTCGGGTGCCGACGCTGAACTGTTAAATTATTATAATTCAAATTTAAAGCCAACTGTGTTTCATAAACTTACGTTCAGTAAAACTTCAGAAACTGAAATCCTCGAAATTATTCGTGGTCTCACATCTAAGTCTGCTGGTGTTGATGGTATTAGTTGTAAAATGATTTGTCTTTGTTGTCCATTTATTCTCCCATATCTTCGTCATATTTTTAATGATTGTATTGAGCACGGTGTGTTTCCGTCACGTTGGAGAGAGGCGGTTATAACTCCAATCCCAAAAAATAGTAATCCCAGGGTACTAGCCGATTTGAGACCTATTAGCATTCTTACAGTATTTTCTAAAATTTTAGAAAAAATTTTGGCTATTCAACTTCGTGAACATCTTAATATTAACGAGATTCTTCCTGACACACAATCAGGATTTCGAAGTGGATTTGGCTGCGCCTCGGCCCTTTTGGACGTGACCGATGATATTTTCAGAGCAACGAATGATGGCAACTTAACCGCCTTGGTTCTCTTGGATTATTCGAAGGCTTTCGACACTATTAACCATAATTTATTATTATCTATTTTGCATTTTATTGGTCTAAATGATACCGCCATACAACTCTTTTCGAATTATATTACTAATCGCTCACAAGTTGTGAAATGTAAGTCTACCTTTTCTTCTTCTATTAATGTTCAATCGGGAGTGCCCCAAGGTTCTATCTTGGGTCCAATTTTATATACCATTTATACTTCTAATTTATCTTCATGTATTCAATATTCTAAAGTGCACTTCTATGCTGACGATACTCAAATTTATTATTCATTTTCTGCTACAAATGTTATAGAAGCTGTGACAAAGTTAAATCTTGACTTAAATAATCTACTAAATGTTTCTTCAAAACATAGCCTTCGTTTAAATCCAAATAAGTCGTCGGTAATGGTCTTTGGGAGTCGGGGTGCTAGGGACGCTGCTCTGCCCGAGGTTAAGATTTTACTCGAAAACCAACTTTTGGCGGTATCTGATGAGACTAGAAATCTTGGAGTCATTTTGGATACACGAATGAGCTTCAAATCTCATATAACAAAGTTACTTCAAAAATCTTACTCAACTTTGAAACTACTTTACGGCAATAGACACATTTTAGATCAAAAACTCAAAATTTCATTATGCGACTCGTTAATATTATCTAACTTTAATTTTTGCGATGTGCTTTACCATCCATGTTTAGATAGTATGGACTCTGCGCGTATCCAACGAATGCAGAGCTCTTGCCTGCGCTTTGTATTTGGAATCAGAAGGAGAGAGAGAATCTCCCATACGCTTGCTTTGACTCGTTGGCTGCCCATGTCGGATAGACGATATTTGCATTCTGTAAGTTTTTTTCACCGGATAATCACCACCAAAACTCCGCCTTATCTTTATAATAAGATAACCTTTCGCACTGATGTCCATAACTTAAACCTACGTCTCCGGGGACAATTAACAATTCCTCGTCACAGACTACAATTTTTCAAGCGTTCCTTCTCATATAACATTGCTAATCTGTATAATAATGTACCTGCTATTTTAAAGAGTTCACCTTCCTTGTTGTCGTTTAAACGGCGAGTTAAATCCTTTTTATTGGGCTAGTGAGGGAATCTGCGTGTATGTACTGCTACTGCATTTAAAGTGTGTTTGTTGGCCATAGTCTGAGCGCGTGCTCTTCTCTTTTTTTTTTCTCTTTCCGCCTGCAGGGTTTGCTGGACAGTTTGAGTGCACTTTTGTTTCAATTTTTTGAGAAATGTTTGCAGGACTGGTGGGAGAACAGCTGGTTGCCTTTTGTGACCAAGCTGAACCAGTTCTTTTTGCCTACTAACATGTTGTTTTGTCAAGGAATATGTTTTTTTTAAATTATTTTTATTATTGCATTGTTATCATATTTATTTACATACATGTACAATACATATATATATATATATATCATTTTTTAGTTAAATAATTCAACAGTTGTTAGGCAATAAATGAATTTTTATTTATTTTATTTATTTTTTTATCTTCACCTGGGCAGTGATGTCCAAAAGTATGCACGGTGAAGAATTAAAGGCCTAATTTCCAAATTAATTAGCACAGGACACTAACCGACGACATGTGCTTACCCAATGGTCGATAAAAGTTGTTGTAAATTATTATAGAAAAAAATATATATTTTTACCGTACTTTACCCTGTAATCTGTACTTATGCAGACATGTTTTTTTTTCTTTTTACACAATCATTATTAGCAAGCTACAGTGCTACATCCTGCACAACCTACACTACACAACACACAACACATGCACGTTCCATCTGCAAACAGACGCACCTGTACCAAATATCTCTTTGCTCGTGCATAAATGTAGCTGTTATCCGACTAGTCATAGAAAATTGTAAATTATACGTATATTGCTCCAAAAATGCTCTATTGCGATTTGCTTAACATGTAACTTAAGAAATACTTATCTTATCTTTTGCGTTCTGGACAATAAATACCCAATTGATCAGTAATTTACCATATGAATTACCAGAAAGTAATTCAATTGCCGCGACTAATTTCAATTACCACAAGTAATTCAAATACTTGTAAAGTAATGTAAAAACGTTAAAGTAATTTAATTACTCAAAAGTAATTAAATAATTGAATTTAGTAATTAATTACTTTCAAAACCTAATTGTCGAAGTACTTTTTAACAAAATGGCAATTACTAATTACAATTACTGTATTTTGAAAAGTAATTCAATTCAAAGACGAATCAACAAAAAGGAATTTAATTAGTAATTTAATTACAAAGTAATTAATTACTATATACTGTTTGAGGCTTTCGCGGTTACTCGAATTATTCTTCTTAACATGGAATTTCGGCTTAGACCGCGTAGTATTTGTATATGAACACCCAGCATTTTCTGGCTTAATGTGCCTTGCACCTTGTGAAGTCGAGCAAAAACCCGTGCGATGGTTATGCTCTTTGGTGGCTCGTGTTGTTCGAGTATCTTGAGAACGAGGATACTTAGGCAGATTTGGCCGTTTTGCTGTTTGTGCATCCATATTCACTAACGTTTCGCAAGACTTTGCAGTTTGCATCATCAGAGTGAAAGTCGCACTAAGAACCGAAGGTCGGTGTGGAGCTATTTATAGTCCTCCTTTAAAGCATTACAACCACTGTGCGTCATACGGTCACGCCCCACGGATTACGTTGCACTCGGACGACCAACCAGCGTTACGCCACTCCGCGCACCTGGCACGGAGGACTATAAATAGCTCCACACCGACCTTCGGTTCTTAGTGCGACTTTCACTCTGATGATGCAAGCTGCAAAGTCTTGCGAAACGTTAATGAATATGGATGCACAAACAGCAAATCGGCCAAATCTGCCTAAGTATCCTCGTTCTCAAGATACTCGAACAACACGAGCCACCAAAGAGCATAACCATCTCACGGGTTTTTGCTCGACTTCACAAGGTGCAAGGCACATTAAGCCAGAAAATTCTGGGTGTTCATATACAAATACTACGCGGTCTAAGCCGAAATTCCATGTTACGAAGAATAATAAATTACAACCCAGCTCTGCTATCACGAGAGGAAAATTGCTTCTGGGTGTCCGAGGAATTAGTATGTGTGCTCTTCAGGTGGGTTATATAACTTGCAGATGCCCAGAGATAATTAAAACACCTCAGGAAAATTGCTTCTGACGAATTAGAATTTCTGCTACTTGAAAATACACAGCAACTTCATAATATAGTTGATTATAACTTGTAGATGGCCAGAACTAGCTTGAATAATTTTTGAAGCTTCTCAAAGTATGCCCCGATCGATTTTGATATATCGCGGACACTAACACGCGAGAAAAATTGTTTCTGAGCGTCTGAGGAATTAGAACTTCTGCTACTTCAAACAGCTTAGCACTTGCAAATACTCAGCGATTTCATATTACATTTTATTATAGCTTCTAGATGGCCAGACCTAACTTGAATTATTTTAGAAACGACTCAAAGTCTGCCCCGATCGATTTTGATATATCTCGGACACTAACACAGGACAAAAATTGTTTCTGAGCGTCTGAGGAATTCGAATTTCTGCTACTTCAAACAGCTTAGCACATAAAAAGGCGCAGCGATTTTATATTATACTTTACTATAACCTGCAGATGGCCAGAACTAGCTTGAGTTATTTTAAAAGCGTCTCAAAGTATGCTCCGATGGATTTTGATATATCGAGGGCACTAGCAGGGGAGAAAAATTGCTTCAGAGCGTCCGAGGAATTAGAATTTCTGCCACTTCAAGCAGCTTAGCATTTGCAAATACGCAGCGACTTCATATTATATTTTACTATAACTTGCCGATGGCCAGAACTAACTTGAGTTATTTTAAAATCGTCTCAAAGTATATCCCCGATCGATTTTAATATATCGCGGGCACTATCACGGGAGAAAAATTGCTTCTGAGCTTCTGAGGAATTAGAATTTCTGCTACTTCAAACAGTTTAGCATTTGCAAATACGCAACGACTTGATATTATAGTTTACTATAACTTGCAGCTGGCCAGAACTAACTTGAATTATTTCAGAAGCGTCTCAAAGTGTGCCCCGATCGATTTTGATATATCGCGGGCACTAACACGGGAGAAAAATTGCTTCTGAGCGTGTGAGGAATTAGAATTTTTGCGACTTCAAACAGCTTAGCACTTGCAAATACGCAGCGACTTCATATTATAGTTTACTATAACTTGCAGCTGGCCAAAACTAACTTGAATTATTTTAGAAGCGTCTCACAGTATGCTCCGGTCGATTTTGATATATCGCGGACACTAACACGGGGGAAACGTTGCTTCTGAGCATATGAGGAATTAGAATTTCTGCTACTTCAAACAGCTTAGCACTTGCAAATACGCAGCTACTTCATATATATTTTACTATAACTTGCAGAAGGCCAGAACAAACTTGTATTATTTTAGAAGCATCTCAAAGTGTGCCCCGATCGATTTTGATATATCGCGGGCATTAACAGGGGAGAAAAATTGCTTTTGAGCGTCTGAGGAACTAGAATTTCTGTGACTTCAAACAGGTTAGCACTTGCAAAAGCACAGCAACTTCATGTTATAGTTTACTATAACTTTCAGATGGCCAGAACTAACTTGAATTATTTTAGAAGCGTCTCAAAGTATGCTCCGGTCGATTTTGATATATCGCGGACACTAACACGGGAGAAACGTTGCTTCAGAGCGTCCGAGGAATTAGAATTTTTGCCACTTCAAACAACTTAGCATTTGCAAATACGTAGCGACTTCATATTATATTTTATTATATCTTGCAGATGGCCAGAACTAACTTGAATTATTTTAGAAACGTCTCAAAGTGTGTCCCGATCGATTTTTATAAATCGCGGGCACTAGCAGGGGAGAAAAATTGCTTCCAGCGTCTGGGGAATTCGAATGTCTGCTACTTCAAACAGTTTAGCACTTGCAAATACGCAACGACTTCAAATTATATTTTACTATAACTTGCAGATGGCCAAACCTAACTTGAGTTATCTTAAAAGCTTCTCAAAGTATGCCCCGATCGATTTTAATATATCGCGGGCACTATCACTAGAGAAAAATTGCTTCTGAGCGTCTGAGGAATTCGAATTTCTGCTACTTCAAACAGCTTAGTACTTGCAAATCCGCAGCGACTTCATATATATTTTATTATAACTGGCAGATGGCCAGAACTAACTTGGGCCAGAACTAACTTGAATGATTTCAGAAGCGATTCAAAGTGTGCCCCGATCGATTTTGATATATCGGGGGCTTTAACACGAGAGAAAAATTGCTTCTGAGCGTGTGTGAATTTCTGCTACTTGAAAATACACAGCAACTTCATAATATAGTTGATTATAACTTGCAGATGGCCAAACCTAACTTGAGTTATCTTAAAAGCTTCTCAAAGTATGCCCCGATCGATTTTAATATATCGCGGGCACTATCACTAGAGAAAAATTGCTTCAGAGCGTCCGAGGAATTAGAATTTCTGTCACTTCAAACAGCTTAGCATTTGCAAATACACAGCGACTTTATATTATATTTTATTATAACTGGCAGATGGCCAGAACTAACTTGAATGATTTCAGAAGCGTCTCAAAGTGTGTCCCGATCGATTTTGATATATCGGGGGCTCTAACACTGGAGAAAAATTGCTTCTGAGCGTGTGAGGAATTAGAATTTCTGCGACTTCAAACAGTTTAGCACTTGCAAATACGCAACGACTTGATATTATAGTTTACTATAACTTGCAGCTGGCCAGAACTATCTTGAATTATTTTAGAAGCCTCTCAAAGTATGCCCCGATCGATTTTAATATATCGCGGGCACTATCACGAGAGAAAAATTGCTTCTGAGCGTGTGAGGAATTATAATTTCTGCGACTTCAAACAGTTTAGCATTTGCAAATACACAGCGACTTTATATTATATTTTATTATAACTGGCAGATGGCCAGAACTATCTTGAATTATTTTAGAAGAGACTCAAAGTATGCCCCGATCGATTTTGATATATCGCGGACACTAACAGTGGGGAAAATTGCTTCTGAGCATCTGGGGAATTAGAATTTCTGCTACTTCAAACAGCTTAGCACTTGCAAATACGCAGCGACTTCATATTATAGTTTACTATAACTTGCAGAGGGCCAGAACTAGCTTGAATTATTTTAGAAGTGTCTCAAAGTATGCTCCGATCAATTTTTATACATCGTGGACAACAAAATGGGAGTAAAATTGCTTCTGGTCATCGGAGGAATTTAAATGTCTACTTCTTTGGGCGGCTTAGCATTTGAAAATACTCAACGACTTCCTATTATAGATTACTATAACCCGCAGAAGGCCAGAACTAATTCGAATTATATTAGAAGCTCCTGAAAGTATGTATGGCTCTCTCTTGATGTATTGCGTACGCTACCACTCAAGAAAAATTGTTTATGGTCGTCAGAGGAATTATAATTTCGGTTTCTTTGGGCGGTGTAGTACTTGCAAATACGCAACTAGTATACTATAACCTACAGAAGGCGAGAACTAAGTCGAATTATATTAGAAGATTCTGAAAGTATCTTTTGCTCGCTCTTGAAGTATCACATACACTACCACGCGAAATTGCTTATGGGCGTTTGAGTAATTACAATTTCTGCTTTCTGTGACGGCTTAGCACTTGCCAAATCGCAGCGAATTCATATTCTACTTTACTATAACTTGCAGATGCACATAGCTAATTTGAATTATATTATAGGGTTCTGAAAGTATTTCTAGCTCGATTTTGATGTACTGCGTACACTAACACACCAGGAAAATTGCTTGTGGGCGTATGAGGAATTTGAATTTCGTATTCTGCGTGTTAGGGTTGTAAATGAATATGTGTATCTAGGTTCCTTGATAAGCAACACTGGCTCTACGGAAGGCGAGGTCCGTCGTAGATGCGTACTTGCCAAGGTTGCAATGAAGAAATTAACAAAAATCTGACGAGATAAACACATATCCATTGCAAACAAAAAGCGTTTGGTTCATTGCCTCGTTTTTCCCGTTCTAACCTACGCATCAGAATCATGGACTATGAGAATGAGTGAGTGGAGGAAAGTCGATGCGACAGAAATGTACTGCTGGCGTAGAATACTTCGGATTCCATGGACTGCTCATCTTACTAACGTATCCATATTCAGAGACCTTAATGTACAGCAAATACTCTCTGCAACTATTCAGAGTCGGTCACTCAGGTTCTTTGGACAGGTTATGAGAAGAGAAGAAGGTATTGAAAAGCTTATAATACAAGGAAACGTTGAAGGCAGAAGACCCCGAGGTCGCTCACCAACTCGTTGGACCGATCACATGGTTAAAATCACCAAGAAACCATTTCATACATTAGCAAATGAGGGGCGCGACAGGAAAGTATGGAAAAGCATAATAGACGACGCTCACGCAACACTGACCACCACATTCCCAGTGGGGAATAAGGGCTGAGGAGAAAATACTAAGAAGCGGGGGGAGTTGCTTCTGGGAGTTGAAAGAATTACAATTTCTGATTGACTCTTCGAACGGCTTGGAACTTGCAAATATGTAGACTTTATATTAGGTTTACTATAACTTGCATAAAGCTACCGGTTAACGATTAAATTAAGCAACAATTGTCAAAATGGCAATTATAACTACTTCCGACCTTTAAGAGAAAGGGTTTTCTATTTATCTGCAAGAAAGAGGTGTCAAATGCTATTATATGCTTGTGAAAATGTAATACATCTCGCTAGAATTTAATGTACTGGGTACACTAAAACACCAGAACGTGGCTGAAGAACTAGATTGTCTGCAACAGTTTAGCATTAGGACGTGCGTAGTAGAGGCTGCGTTTACTATTGTTTACATAAAGGCATATTGTTGTAAAACTACATAGTACGTATAACGAATTAGGTTGTATTTTCCTAACTGTTTTCCTATCTCTTCCTTAGTGTGCGTGATCTTGTCTTAATTAACGAAATACTTACAAGTCAACTTCGCCCATAAAAAATATGAAGTACGAATGATGCATTTTAACAAGGATGAGACTGGATTGAACATAAATATAAAAAACACATACGAAATGAGAAAGTGAAGATGTAATCTACCTATACGAAACATCGATACAAAACAAGTAGGCATACGAAAACGGTATAAACAAAACCTAAGGTATATTTGCGCAATCAAGGCCTACCTTGAGATCACACATATACAGAAAAACACAACTAAAACTATTTAGCAGCAGCTTAAAATATGTGCTTTTATACGGGCTTGAAACATGAAAAGTAACAAATCCAATATCAAACAGACTCCAAATGTTTACCAACAAATGTCTCAGCACTATAATAGAAAACAACTGACGGGAAACACTGTAGAAACTTAGAAGCCAGAAAGAAATTAAAGTTACACTTTGAGGAGAAAAGAAGAACATTTCCAGTAAGCGCTTTAAATTGGAAAGAATGCAAACCCAAGGAGATCCGGCAAAGTAGTGAAAGAAGCAAACAAAGGAAAGAAAACTTAGAGTGTTAACCATGGCAGAGGCAAAACTCTTTTGCAAGAGAAGGGATAGAAGAGCACGGTAACTCAACGTGTTAACTAGTGATGGGCTTATTCGAATCAAAAATAACCGGTTATCCGGTTATTGAAATAACCTGTGTAACCCGGTTTACGTTCCAAGTATTCGGATGAAAAATAACCTCTTCCTGATACGTACTACGTGCCGCGTCTCAGCGACCTGCGAGTGATCGAAATTCTGTAAATAATACGTCATTCATAACTCATATAACCTTTTCTACGTATGTACTTGATTGACTCAAGTGGGGCTCGCGGCTGCTTGTTGATGTTATTAAGACATTTGAGACTCCCAGTCGACGAGTTAAATTTATGGGGCCGTTCCTATTAAAGATAACGTTCTGCTGAGTATGAGATTTGCCGAAGCTGTGTTGGTATTAATTTATAACAGCCTAAATTTTTGCTTCGAAACCCGGTTGATTATGCCTAATAAGGGATAAACAGAAAGCGAAATAAGATTTTCCAATATCGTAACAGATTTGTATTTAATTTTTAATAACGGAGCAGTTGGGACAAGAAGTGGATTTCGATGTTGAAAATTTTAAGTGTGCGTCCTTAGAACCGCGGAAGGCTGAACGTAGATAAATTATGGATTCTAAAATATACCGGTATGATGTGCAAGCGAAAAGGGAAGGGTGCCTACTAGAGAATTTTAGGAACTAAAAATAAATTCAATAGATATTTTGTATTCGCATATTTATAATTTCTTTATGATTAGTATTGATATAGCTATTCTCAATGGTTTAAACTCCTTAGAAATCAAATAAAAATCATTTATACAATTATTATAATTAACGATTAACTGAGTTCCTCTGCTATCTGCAAGTTTCGATGCCGATGCAGATGACGGGGAACCGCCAACCGGCAAACCGGCTGACTTAATCGAAACGAATCGAGAGCCAAAATTGATTCGAATGATTATTCAAATAATCAATCGGTTATTAATATGATTCGAATGCAAATAATTCGGTTATGCAAATTGTCCGGTTATGCCCATCACTAGTGTTAACCACGTCAGAGACGAAACTCGAGAAATTCTCCTGCCGATAGTTAGTCGAGTTACGTTGCTCGTTTTGCTTTTTCCTCCTAATGAAGCCCCTTACGAAAGTGGGCGAAACGTTGAGTTCTTCGACCTCAATAATGACACGGTCCAATCCCGGAAGTCGTTTTTTACTTAATGACAATGGCCGTGAAAGCCTCCGAAATCAACACGGTATTTTATGAGATTAAGATAATATAAATCAAGCAAAATTAGTTTTTCCAATTGCGTTTATTATTTTATAATATAAAGTACAATTTATTGCAATGGTCTAAAACGTCCATTGACACTTTAATAATCAACAAATTCTAAATTAAATTAAAATTCTAATTTAAAACTTTACATGACATAATTTTAGAAACTTAAAATTTCCACTATAATTCATACTCAATACTAAAATTGTTAAACCTTAGTCTTTGTGTGAAGCTATAAAATGGTGTAACATTTATTAAATATTGGCGCAATAACAAATCTGAATACCGTCGCCTGCGTTAATGGGTTATATTAGTATCTACGTTTATAAACACGTAGTTTTTGTTACTCAACGAAGGCGACGCTTAAGACATAGGTATTGCATTTTTCCAAATTTCATTCAATTTTTTATAGAAATTAAAATTAAAATAGTAACTACTACAATGTTCTTTAATTGATATTTTGATAATTTTTATATTTACTTAAACAGATTTTCTATTTGTGTTTATTTATGTACTAAAAGTACATACTTATTAGTAGCCATTGAAAAATAATGAAAGAGATCCCTTAATTGAAAATGAGATCTTTATAATTACTTAGCAAATAATAATTCGACACCCTACAATTGGTGAGTGTCCTTACAACAGTCATTCTGTCAGCTCGTTCAAAATTGGCTTTGACAATTTCATAATAACGGCCATCACTGAAACTAAATGTGTAGATTATGAAGGTGGGCACTGCCGCTGTACTTACCTTATAACAAGACTTCTTAAATTAAGACACTTAACTCTTAGTGTATCTATAGCCTTCTGACTCTTGTCTGAAAATCGCAAATTTTCTGGATCCCACCTAATATCCAATCGTTCCAGATTTGGACAATTGTTTGCTATGCCATCCATTAACTGATCTATTAACACATTGCCCGCTAGTCTTTCTTGTGTTCCCATTATGAGTATCCTGTAACCACTCAAATTAAATATTGTTTGAACACAAACATAGAAAACTACCTAGCATTACTGAGGATAGGCAGCACGCTCTGCCAAAGAGAGTCGGTAATATGAGTCATTCCAGAAAGGCTCAAGCCCCAAAGCTGATGCCCATATTTTGACAAAAATTTATAAAGAGCATCATCAGTCAAGTTGTCCGAACTGTCCAGATCAAGAGCCACCTGCAACAATGGGAGATATAAATTGATAAAGCACTAAACAGCAATATCTTACTAACAAGATTTCTAGGATTTCCAGCATCCATCCAGGTCTTCAAAACAGAATCGTTGAAGCCATTGAGCTGACCAGCACTTAAAAATCGTAAGCCCGGTAGTCTGGTTAACATATCACTCAAAGCCTCAGTTGTTAGATCAGTGGCGGTTATATCTAGCTCTTGTATTGGGCACTTTTCCCATTCTACTTGTAATAGATATTCGCTCTGTAAACCTAAAATATCAATTGGAATTAAAATAATATCGTAACATGTATCGAGTGTTAAAAAAAAACTCATTTAGGCTAGGCCTTGGAAAGAAAGATAGAAAATCTAGTCATGTCTTAACTTAAGTCTGTAGGTGAATGTCAGATTACATTTTGTTTATGAAAACATCTATCACTGTGATAGGCAAAATTTTACACTGCATTATGTTGACTTGTATCAAACAAAAAACAAAATAAGATGGCATATACATAACAACGACGAGTGTAATAATCGGTCAATAAAAATTGTTTTTGTTGTGTTTCGTATATTTTTAGAAAAATAGTTCAAGGTCAAGATGTAATTGAGTTCTCTCTAACTTATGGTAGTTCATTTGCATCAGTGGGTATATCTCAAGTTACGGCTAACCTCAATTTCATCATGGTATGCTACGAATGAGTTTTGTTAACACACGATATAATGCATTCTTACTTGTGCCATTCATTAACAGACAACGCAGTCTTCTGTTTCGGTGAAACAATACTTTTAATGTAGATCCTGTTACTTTGGAACAATAATTTACAGCTAAACACTCAAGCTAGAAGAAAGTAATGTTGATCATAATTACTGAAACATTAATCAACTAAGTACCTACCTGAATGCAATTGGAACTAAAGGCATCAATATGACTGTCATCAATAAAATTAATACCATACAAATTAATAACTTTTAAGTTAGGAGTTGCAGACTTCAATTTGTGCACGTTAATAACTTCATAAACTTCTTCTTCCTCCTCTTCTACCTTTTCATAGGTACCAATCAAATGCAAGATCTCCAGGCCATTGATAAAGTTGTAAATTTTTCTCATAAAACCCTCCATAAAGATTACTTCAGAGAGGCAAATGCACAAATATTTCAGCTTGGTCGGAAAGCCCTGCAGTTCGCTAAAATCGTGTAGCTGCATAGCCGTGGAGAAATCTAGCAGCATGTGAGTCAGATTTGGGCATTTGTTTGCCAGTTCGTGTAGAACGGTATGAGTGATTAGCTCTATGGGTAGTTCAATGTATCGCAAGCTAGGTCCAAAGCGAATGCTGATGAGGGCCAGTAGGGATTCCAGCGACCCCACGTGTAATCCTGATATTTCCGGTCGTAGAGATACATATTTCCAAAGTCTGGTGTCATATGCAATCATTCGCCACTTCTTGCACACTCTTGCTAATCGACAGATTTCCCTGTGGGTTAAGTAGGTGAAGATGTTCAAAAGGACTTTGTCTGGAAGTTTTTCGATTGTCTGGAAATATAAATAAAAATTACTATTGATTATGAAAGACAAATTACAAGTACTAATAATAAACATTGTATTTATAAAAACACAATACGCATATAGCAGTTATAGAATTGGTAGCCATATAATATCGAACTTTTATGCTACACGAGAAAATCAATATCATTTTTATCTGTATATAAATATTACAACGGAAAGGAATAAATTTGACCCATACCAATTCAAAAATGTAACAGGTTTCAGGAAGGCTTATAACCTTATAACTATGAAATTGTAATTGAAAAAATGACATTAATCCTCAATATAAGATGGTAGCGAAAATTCCCAAATAAATATGGTACGTTTGGAAAATGGCCGAAATAGATAAGCTGCAGCCCAAAAATTTGGAAGACCTTGAAAACCCCAGGTTAGGCAACTAGAATGACTTGGAGCTGGAAATGTTGTAGAAAATAGCGCAAAATTATTTAGGAAAACTAATACATTGAAATATGAAACTTTAGATTAGATTGTAGACAATATATGATGTATCAAGGATAAGACAATTAAATACGTAAATACTTATAAATGACTTTTAACCCGTAACAAATAAACTGAAAATCGTCCGGATACAACGTACACTAGCAAGATAGATGATGGAACATGATGATTAAGCAGTGAGCATCGTGGTTGCACCATAGAAGTATAAGAAAGTCCTAGCTGTACTGAGTTGATGATATAAAAAGGTTATCAGGTATTATGTTATTTCAAAAAACGATATTACGTGGCGAGTGTCATCATATCCTAGGCTGTCGTGGCTGAATTTAATATCCGACGTTTCATCATGTTGGAGGGAATTGGGCATTTTGACATTTCTTGCACTTCGCACGGCAGTTAAGCTTTTGCGTCGAAGGCAAAGTGACGCTCTTTGAGCAACAGCTTTACGTGTTAATGCTGGTTTTCCGGCTATGCGATGGTGCGATGTTAGTGAAGTAAAGTTGCCACAAATTATAACGCTGATGTGAACTAGCAAATGTGGTATTTGCAAGCACAACATTACCGGCTGGATTTTGCTGTGCCAGAGGTTCCGTGTTTTCCTACCGCACTGTCTTTATTGTTGGCCTCAACGATCGATATTATATCGAATCAAAATATCACACGTGTGCAAGGTTTCTCCATAGAATCTGACTACATTCTAACGCCGCCGGCTCTTTCCTGTTCCATTTCACGCCCCTCGACAACTAGGGTAATCGTTCCCTGACTTGGCGACGACACCGCTCTCTTGGCTGTTCCATATGTATCGTACATCTGGTGAACGACTACTGGATACTGCAATCCCTTCATGGCTTGAACTTTCGTAACGAATTCTGCATTTCCGCTATATTAAAGTACCTGGGTGAATATTTTGTGTTGCCGATTTACCATACCTTTTAAAACGATTGCATGCTTGCATTTTGGGTTTATGTTCGCCTTGTTACCGTCTAAATTTGTGTATGGCTGTGTTTAACTATTACTACTTCATTCAAGAAATTTAAATGTCTTATTGATCGTCGTTTAGCTTATTTGAGTGACGTTACATATGAAAAATTAGCCTGATTATTATTGAACAAGAATTTCGTGTAATTCGGTGTTCTTATTATACCGTTTTGTATCTATTTTATTATTCTGTTATAAAGCAGAAATGCAGAACATGTATTTATAACGAAATTAATAGCTGAAAGCAAAGGTAAGTGAAGCGATGTCCAGTTCACCATTTTCATGCGACTCTTTCTATGTTTCTTCAAGGTTAGAAACGTCTTCAAGATCTGGAGTTTAATTAAGCAACCTTGTGACGTCTGACTTAATTGTCAGTTTTTTGACGTGCCCTTATAATGAAGTCAGGTACCTCGAACCGGCCTTGTCTCGACTGGTAAGCTAGCCTGACCAATAATTGTTACGGGTTGTTTTAAGTACCGGTTTTTATCGTAACACTAGATTAGGATGGATGCAAAAGTACCCAAAATAGAGTACGATGAAAGCAAATGAAAAGGCCTATGTCAAGAAGAATATTTAATGCGAGAAATATTTCACCATCTATAGTAAATTTTAGCTTTAGTAGTTCTTATGAAAATCATAACAATTTGAATAGCCACGATAATAGACAAAATAAAAACAAATCAACAACCCACATACCGTAAAAATGCGAAGATTTCAGCAATCCCTCAGTGTAAATGTTTAGGAGGGATTGTGCGATACTACTTTACTGCTCTTATAGGTAATTAATGAAACTCCAAACATAATGGTAGGTTCTTCCGGGTTATGCCGTGGTCGTCGATTTGAACTTGACGTTTCGCTGCTCATGTTGTCAGCTTCTTCAGAAGTTTTCTAAAGACTGATGTTGGTGCCTCTTGCTTCTAGTTATATACCGAGGAGTTGTTACGGTTGGCTGCTCATGTAGATCTTGTATGTTATTGGAACTTGTTTTTTTTTCGCTTGGTTGCTCACGTGAAACTTGTTTATAGATGGATTGATTCTGAATAGCTACCTTCCATGTGTTACTAAAGCGGTAGCAGTCTTCTCGGTTGAAATTTCAACGGCTATTTGTTTTAAAACGTCTTACGGCGTTGTCCGATGCCCTTTCTCCATTCCCTTCGGTTTTCCCATTGTTCATCTCTAAGGTCTCTGGTACTCATTGCTTTGTTTATTGCTTCCATCCAGTTTTTTCTTGGTCTTCCTTCCTTTCTACGGTATGGCGGTACCCATTCCATCACTTTCTTGGGAAGTCTTGATTTATCCATACGCTTTACATGACCATACCATATTAACTGATAATTTTCTATTTCTGTTATTAATGGTTCCTCTATTCCCATTAGCTGTCTAACGTCTTCGTTTCTTCTTCTTTCCAAGCGGTATATCCTCAGGGACCTTCTGAATACGTCAAGTTTAACTGATTCTATCATTCTTTTATTAGCTTGCTTTAGTCAACCATGTTTCCGAACCATATAGTAGTCTACTTTTTACTATAGTGTTATATATATTATATTTCCTTGCTCCAAAATATGTTATTTAGGCATCCGATTGTTTTTCTTCCTTGACTAACTCTTGATCTGATTTCTTTGTTGTCCGTTCCTGTTTGGACAAATACTACCCCTAGATAAGGTCTACACATTACCCTTTTGCTGTGACGTAACAATTTTCTCTCTTTATTTAACTATAAGGAACAGGACGAAACAAAAAATCTGCAGTTTTTGGTTAGGTCCGTTTTAAGTATGGCTTGTTTTAAAATACTGCCAGTGTGACATTTGTCCCACAATGACAGTAAAATAACGCGCAATAGCAAGCAAGCGAGCAAGCTTAAAATGTTATTTTAAACGTTAGGGACTTCTTCTAAGAGGAGAAACGTCAGATTACATAGGTCAAGAATGTCTTGGTTTGCATAATGTGCTATTTAGAGCGTCCCTTACATTAAAGGTTAGGTATAAGTATGTCAAATTATTCCTAAAGTCTGCGATCTGCGATCTAACTGATCTTTTTGAATTTCGATGCAATATAGGACATACGTTGTAAACTCTATGTTTTGTTATTTCTGACGTCACAGAAAAAGGGTAATGTGTAGACTTACACTGTTATCTTCCAGTATAATCACCGTAGAGTTGATTAAAATTGAATACATTACAGCTACCTATTAAAAAATAATAGTAAAGGTTCGTTTTGCCTTTGAGTACGTTCAACTCTGGGGTTTTTAAATTTTGCTACTAATATACCGTATGTAATTTGAAAATCTCTGAAAAATATCCGAAATTCCTTAATTTACAATTACATATATGCATCATATTATGCTTTTAATTTATGTATATCTGGTTATTCTAGATCTCCAAGTATAGGCAACACACGTTACTACTAAGATGCAAAGTAGTCACCTCATAACTTTGTGCAACAGTTTACCAATGTTCAACTATTAAATAATTAAATAAATTATATAGTCCACAACAAATATGCATAAATACCAAGACATTTGTGTTAAAATATAAAACATATAGTATGGCTACAGTAAAAATACATAAGAGCCATCAAATAAACATTGTTTAAGATCTATAGACATAAATTCTTAATTTCTGCTCCTAATAGACAATAAATTGTAAATACAAGACACACAACAATACTCGTAAATATTATTACATTAATTAATATGCTGTCTGGACAAATTTCATGAAAATTTGAACATTTTCACACGTATATTAAATCGATTGCTAAACTTAGTATTTAATTAATCATTGCGTATGTACAATTTTATACCACATCGCCTTTTCTACAATTGCACTGTTTTGGTGCTATAGCGATTGCAAGGGTAAAATTTCTACAAGTTCTAAGAAGGTGTCTGAAAGCTTTATTTAGTAGGTACTAGTACTGACTGCCATTCTATAAGCTAAAAAATTAAAATAGGTACAGAAATATGTACCGGTAATTTGAATAAAATATTCTAGGTTAAGCTTAAACAAATTCTCTTGCAGAAATTTAAAAATGCAAACAGTCGTCCAATGTTAGCCAATATTAACTAATATATCGGTTAAAAACATTTGGAATAGTTTTGCTGACAGTAGTTGTTAATTATTTATAAACTCAACTGGGTATCAAGTCCACACATTACCTTTTTCTGTGACGTCATAAATAACAAAACATAGCGTTGAAAACGTATGTCTTATATTAAAGTGAAAATCAACAAGATCATATTAAGATCACAGGTAGTAGACGTCACTAAGAGTTTTACTTATACCTAACCTTTAATGCAAGGGATGCTCTAAATAGCACATTCTTCATAGACATTCTTGATCTATGTCGTTTCGATGTTTCTACCCTTCGAACAAATTTCTAAAGTTTAAAATATGATTTTAGGCTTGCACGTTGTCATTTTGGACAAATGTCACATTGACACACATTGAGCATTATAAAACGAGCCATATTTAAAGCCGACCTTACAAAAAACTGCAGATATTTGTTTCGTCCAGTTCCTTATAGTTAAATAAAGAGAGAAAATCATTACGTCACAGAAAATGGGTAATGTGTAGAGTGTAGACTTTACTTACTTCAATGTGTTAACTACATTTCTGAAATTGAAAATATTAGATTCACAATGATCATATATATATATCCAATCTCTTAAACATTAGAAATAATTGTTTAGAAAACTCCAAGATATTGTTCAGATAATATTTGATTCTAAATCGGTACTGTTTTTTGTTTTACCCTTAACATTGCCATACCTAGCTGTAATAGTGCATTTACAAATACTACTCGTATGCTACTGCTATGGGCTAAAGTTATTCATTTTGAAGTCCTGTAATGTGGCTACATACTGTAGTCTCACTATCAAAATCCTCCTCTTACATGGCTTAAATTGAACACAACATGTGTTTCTATTAGCTGCAAGTTGTTATCATTTGGCATATTTCCAAATTTTACTCGTATTGATCCCATTAGTCTTCATTCTAGAAGTTACATACGAATAATTTCGGAAGGCGCTTAAAAACCGGCCATCGAAAATATCGGACATTCGAATTATAGATATCTACATTCTTAATTATTAGCATTTGCCTGCATAGTATATGAATATTATTACTGTGAAATAAAATGTAGTAAATAAAATGCTTATTCGAAATAAACGTATCTATAGCTTAGCGCATGGCTTATAAAATAGCCCAGATTTGCTACATACCGTTGTTGCGAACGGGCTTTTACCGCTTCCATCGCCAACGTAGACCTGCGATTTTTCCAAAGCTATCTGATTCAAAATATCATCCATCATCAAGCCTTTGGTAACCACGCGCACTTAGCCACTAACCAATAAGGGTTTTATTGTCCCCACTGTGTTCCACCCAAAGTCACACTTGCGAGCAAGATTAGAATTCAAAATTTCGCGAAAACGCAGGGAAATTTATGTAACAGATCTGAGTGTATAAGTAGCACAGAAAATAGAACGTGTGCGTATCCCAAATATCTGAAAATAACTTAGTAGTGACGTAATGCATTTGCCAAAGAAACGTTCTGCAACGCTAAATTTTACGTCGTTTTTTCGTCATCGAAGCTGTATTAATCATGTCGTCTGCGGTTCATTATCCTGCCATTTCAAATGTGTCTTCCTTTATTTTTGTGCTAAGAATACTCATATACTCGTGCCTGCTTGTTTGAAAACAAGGTTATTTGTATGAATAGTTAGTTGGTTGCTACTACATATAGAAGCCATTCTCTTGTTATTTAAAAAAGCTGGTGAATAATCCACTATTTTAAAGCTTCTTAAAGCAGTAAATCATATTGTAGTTGGTTGAACTGGCAACATTGTAGTGTTGTAGTTGTTTTAGGGTTTAATTCTTAATAACATTTAGAGTAAAAATATCTAATGTAATGGTCAGATACTATGTATGTATGTATGTATGTACCGGGCGTCTTAAAAAGAATTACATCTAGTAGGTTTTTTTGAATTTTGTTTGCATCTAAATTACTATGTGCCTTAGATTGTTATTGGTATTGCATTATGGGAAATTCAAACATACTTAATGTAATTTTTAAGACACCCGGTAGTATGTACAGCATACTATATTGACTTTATGGTACAGGTGTTAGAAGATAAGCTGCTAGATGGCAGTCGAGTTTATTCTTGTTCCGGCATAAAATATCCCAGACATAGGATTTACAGTACAGATTTTCATAGTCATATTGTTGTTAAAAATATTATAAAACAAAAACTGTTAATACCGCTTTGCTAAATACTAGATTATTACGATTAAAATGTTAATAGCTTCTAGTTTGACCAAAAATTATTCGTTTACGTTTTTAAATACACTCCCCTCCAAAAAAAAGCGGAACATTTTTTAAAATTTTATTTTTATAGAACAGATCATTTTTAAATGTCTGAATATGCATTTTATATGTACTTACACTAAAACAGCAACAATTAATAAATTGTTTTAAGAGAAACGCCAGCGTGGCTCTGATGGTTAGAGCATCGGACTGCGGCGCGGAAGTCTGGAGTTCAAATCCCAGATCGATGCCTGGCGGGCGGCCTACCCAGTCGCTTTAAATAATTGGGAACCTGCGTTCGAAAGAACAAGGGGTAATAATGTCATGAATTTGACACGCGACAGCCGGGTGTGAGAGCGAGGATACGGAAGCTCTAACCTTCCGCCTTGCAGGCCAAGCTCCTTCATGGGGTGTCAGTGCCTCACCATTATTATTATATATATTATTTAAGAGAAACAAATACAAATTTTAATTGTTACTAAAAGTGACATAATGTCACTATGTCATTAAGTAATACTTAAATAAGCTTAAAATGCCTATTCAGACATTTAAAAATTATCCGCTGTATAAAAATATATTTAAAAAATGATCCGTTTTATTTGGAGGGGAGTTTAGTAATAGTACTATGTTCTATTCTAGCATAGGTACATTATTATTCTCCTTGCAATATTACTATGATACTATAATATTGCAAAAACCTGCAGTTGTTTAATCAAAATGATCATTTTTGGATTTTTTGGACGTGTAAAGTTCAGTTTCTAAATGTTGACTGTTTTAATTTCGCTAGGTTCTTCTTCTGTCGGGAGTGAAGCATAGTTCCTTCCCTAAAGCTTTTCTTTGTAGTTTTACAACCATGTATATTTGTGTACTTCATTACACTACATAATATATACCTAAAAAAAATTTGATTAGTGACAGTTTACGAAAAATTATAGCAGTTGAAATTTTACTACTTTCTTTAATAACAGTTGTTTCACATGCTTGCCATATAGTATCTTACTATACCTATAACCCAACATCTAGAAAAACTATATTATGTCTTGACTACCAGACATCTACGCAAAATAGGGTAGTGAACTAATAGAGGGTATTTAACTCTACTTTTTTTAATTTTTGAACCAACATGGTCGAGTCGTATAAGAAGGGCGATATAGAGTTAGATGGAAGAGCAGCTCACTGCTTTTGCTTTGAGCTGAATGTTGCCATCCATATATTTATGTTTTATTAATAATCGAATATAGGTATTGTTTATTCTTTTATTTTTAACTTATGTAAATTGTAAATCATTATTATATTTGAAAATAAAGGCCATATTATTATTGTTATTATATAAACTCACGTCTTCTTTTTAAACATAACACCACGTATTTTTTACAGTGTCATCAGCTACAATCTCACCTACACGTGCATACCTTTTATTTGAAGTTCTAGCCACTAGTTTAGAAGTTAGAATTTTTTTGTGAAGAAATATTTTTATAACAGCAACCTCGTTTTTTAGAATGTAGAAAGAAGTAAGTGGACGAATACCACGTATTTTTTACACCGTTCAACTTCTTTTTAATTCTCCTTACCAAAACAACTTTTGCTCCAGTCAGCACAAACGAGACACCATTAGTTAATAAGATACTATTTCTTCTGAATTAAAAAAACACAGGCTACTACGCTTTTTATTATTTTTCAAAAAGATCATAACTTTTAAATTATTATCCAATATTTCAACCAGCCTGTCTGAATACAACCGGTTCGATAAGCACCTGTCTAACTGCATCTATGTAAGTTATGCCTCTACACCTTCAGGTATAAAAGGAGGCAATGTCGCGTGCGCTTACGCTCGAAAAGGTAAATAAATTTAAGTCAGGTGAGCTGACAGACCACTTAGAAATTGTTAAGTAAATTTTTCGTGCTTCAGAAATAAGGTACAACCAGCGGCTCTTTTTTCCGAAACTCTGGAGCCAGAGACCCGCCCGAGATCAGGTCGTTAAAAAGGGAATAAATGTCATCTTAGGTTAGATTTATGAGCCCTAAAACACACACGTGCAGAACAGACGCTCTCTTCCCCAACTTCGAAAACTGTATCCCGCCATGTAGTACCTCTGTATGGTTTCCGCCAATCAGCATTGCCGGTTACGTCGCATGTTTAATTTCAACCAATAGGTGTAATCACCTAATTGTTTTCTAAGGCCGCTTGGCGTAAGGTTTTTGGCGGACATCTTCAGCGAGACCTTTCAGGAGTTAGTTGTACAGTGAGGAGATGAGTGGTTTTACCTGTTGTGGCTGCAGCTGGTCTAAATTAACGGAGGAGACCTCATATCGCTTCTTGCGGAATCAATCACAGAACCAGGTCAGCAAAAGGTCGCTTAGGGAGTTTAATCCCGTTCCTATCAAACTTCTCAATGGCATCTACAGCGGCAAAGGTACTCCCGCGTTCCCGAGGAACATCAACAATCCCCACCGCCAGGATCTTAAAAGGTACTGTGTAATTTATTATAGTTCATGACCGTATCGTTTTCTTTGAATGGAAAGTGCCGCGAAGTAATCAAAATGACAATATTTAGCAGCTTGTATGAATCCCATGACGTCATATAGAGAATAGGTTTCGTTAATAAGTTAGTTGTAATCAGTGTGAATGCATAATTTTGGCGTTTTGGCGTTTATAGACTAAATAAAATTAACCAATGTTTTTATTTTGATCTGATGGTAGTTGCACGCGACCTATCTTTATATTTATGTGTAAACGATTCTAGTGGTAACAAACGACCAAAGGTATGTTTCTCTGGGATGGGCTGAAAAACGCCGCTACAACAGCTGTGGTATACCTGGGGATGGCTTCTATTTCCGTCTTAAGAAGTGTCCTGCTTTACCGACTCAAAGACGATGGCGCCTAAGGCATTAAAACCCGCTTTTAAGTTTTCAAGACTTTTACCGGTATAACGAATATATAAATAACCTACGACCTTCCCGACGTGTCAGGTGGCACTCCTTTCTTACACCAATCACGTCACTCTCCGGGCGAGCGGTGCTTGTAATTACTCTATTATTGTCGTAATCTCGTTTCAGCTGGTCCAGTTGTCGTTACCACGTTTTGTGGTGTAACAACATTTTAAGTCATTCTCACGTAAAACGAATTAGCCACACGGATTTTATGTCAATAGAACACAACTTTGACCAACCGTTTAAAGTGATCATCCCAGATCGGGAAGTATGGTCCTCAGGAGGGTCCTCCTTTAACAAAGAATCACCCAATGGTGCACCGATAGTTGGAAGATGGAGGGAAGGGGAGCGGAGCAGGCATTATTCGGTGGCCGATTATCCGAATCCTTAGGAGTTAGAACTAATATCTTCTAAGCTGAGGTCTATGTTATAATCCTCTGCATCAATATAAACCTCAAAAAGGGGTTTCAGCGGTGCTACAATTGACATGCTCACAAACAATCGGGCAGCTGTTTGGGAGTGCCTGACTAGTCTTAAGTAACTGGCAAAGAAAAACCACGAGAGACAAGAGCATATACCAGACTGTTTAACGCCCTAGACGCGAAGCGATGACTCAATATTCCCGGACCTAAACCTTGTTGTGGAGTATAGAAAGATCATATAAAACATAAGCTCACGCTAAGGGAGAAGCAAATGAAATTTTCTCACTACGAAAACATACCAGAACAGCGAGTTTAGTTTTGATGGGACTAAAAACCATCACTAGCCTACTCACAGGCCATATGCCATACATAACTGAAATATCATTTCTTCAAGATGGGGAGGGTGAGGACAAAATCTGTTGCTTATGCAATAGGGTATAGAAAACGACAGAACACATTCTATGCAATTACATTGCTGCCAACGAAATAAGGAGCCTAAAACCCAGATATTCGAAGGTTTATCAACAGCCTACGACTCTTCTAAACATAACAAGGACTCACAAGTTACAAAAGAACTGTTAAGGGCAGAAGTAATAACAGGCACATAAAGGCTAAAAAAGCCCTCTACCAATACCAACGGTCGTAGCCGATGATAGCGTAAAAAAGGTGTCCAACTAAAATATTTGAGTTTGTACCGTCCCTCTCGTACGAATCGACCACGGTGATCTACAATATTTTGAAATAGTAGAAGTAAATGCCCTTTATTTCCTCTTGACTTGTTAAACGCTCATTACTATCGTCTGAACTGACTCGGTAAATGAGTCTTTACAGGCCAGGTGCCTGTAAAATGCTGCCATCGCGACTATACAAGCCCCTTGTTTTCTAATATTCACATCCTTCATTAATCACTAATATTCATTTTTAGGATGTTTCCCAAGAGGAAATAAAACGTTGTAAGCGGCTCGCTTGCAATTAGCCTTTATTGGGGCACCTACATCGCTCTCCCTGCAAATTATCCGACTCGCCCATAAAGGCTAATTTACTAAGCTTGCCACGTAAATAACTATTATAAGTTACCGCCGTATTTTATGTACACCTTTAGTAGTAACGGCATAATAAAGCTTATCCAGAAGGTTTTGAGTAGTATATTACGTACCGAAGTGGAAAGTTGTTACGATCAGAATGCGCCTTTATAACTTCGCAAGTGTATGCGCACAGTCTATTTTATTTCGAACTCTGTGTCGCACATTTTGAATTTTGCGCGCACTCCGCCGGCTTGAATTTTGTTTTTATCGGTACGTGAAGCGATAATGGGTTGACTTCGTTTCCGCTTCTTTTCTTTTACACTATAAAAGCCGACAGCTAGCGTCTTTTGGTTTTGTTGGATGGATTTTGCCCGCGCTGTATACAGCAGAAAATGGCAGTTTTGAAAATTTATAGAGGAAGCCTCCTCAAACCAATTCTTGGCGGTTTTTAAAAGCGCTTTGTTGACCCACTTTGCACGCGGCTCGATCATCTAAGGTAAGCCGTTTGAAGCTTTTTCGTACCGTGCTTAAAACATTCTTGATTCTGTCTTGGGCATTTCCTTATAGCCGCAGGTTCAGAGCTCCACTTAACACCCCTGATGTGTTCACGGAAGATTTTGGCAGTCTCACATTGATGGCATTGACCTTAAACTGGTGCGACTCTCAAGGCGCCTGTTGAATCCAGTCTTCTATTGTGTATGCCTTTGAACCTGGTGCGACTCTGGAGTCACCTGTCGAATCCAATCTTCTTATGGCTGTCTGGAGTTTCACCTCAAACGATCTGTGACATCTTCGTGACCATTCGGTGGGCAGAAGGGGGCTCGACAAGTAACATATTTTGTTTTTCCTTGCATTAAATCCGATTAATATTGTGAACCGTGATCCGGTACTTGAGTATTTCATTTGTTTTGCTACAGTACTGGCTTGAATTTTATCAGAATTGCGTAGGCTTTATTTTGGACATTTGCCGTCATGCATAGTTTGCTTTACAAAGTAAGTCAGTTAAAGCACTTAATGTTTTCATCCTCGGAGCCTAAATTAATCTCAGTTTCATCTTTTTCAACTGTTGTGGTGGTATTTTATGTAATTTGTTGTACTTTTTTTAAATTGTTTAATTTTGTAACGAGTTTGCGTTTCGGGGTGACCTTATTTGATAATCACCTGTACTTTGTACTGGATTGTATGCTATTTAAATTATGTGATTATATACATTTGGTCTTGTGCTTTCTTACTGCTAGCTCGATTCGTGTGCTTTCTTAAAGATTATTGTGCTACCTTGGGTTTACGAATTCTTTGTGATGCCTGGATACATTTGTCGTTAGTTAAAAGATTTGGTGGCGTCCTTTTGGCTTTTTAATTAGTTTGAGTACTTAAAGAACTGCAGCCGTCTCCATTGAGTTAGCCCGGACGGCAATTGTATCGATGTAGTCACTTGATTTCGGAAGTTTGAGACGACATTTAAGCTATCAAAGTGTGTCATTACTGTCGAGACAGGAATGAAACTTTTCACTGTGGTATGTATACTATTTTATTCAGAACCACTTTATTTTAAACAAGAATTGGAAAAATTGATTTAAGAGTTCCTTAAAACTGACGTTAAGGTAATATCAATACAATGCGGCGAAAATGTATTGCCATGACAGCTGTCGGGAATGGACTACTTCCCACTCGCTGTCATGGTAATGTACTTCCCACCCGGGGTTGGAAGTAAAAGTTGGTAATAGCTCATTTTCCAACTTTTAAGAGACAGTAATGACATTACATATATGGTTGTAAATAAAAGTTTTTTTATATGTTGCTATAGCAAAAAATATGTTTAGAAAAATTACAGTAAAGGCAATAAGACTTGGCAGACACTTCTATAGAACTTGAGACAAGAATATAAAATCACACACAAAATTACGCCAGAGTGACCTTACATGCTCAGACCTAACATACGAAACAGACAACACTCTTGGCTCGCAGTACTAGAACATGAACAATACACTCAAACCTACAGACAAAGATAACGTAAGTGTATTGTTCGACATAAACAAAAATAAATTTTAAAATTATATAGCATTATTAACTGAAGAATAATTAAAGAAATATCTAACGCACACAATAGAAACAAAAATCTACAAACTAGCTCACAATCATAGAGAAAAATTCACAGACTTTAGACATAACCTAGCAGCCCACTATAATAAATCTCCATATTCTGGAAATTGCAATTATTTCAAAGCCACTTACATAGAGAGTCAGTTCCATAGGTTCACCTTGTCAGTTTAGCGAAATCTAACTTAATCTATCAGGAAATAATAACTTAGAAACACGAAAAACAACTATAATTACCAAACACTTAAAAGTTGATTTTGATGCAGCTAACTTATCTGTCAACGTTCCCGTAGGCAATTAACGAAAACTACTGAAAGATAAAATTTTACAAACGCGAATAACATTGACAGCGTTTTAGAACTTTTAAAACTTTGCATTGAAACAACATATGCATTCAATGACACCCAATATTTTACTAAGAAGATTTTGAGTTGGTAGACGGTTCATTTGTAGTCCACATTGCTATATTTTTACGAAAAACTTTAAATAACATGTTCACACTTGCTAAATAAATACCATTAGTTTAGTGGAGGCATGTTGGTAAGGCTTTTTCAATTTGACCTTATGAATTGATGCTATGAACGATCTTTCTGAAGTACTCAGCAGCTTGTAAATCACAATCAAATTTACTTTAAAACGAAACTCACAATCTTCTTCAAACAGTAATCCTGTGGACCAGAAACACTTTTGTAACATTAGTAAACTGCAAAAAACGACACTAATTTTTTATGCTTACATAGTCATTCCAACCATTATACAAACATAAAAGCCAATGGTGTAAAAATTCTTTACGGTAGATTCAAAGATGTATGCTCCAATAACAAAATGGTCATCAAAGAAATGTATTGTAAATAGTTTAAAATAATTTAAATTTAAATTTAAAACACGAAACAGCAGAAACAACACTACAATTGTTAGTATAAGTACCTACCGACCAGAAATGCTTGAAATCTGTAGTGTAAACGCTTTCCCATTAACGATTAAAACCGCTTTTTGCTGCTCAACTCGAACCCCTAACACGTGAAGAACCAACCTTACATCAAGATGACACAATATGTTTCATGGGAAAAGAACATTCAGAACGATTAATGTCGTCCGGTCAGTACTTATTAAAGCCAACACATTCTACGAAAAACAATGCTGGGAATAACTACATTCATATTCAAGTAATAGAAAAATTACAGTAGATATCTAAAATAATAGTCACAAACTCACTTTGAAATGAGACAAAGACTTTATCGAAAAAAACGACTTTCTCCACCCAAAATTAAAGGATGCGCATATACAGGGTGAGTCGGGAGGAAAGGACCAAACGCCAGGAGTGTATTATACACGTGAAAAAAACTCAAATGTTATCCGATTTTCATTTGACCTCAAGAAGGCACCCAGTGCTGTTCCCGGCTCTTTGATGGAAGGTTTAAAACCAGGTTAGCTCGTGCCTGAAACCACGCCATAAAATAAGAAAGCCCATACAACATTGTTAGTAATTACTTTAATGAATAATTGCGCAACTGTGAGCAATGTGTTTGCGGCCCAGATAGCGGGGAAGAACCGGCAGCTATTACGCAGTCATCACGTCATTTGCTGACTCGGCGTCCAGGGGATCCCAAGCATTGGCGCATTCCAAAGAATCGACAACTTCGCGTGTGCGCAGAATTACATTATACCTCGCGCTCGTGGACTTAAGGATTTAGTTAAGGCATTTTCCCATGTGCAGCGCGCAAGCGTTTTATGTATTTGTTTGTATTTCCTTGTGTGTGTTTTCTTACAGATTATATCTATTTATGTAAACTGTTGGGTTTTTCTTACTGGTAGTGTTTACATGTGTAAGTACAATATTCTAGGTGACAACGAGCTGACCTAAAACAATATTAGCTACCCCTTAACCGTACTGACGATGCTAAGAGAGCCTCATATCTCACCGACTGA
This sequence comes from Agriotes lineatus, assembly GCA_940337035.1. Lineage (NCBI taxonomy): Eukaryota > Metazoa > Arthropoda > Insecta > Coleoptera > Elateridae > Agriotes > Agriotes lineatus. Next base: position 83,104,145 of record OW679196.1, on the reverse strand, counting down.
ATAAGTTAGCGACCCAGGGCATTGTAAGGTAGTAGTACAGTAGAATATAAGGCTAGGTAAAACGCCATGTTACAATTACGGTGCCCACCGTAAGGGCTGTTTAAAAGGTACTGTTACAATGGTCGTTCACTTTTTAGTTTTCTTAATTATCAAATATTGTAAAGCAACGAAAGTATATCTGAAGGCTCGTCGGCTAGCTGCAGAAAAGACGGCGTGTGGTTCTTTAAATGATGTAATTTCCGAACAACATGAGCGCCAATTTTTCAATTACAACAAATATCCTCAGATAGGTCAACAACAGAGTTGAATTACACATCTTAAATATAGAAGGTAACAGTAACGAACTTAAACACTGAAAGATATAAGTCTGTGCATTAGATTTATTAAAAAAGTACGGAAATATCATAAATTGTTATCATGCGTTCCCTGCCCAAAAATTGCACACTAATTTATGGTTATCATAGCAGTAATTGGCACGCTGTATCTACACAAATAAATATAAAACTAATAAAAGATGCCGTTCCCTATTAGACACACTTACAGTTTATTTTATCGAGTTTGTGGTACGAAAATCATTAAACACTATTTAAAAGCTTGCACTACTTATCTGAGAGTGTTTACGCTTGTGTCTGAGGTGATGATCCATGGCCCAAATGAGTTCGAAGAAGCGGATTCAAGATGTAAACCGAAGGGCCTCCAAACAGCTTACAACAGCGGCTGCAGGCAGCCAACGCCGGTCAACGACATTCAGAAAGATCTCCGGGGATGATGCTTCAAGCGCAAACTATACTCTCCTGGTGCTGCTGTAATTGCCGAAACCTCAAAACCTCAGGTGCGGGTTGTAGTAGTAAACTCTAACGAGCAACCGGAGTTATTGGCAATCTTGTAAAATGAAATTGAAGTAGTTCACCCCACATGTGACGCTAAAGCCCCAGACAGAAGTCATCTTATTGAAATTACGTTACCACAATTTGAATAGGTGAAATTACACTCACCCTGTATAATTACAAACAAATCAGCCAATACGACAAGGAAATTCTGTGTTCTTAAACCCGTCGTAAGACGTGGACGAAAGTCCACAAACGAGTACAATTCTCTAACCTGCATTCCAGCAAAGCTTCCTCACATAATAATTCACGAAATCTGCAGCTACGAGATAAGCTTGGAGCACAAAAATACACAGAATCCTATAGCAAAAGGACGCTACATTTTTCGGCAAAACAATCGAATACAAAATCTTTGTTATCTCCCAGCTGTTCGACAGCCAGTAAAACACAATCGATCCCAAAGCTAATACTGCGTTTACACAGCGATTGTGTTTCAATGAATGAGCTTTTACACGCCCACGTATTAAACAGCAAACAACTCTCAGGTTAATTACGCTTTTGGAGCATAACAGCCTCATCAGTAGATAAAGTGTATCTAGCAGGTATCTGTTGCACCCAGAGAAATCTGTTATGATGTGACTACAAACAAGGAGCAGCTAAAGGTATCTCAAAACATTTCACGCCCTTTGCATGCATGCCAACCGCCAACAGCGCAGTCTGAAATCGATCTAAGGATCTAAGGACAATCTTCAAAGATTTTATTCTTTGTGCGTCGAATACGCGCTATGTGAATGTGAAGAAAAGCAGACGACGCATAATATGGATCAATGTACCACGTGTCCAACTACAAGCAGCGATGAGAATAATAATAATAGTAATAGCTTTATTTAGCAGTATATCATACACATACATTCAAACAAGAAATAAAGCTGGCAATACGTAATTATATCTAGAGCTAGGTACTTATTTTTAACTTCCTTGCATAGAATTCTCTGGTAATTTTTCTTTACCGATTTCTTTTTATATCTTAATCTAAAACTCATCTACCTATGTCTACTTTAAACTTTCCTAAATCTAACTTATTTTATTGGCAACCATATATGTAATAAGATCATTGCTGACTTTTAAAAAGTTAGAAAATGAGCTATTCCCAACTTGTAACTTTCCAACCGGTAAGAAAAGTGATTGCCGTCGCAGAGGTTGGAAATGAATCAATTGCCGACCGCTCGGTAGGTAGGGACACTGCGAATCTCCTTCATCCATTCATGCGTGTCACAACCTGTCGTATCAAAATATAATAATTTTTCCAATTATTGTTTAGAATAAAGTGGTTGCGAATAAAATAGTATACATACCACGGTGAAAAGTTTCATTCCTGTCTCGAGATAAAGTTGACCTCGACGCTACGCGTCTCGGTTAACTACTTAAGCTCTCGACAGGAATAAAACACTTTCCACCTCGGTATGTAATATACTATTACTCCATTGCGCCCCTAAAAAACACTGAGGCTTGAGACTTCTTGTTTTTATGGTCCAACAAAAACGTGTCCCTGCCAGGTGTGTTAGTGTTAGTCATGCCGGGCTACATAGCCGTAACCACTGCAAGCATTCGGCCTACTGATCTAAGGATCGAGAGTTCGATCCCCGATCCCGGTGAGGTTTTAAAAATAAAAAAAAATGCTGATGAAAACCTCTACAGAATGCCATCATTCGGAAGTGATGTAAAGCCGTGGGTCCTATGTTACTATGATGTGTAACATGTAAAAGATCTCTTGCTAGGGTTGAAACTCCTTAGTTTCAGCAAAATTCTAAGCGGAATTAAGGTACCTGGTGCTCTGCATGCCTAGACCTTATCCATGGGGTTGGCAAAAGGGGGCTATGATGGCCTACTTGCCTGACATCAGTCTCCCCACAACTGATACGAACTAATTAGTGTTAGTCATATACTTAATAAAATACAATAAACAATCATGTCAAATACAAAAGTATTAACCCTAATCTGCTTTTATCAATAAATATCAACACAGATTTCTTAATATATGATTCAACTGTTACCCACTCATGTTACTGTAGCAGTAAATTGGTACTTCTATACCTGCCACACCTAAATAGCACCCTCATTGCTTTATTTTGCAATTTTTGGAATCTATCCATATCTGTTTTCTTTGACAAATACAATATTGTTGCCGGAAAGGAAAATTGTGGTAATGTGATAGTGTCATATATAGTTTTCCGTGTTGTGACACTTAAATATTTGCTACACCTTCCAAGTACTCCTATCTTTTTAGAAATTTTCCTGCAAATGTAGTCTACATACCTATCAAATTTCAAGTGTCTATGAACTAATGTACCAATATACTTATACTCGTCTACATCGTCCACCTGTTTCTGATTTATTTTAATTTTAAACGTTTCTTTTATAAACTTCACATAAATGATTTTATTTGTCAATACCATATGTCTGCATTTTTAGTTTTAGTTCATCGGGCTTCAGCCAGTTACTTATTTGACGAAGGGTGTTATTTATATTATTCATCATTTCTTCTACATTTCTGCCTTCTCTACATAATAGTGTCATCCGTAAATATGTATAACTTACCCGATTAAACAATATTACGCATGGCATTTATATACAAGCTTAGGTCCTCGTATGCTACCCTGGGGAACTCCCGTCTCAATACTATTTTCTTGTGATATTACATTTTCATATTTAAGTATTAATTTTTGGTAAGTCAGATAATTGTTGAACCAATTTAATAAGGTCCCTAAGAGTCCTATGCTTTCAAGTTTCTGCAACAATCCACTGTCCACAGTTTTTAACGACCATTTCAAATCTAAGAAAACTAAAATTGCTGTAGTATCATGTCTATCAGTTACAATTTTCCAATCGCTCAAAACTGAAAAGCTGTCTCACAACTGTAATTGGTTCTAAACCCAGACTGTAATTGTGATAATATTTCCTGCTCATTAACATAGTTTACCAATTGCATACAATACACCGCCTTTTCAAATATATTTTCCATGGCTGGCAGGGGACTAATCAGTCGGAATTCTTCTCTTTATTCGTATTTTATACTTTCCTTATTGGGATTATTATTGTTATTTTCAGTAGTCTGGAAACTTCCTAACTCTAGTGATGAATTTAGAAGATAATTTAGATGTCTGATACTTAATAATATAAATATCTTATCATTGCAGAAGGCAGAGGGAAAAGGTTCAGAGTCATTTCAATTCCCCCATTTGAAGGTGGGCTGCTGTAGGGACCTTGAATTCCTCTACAGCCAATAACGGGAGTTTCAGGATGGGTGAGAGAAAGGAGGAGTGAAGGATGGAAAAGAGGCCAGGAAAGGTGGAGAAGTATTACCCCAGCATTCGCCTCAGAGAATGTACTCTGTTGACTCAGGAAAACCACCTAAAACCTGAATCAGAGCAGACGGCCACGAGAATCGAACCCACAACCTCCCGAATGCTTGGTAACTACTTGTCTCTAGAGCTCGGTGCAGAAGGTAGTTCATCAGGGCTGCCTTTATATCTTGCGAACGCTGAAGGAATTTTTGAGATTGTGTGTGTGAGTGTATTTTTTATTGCAATGCTTTTGACTTAAATAGTAATAATCTTGTATAACTTGTATAGCATGACGTATATAACGTTTGCTCTTTGTTTTGTAGTTCCTCTTTCTTCTAATATGCATACAGTGTACAAACCATATGTAAGCTATGTAACTAATGACTTTCGGGATTGGACCATGTCATTGTTGAGTTCTTCTAGCGACCAGGAAGTCATTCGTTATACAGATTGTCCGAAATCCGTTTTGAACATAGGAAATTAATGAGTGCGACAAGGAAGACATAAACAAAATGAGTAGCAGGACAAAGATAGAACGTAATCATAGCTAGCTAAATTTTTAAACTAAAATTAAGTCAATGAAACAAAAACACTTCTGTCAAATATTTTATCTGTCATAAAGAGTATAAAGTGAGGTTTAAATAATTAAAATAATTAAAATAATTATGTGAATAGTAAACAATAGTATATTTAAACCTCACTTTATACTCTTAACAACAGCTAAAATATTTGACAGAAGTGTTTGTTTGTTTCATTGACTTAATTTTAGTTTAAAAATTTAGCTATCCATGATTACGTTCTGTCTTTGTCCTGCTACTCATTTTGTTTATGTTTTCCTTGTCGCACTCATTAATTACCTATGTTCAAAACGGATTTCGGACAACCTGTATAATGGCAACGGCATGGAATTTATTTTACTATAAAGTTAACATCCATCGTTAATCTATTTCTGCGAAACCTTTAGCTCTTCTTTTATTGGTAAAGACAAGAATCGCTTGTTTCTAATCACATCAAAAAGATTTAGTAAATACTAATACTGTACCATATTAAAATTATCGAAAATATTTGGTCAAGCATTTCAATATTCTTCAGTGTGTGCCAGATAATCGGAATTATATAATAAAATTGTTTTAAGGTTGTAAACAATAACTATAATATTTATTGTTATACACATAAGAGCAATGCCCCCATATTACTTATAGAGGCAGAGCATAGGTTTATGACTGTCCTTGGACTCTCACTATTATATTGCATAATTTACTATTCTGAGCATACTCAGCCATTGCACAACGTTGCTTTTATGATTTAAAATTAACAACCAGTATACTTTAGTACTTCCTTAATATCTTACAAAAATGAAGAAGGGTGGTGAAAATTTGTGACGAAGACTAATATCAAATGTACAGCCAGGTCTACTGACCCAATTGTTGATACTCTTGTCAAATTTACTTAAAGTCGCTGCCATCCGTATACAGGGTGTTATGGAAATGAGTGCAAATATTTTAACCAGTGATAGAGCTCACCAAAATGAACAACTTTTCTATTTATCGTTTTTAATTTAATCGCATATTTTTTCAATAATTTATCTCCCCTAAATTTGACGAGCCGCTTGGTGAGCAAATCTAAGTTAAAGGTGAACGACACAAGGTATATTAAAACTGCAAAGTTCTTGCACAAAAAACATGCGGTCAATAACTTATCTACCTCAATTGATAAGGAACGTTGGTGACCAGATGTGAACTATAGGTTTTATCAGTGTGCATTTAAATTAAAATATTATTTCATAGGCGGGTATGCATTTTTAGAGTAAAACTGTTTTGAATTTTAACTCAGTTTTGGGGGCGTTTTCGAAAAAATGATAAATGGAGAAGTTGTTCAGTTTAGCGAGTTCTATTACGGGTTAAAATATTTGCACTCATTTCCATAACACCCTGTATAAATTTGAGACAAATATATAATATCTAAAATTCATTGGATTATTGCGTAGAAATGTTTTAATAAAAAATATTTTATTAAACACGAAACTAACCTGAACCAAAATGTACAACTTATTTCAGAAAAAAACAACATTTTATTGGCGGTGTGCGAACACTGGAATTGTGAAATACAGACTTGACGCATTTTGCACGTTCAAACTATTTATCTAAATTAAAAATAGTGGTCAAAAAATCTGGTACCATTTTCTATAATGGACTGTCAGTCATCAACACTGGAAAAATACAAGTAAATGGGAAGTTAAAAAATGCGCGTAAACTAAGTTTAGATTTAGGTCGTAGTTGCCAAATTCCGGCAAAATTGCGAATGCTCAACCACAGTCAATCACCTAACAGTATTCAAAATCTGGCAACACTTAGTGCAAAACATTTGTAAAATACCAAGTAAGTGGCGTTTGAAAAGTTTGCGCGTACGTAGATGCTAAAATTAAATTGAATATTTAAAATCATCTTCTGAACATTCGCCGTTCGTCATATCCAAGCACATGTACTTGCACAAAGTAGACTAAAAATTTCTACTAAGTGCACACCAGAATACAGGATGTTGACCTGAGTATGGTGTTTTCTATTGTAAATATGATATTAACGATTGATAATCTGAAATAATTAAATAAGGGAATTAATAAAAGCTTCATAGAAAACGTAGTGCAATGTTAAGCATGCATAAAACGATATTCCTTGATATGTCAGATTGACTTAATCCAGGGCACGTGTAGTTATATCCTCTGTCATATTTATTATTTATTCGGTGTACGAAAGACGTATGGTTAATTAAATCTCAAAAACCGGCTCAGTTAATAAATTATTTAAACATGAAAATCCTTACTCAAGTTGTATTCGTCACTATTTAAAATTACTTTTTATGTTCAAACTTGATATACAGAGCGATCAGAATAATGAGTAACAAAGGTGCAGCTTTTTTATTTTTCAGTTATTAGAAAATTTTGTTCTTGTTGAAAGTTCCTTCATTTTCTAAAACTCAAAATAAACTCGTCAAAATTTAAATATCTCCTTTCGTATACGGGGGAAGTTCAAAATATGAAAATGGTTTGAAAATAAAGTAGGGGAAATCGGGGTAAGATGACGAACGGGGTAAGATGACGAATGGGTTTTATTGGAACACCAAAAGAAGTGGGCAAAACTGAATACTAGCGTCATCTAGTGAATTGTATCTAGGACTAAAATGTGTAGGTAAAGTAATATTTTAAGACGCAGCTAAGTCACATAACGATAAAGTTTGTTTTTCAATATCGCGGTATAATTTTGTAGTGATTGTTTTTAGTGTTTTGTGGATTATTAACGGGTAAATTAATATGTTTATTAAACTGCATGAATGTGTGTAGTAATGACGGTTATTCGTCATGTGATTTTAATTTATTGTTGATCGTGTTGATACCTAACCTCAACAAAGCATTTTTGTGAAGATCGGGGCAAGTTGACGGGGGTAAAATGACGAACCAAACAGTTCAGACACGTGCAACTAATCAAACGATTTACAGTTGTCCAGGATGTCACGAAATTTATCAAGAACCTCCTACTGAAGACTGGATTCAATGTTCAGCTTGTTCAACATGATGGCATGAAAACTGTAATCATTATGAAGAATGTGGTCAGTTTGTATGCGATTTCTGTTACTAGTCATCTTACCCCTATATGCAAAAGATTCTTTTTTAATTTTTTGTCACAAAACCTTTTTATTTTTCTTATTAAAATATATATTATTTAGAACCTAATATAGTATTCTATTTATACGTATATGTAATATTACGTTCTAAATAAATTTCCTTGTACTCAAATATTTCAGTTTACCTTACTATCGTCATCTTACCCCGATCTCCCCTACTCTTATTTTTCAAAATACACAAACGTGTTATTTTGAAAAGTTGCTTAGAACTGAGAGAAGGTGTAAAATATGAAGTAACAGCTACTTACTCCAAAAAATAATTTTCTCTGTTTTTCATTTTTTACCACCCTGTGCATTACACTTCAGATTAGCTTATTATACGATACGGTAAGGATATATTATCAAACAGCAGTGTGGCTTACTTAGCCACAAGAAAATTAATCGAAATTAATACTAATAAATCTATTTTTTGTTCAGTGTAAAAGTACAGATATCTTCCAAAAAGTTTAAAAACAAATGATCCGAACATCAACAAGAATTCACAACAATTTCAATTTTTAATTGAAATGTTGCACTTAACAAAAAATTAAGAATAATGTTGTTGAAGTTTCATTCTTTGTTATTACGAGGGGAGTTTTTATGTTATCTACCTGGTTATGGATACAATATGTATCGGGACATCTTTCTTATGTCAAGTTTCTGTGACATTTTATAGTGTCATCTTGAAATTTGGTTCTAATAGCTTACCATTTGTCATTTTTATGTCAGTGAACATGAGTGATTTGAAACTTGAACACAGAAGCGTAATAAAATTTCCATCGAAAGAAGGCAGTGGCCCGAACGATATTCATGAGAGAATGGTGGCAGTGTATGGAGAAAATATGCAGTATCGGCACGATGGATTCCCAAGCTGCTCAGTCCCAAACAAAAACTTTGCAGACGACAAATTTGCTAGTAGAATTGGACTGCTTTATCCCAAGATGAAACCGTCTTCTATAGAATTGTAACGGTGAGTGAGTCCTGGGTACACCACTGGGACCCTCCCACGAAACAACATGGATTCATAAGGGCCCTCCTCCATCCAAGAACGCAAAGACACAAGAAAGTGATGGCCACAGTTTTCTGGGACGCGGGGAATAAGCCAAAAGGGACTACAATAACGGGTAATGTCCACAAAGATAAAACTAAGAACTTGAAAATGGCTACACGCGAAAAAAGACTCCACAATCATGCTCACAAAACTCTGCTTCTGCAGGACAATAATTGCAGAGTGCATAAAGCACAAATTGTTCAAACAGTACTTAGCCCATCAATGCGGCTTTCAAGGATTAGAACATCCACCTTATAGCACTGGCGGATCCAAGGGGGTGTCAATGGGGTCAATTGACACAACCTTGGACCTCTTAAAAAATGTAATCGAAAAAAAGTTGACTGCTTTATTTTAATTATAAACAAGACGCACCCTTATAGCACCCACTCGTAATTTAAATTTGAGTCTGCCGAATGCTTTTTCAACGTCCTTTATTTCTTTTTAATTCCAATAGGTGCAAGTTTGCCCTCACCCCCCAGCGTTGGTGGGGTTTTCGTCGCTCGTCGATGTCGGTCCTGTGACCTGTCTATTGTTTACCAGTCTCCACTAGACAAAACAATGAACTGCACCTGGTGCATACTTATCGGCGTATTTTTAAATTTTGCGAATAACGTAATGTTTTCATTGTTTATTTTAAATTGCACAACTAGTTTTTGAGAATGAAAACAAAAACCAAAACCACTGCCCTTTATGTCAATCAGGATAAGACGGCAGAAATTCAAAATTCAGAGAAAGCAGATGATTTGTCAACAAAATCTGCAGAAACTGAAACTGCATACAGTTCTATTCCCCCTAATAATGGGGAGATTGAAAGTTGGTCAAACAACATCGGAGCTTATTTTGAGAGCACTGATAGACTTCTTGGGAGTCTTTCTAATTTAAAGGAAAAAGAATAATTGGATTTTCTTTCTCGAAAAAAAAAATACATGTGAAAGTAATTAAAGTACATTTTAATATTAGTTATTTGAATAAATATACTTGGTTTGTCTATTCGTATATAAAACAGCGTTTTGTCGGTTTTTCGTGAAATGAAGCATGTTAAAAGTGGCTCTAATCGTTTTTTAAATAAAAAACAGTTGAATTTAGAGGTATGAAATAACATATCAAAAAAAGCTCATTAACAGCGCCTTTCAAAAATTCATACAGGGCCTCTCATGTGAAAAAAACCGGAATTATTAAATTTGCTAATGTTCATCACCATGTACATCAGCAACACCCACAACCATCATTTTCCACTGGAAAGGTAGTTCACGAAAAGCATACTTTTTTGATAACATTTTTCTTCATTCAATTTCAATTCCTTTACAGCAGTCTGAAATTCAGCATTTTTTGCATAAAATCGTTGATATGTATCTCCAAAACAACTGACATTAGCCCATGTAACTTGATATAAAATGATTAGTATTTTAATGCAAAACTTTTAAGTTACCTAAATATAGGACATTCCATTAAAAAGAAAAGTAATTTTGATTCGCCATACTTTTTGAGCCACCCTGTGCAATCAAAACTATTTTAGTAATGTGCACCACCTTCGTACTTACAGCTTTTATATACACAATATTTAGGTAACTCTCATAATTTTAGATATATTTTCCATCCCCCTCCCCCATCGTTGCAAACCCTGTATATAGTTTACCTTTATTTTAGCATAACTAGAACGGTTTATTGTTCCGTATTCTTTTATATAGTGTAAAGTTTATTTTGTTTGTTATTTATGTATAGCCTATATAGCTAAAATAGCGGTTCAATATTCTTTTTTTAGGTATAGTATTAATTTAACTTGTATCATTTATTTATTGAAATTTAAAAAAAATCAAATATGAAAAATCTATTTTTATTTTTTACCTCTTATATTCTAAATATTTACCTAATACCATCCCATAGTATGCATTATCTACCTAAACTATTAGTTTAGCCCTACTGTTCAATCTACAAAAATTAGTTGACCCTCCTTAGGAAGTCTCTGGATCCGCCTATGCCTTACAGTCCCGTCCTCACCACCAATGACTATTATCTCTTTCCAAAACTCAAAAAACACTTGAAAAGGCGTCGCTTTGAATCCAATGACGACGTGAAAAACGCTGTGGAGTCGTATTTTGCAGAATTACCAAAATATTTTTTTTCCGAAGGCATAGCTTTATTAGAAAAACTTTGGAATAAGTCTGTTAGTGTTAATGGTTATTACGTTGAAAAATAAAATTTTGTTTATTCTCTAACTCGTTGTTTTCATAGCTAGGTAGATAACATAAAAACTCCCCTCGTTTTCTGTATGTTTGATGGTTTTGATGTTCGGATCATTTGTTATTATTTTTTAAGATACTTGTGCTTTTCACGTTGGACACAATTTTTTTAAATTTATTAACACTAATTTCGATTCACGTTCGTTTCTGGTTAATAGTACATTCTTGTGGTATCTGACAATAAATTAACTTTAAGATATCTCATTTTCTTTAATACAGAGTGGTACAAAGTTTGAAAAGGAAACAGAAAAAATTGTTTTCCCGACTAGGTAAATGTGACTTCATATATGACACCTTGCTTTAATTCTAAGCAAATTTTTCAAATAACATTTTTGTGTATTTTAAAAAATAACCCTGTGTATTAAGAAAAACTAGATACCTTAAAGTTAATATATTATCAGTAGAGTCCGTCAAATGCCATTTTGCCATGTTTCTTACTGTAGGCCCCTTTAGGGCCAGATTTAGTATTTAGGCGTTTCACGTAGTAAGGGGTGGAATGAACCACATTTGTTGGTGCCATAAATGCTAAAAAATGCCTGTTTTCATAATAAATGCTATATTTTGAATAAATGCTATATGTTAATGCTATGTTTCAATCAAAATCAATATTATGTGGCTAATTCACAACAAAAGGGCTTACAAATTTCAAAATAGACATGAAGTTTTGGTAAGTGCCAGGTACTAAGGTCGATGACCCGTGGCGGGGGTGACCGCTCGTCGCGCGCCTCAACGCTCAGGTAGGTATCCCGTTACGTCCACTTGTCAACAACAACCCCGCGCTCTCCCCCTTCCCTTAAATGTACCTCGGATACCTACGTTCCACTTACTTGCCTTGTGCCCGTCGTTTTTATCAGATTACTTTGTTTTTTGTATTTGTGTTGTGGGATTTTTAATATTACAGGTGACATTTTTTCTAAAATTTCAACTATTTGGAATAAATACTTACCATTTTTTATGATTTATTTTGAAATAAGTGCCATTTTAAATGCGATATTTTGAAAAAATAAATGCCATTTTGCTATACTATATTTTGAAAAAATACGGGAATGTTTTGACGGACTCTAATTATCAGATACCATAAGGATGTACTATTAACCTTAAGTGTCGCTCACCTAGCAACACGTGAATAGATATTAGTGTTAAAAAAATTGTATCCAAAGTGAAAAACAGTATCTTAAAAATTTATAACAAATGATCCGAACATCAAAAATGTGGAACATACAAAATAATAATAAAGAAGGAAACTTCAACAACTTTATTCTTAATATTTGTTATTAAGTATATCATTTCCATTAAAAATTGAAATTATTGTGAATTCTTGTTGATGTTCAAATCATTTGTGTTTAAACTTCTATGTTTTTTACACTGGAGCAAAAATAGATTTATTAGCACTAATTTCGATTTATTTTCTTGTTGCTAAGTAAGCGATACTGATGTTTGACAGTATATCTTTACCGTATCCGATAATAAGTTAATCTGAAGTGTAATGCACAGGGTGGTAAAAAAGGAAAACAAATGCCATTATTTTTTGGTGTAGATGGCTGTGACTTCATATTTTACACCTTCTCTTAATTCTAAGCAACATGTCCAAATAACGTTTTTGTGTATTTTGAAAAATAAGGGTACTTTATTCTTAAGCCATTTTCATATTTTTTAACTTCTCCCGTATACGAAACGAGATATTTAAATTAAAATGTTGCCCCTTTGTTACCCTATAAAACGTACGCTGACAGCCTATTCAAACCTTTCACTCAACTGCTCTTACAACTATCACAACTTAACTCACCCTGATTAAATAATTTATCATTTCTCTATACACTTATAACATGTCTATTTTCATTTAAAGAAAAAATTACCAAACAATTTTTATTTTTCTACCCACTAGTACTGCATTCCCTAGCATCTAGCTTATTTATTAAAATTACATGGTTACAATTCTAAATTTTTTTTTATTATTATAAATTTCGAAAGTTATAATTTTAACATCAAAATACTAATTATTATATAATTATCATTCTTTAATCATTTATTTGTGCATACCTTTATTTCTTCACCATTCAACTTCCCGTTACAAGGTTGAACGTAAATTAACGTGACTTATTGTCATGCTCCAAATAAAAGTAACTATAATTTTAGTCTCATATTAATTGTGTATTAATTAAATTCAATTAATTTATTCTAAATTTGGTATCAATTTTGATTGTTATTCTACAATTATTACTTTAATATCATAAGTAGAAGTAGAGAATCATTATTTTAAATTTGAAAAGTTTCTCTATCTGCTACGAACATAAATCGGTGAGATTTATCCTAAAAATTCTATTTTCGATCTGACAGCTTGTCTACCAAACATTTACATCCTTTTAGCAGCTAGTACATTAAAGTAATGACGTCAGAGCAGCTATTATAGGGGTCGTATCGGGCATGTCAAAAAATAGTAATGTGGCTTATTTTTAAACGGAAATCAGTTTTCTCTTTTTCAATTGTTGGCCTTTCGTTGGATGTCTTTGAAATTGGAAGTTAATATTCTCTGCATATCTCTCCGGCATTATCATGATTATATAGTCGTTTTAAATTTAAAGATAGAACATTTAATATAGTATAAGCTGGTTATTAACTGTCAATGAGGTAATGCCAGTTTCAACACGAAAACTAGGAAAATGGAAATAGTATTTTACGTTACAAACACGTTAGAACACGCCGAAAAAAGGATAAGAAATATGTGGCCCGAAGTGTCGTCTAATATTTTTGCGCTATGAACTTATAGAAATAGAAATATCATTGAAAATCGTACGGCAGTCATAAATGACCAATAGAAAAATTAGTTCACGAGCCGTATCCAAGACAACAAAAAAATTTCTTGGAAATTTTTTGTAGGAAGACATTACTTCTTTTTAGGGTTTGTGTCGCTACGATTTTCTTACCGAATCTCCATTCGAGCATTAATTCATATCCGGAAATTATTTTTCGTGCATTCAACAACGTCGTAATTTGCCCTGGCGTCCCGCTCGTTGTTGGAACGCACTCAAACAAATTTCCGGAAAGAATTAATGCTCTTATGAGATTATATGTGAATATTATAAAAACATTATTTGCATAAATAAAGTGGGTGACTATTGTTTCTTTAGTAACCAAATACAAAATAATTTTTCATAACACCTACTTGTTATTTGTCAACAACAGAACTATCAACCTGACTGAAAAGTTCCCCATAACAGCCATGGCTGTTATACATTTTATTTGTTACTCACTTGTAAACATCAATTTATCTAAACACTGTATTAATCAAGAAAGTTTATTTTAACAGGTAATAACTTGTAAAATCTTTACAAGTTAACTGTCAGTTTTACAAGCGTGCTCATAGATAACTCATAGCGTGCAAAGCCAGAGTTGTCTTTCTTAGTATGTGTCATATTGATGAATTTAGTTGCTTGTCAGTTTGAAATTTTGAATAAATGGTAAATTTCTAGTTACAAGTGAGGAACAAATAAAATATTTAACAATACACGCAAGGTAACAGGTTTTACTGCCTCAAGAAGGTGACTGGCTCGCCTGCGGCTCGCCTGTCATATCCTTCTATTCGCAGTAAAAACCCTCTTACCAAGCTAGTAATGTTAAATACTATAACAGCTTAGGTCGTTAAGAAATAACAGAACAGTACCATTTTAACATTGGCAATACTGAAATGTATAGTTGGTGACACTGTAAGTTTATGTCAAATTCGAGGTTAGCGGGTTAGGTTTTGCGTCAGTCTGTGTCAAAACTGATGCAAAACCTAATCTACTAACATCGAATTTGACATAGACTTACAGTGTCACCAACAATACATTTCAATATTGCCAAACGTAATTTTTTTCCATATGTGACTCTGATAAGACAAGTTTTCTAACACCCCTTACTAATACTATTAAACTTTTTCATTTAAATTGCTCTAAAATTTGAATTTTTGTAGGTGTATTCAACGACATACGGCCGTTATCGCATCTAACGGCCTTATGTCGTTAATAACTATTCTAGAACAATCCCAGTGCCGTTATATTTTATAACAGGACTGTTATTTTGTTGTTGTTATACCAACCAACAAGGATGCATCCCAATTCAAAAAACTGACAGTGTCATCAAACTTACCTAAAATTTTAGTTTTCAACACTAGGCACCAAAAGCTGAAGTTTAATAATAATAATAATAATCTTCGATTCAAACTTTAAATTTAAAAAAAATATTGGTAAATAGCTTATTTCAAAATGCATCTTCAGCTGTTAATATTTCAGAAGAATGATTGTAAAGATTTTTTTGTGATTTTTCCCGTACTCCGCTAGTACTCCCCAACAACCCCTCCAGAGGAAATGCGCCATTTTTGAATCAACCTGTAGAAAAAGAGTGGAAACAAAACCAGAACTAAAAAACAATGGTAAGAGACCGAGGAGATTGTAATAAATGGTTAGACGAAACGACGCGCCGCCTTAAGGGCAAATAAGGCTTATTTAAAAAATAAGCTAAACTAAAGTATAAGTATAGAAGTGTTTATAATCATTATTAAAATAAAAATAATACCCACATTTCAAAAAAATTAATGTAAACCATGTTGAAAATATCCCATTACTGGAGCATCAGCCTCTTCACTTTGAGGAGATTTAAGCATTAAGACCTCACGATTTAGACAATCGGATTGGGGAATTATAGTGGCATCGGTACTAGTTTTAAATATTATTCTAATTTTTGAGCATTGCCACCATTGATAATTCTTTAAAATGTTTAAATAAGTTATATAACAATATTTGTGAGAAAATTGAGAATTAAATATTTTCCTTTAAAATTAGTTTTAATTATAAACTAAATTCAGTGCGGTACTGATCATTAGTTCCATTTATTTAATATGTGCTTTTTAAATATCGCAAATAATCAATGTATTTAAACACTTATTTCCAATTTAATTATTAGTAGCTCGTTTTGGAAATTTAAACATCAAAACAACATGCAACAAATTGAAAAAGCTGGTAACCAACATCACAATCACACACTACAAAATTACAAATCATGGATGACACAAGTAATCAGCAAAAATTTGGAAAGTCAGTGCAATCAGTGCTGTCCGTAGGTAGAGATTACTTTACGCATATTTGCAATATGAATAACCATGTTTTAGAATTGCATAAAATTAATAGTTATTTATGCATCAAGGACGAAAAATTGGCTTTTTATGGACGATGCCTGCAATTGCTGGCCCAGGCGATAGCCGAGGCAAGCAATCAGGCAAGACCATAAAAAGCAGTTTTCGTCCGAGGTGCATATTAAATTTTTCCGTCGACCGTCATAATTTGAAAAAAAATTAAAGTGAAGTCCGAATTATAAGAGTTGTTGAGGACGAAAAACGTTTGCGGACAAAAAGCGTTTGCGGACGAAAAGCATTTGCGGCTGTAAAGTGCGGCCGTAAAGCGTTTGCGGACGAAAAGCATTCGCGAACGAAAAGCATTTGCAGACGAAAAGTGTTTGCGGACGAAAAATTCATGGTGTCCAAAAAAGTTAAATTTTTGGTACGTAAATGCGTCCGTAAAATCACATTTTATAGGGAGGTCGACGGAAATAGCTATTTACGTTATTAGACCGGTAGCAACATTTTTATGGCCGCGTCAATACTTTACACGTTGAGCCCGTAGGGCGAGACCTGTATGTTTGGCAAGGCCATAAAAATGCTACCGGTCGTGTATCGTATAAGATTTTTTAGGATACGAGTCCGGTAGATAAAATTTACCGACCGGTAGTTCTACTACTGGTCTAGGCCGGTAAATTTTATCTACCGGACTCGTTTGTAACAATGTAAACGCTAGTTACAAATGCAGTATCCTAAAAAAGCTTTTACTGTATATGGATGAGGTAGGTATGTCTTAAAAAGCTGTTTATATAACTCCCTAGTAGGTAAACAGTTGTAACAATATTGTTAGTCCGGTAAATATCTGTGACTTTTCACATGGTGTTCACTTTTGGGTCTATAGTTCGGTTTTTGGTGTCATTTTTAGATATTCCATATGACGTCAACATGGCCTTAGATTGTTTGAAATTCTGATATTATTGCTATATGATATTGTTTGGTGTCAAAGTATAGGTTTTCAGGGGTGCTAAATCCAAATATTTGCTTTATAGTGATGTCATTTTTGTGCATTATTCTAAGTATTGCAGTAAAAATTGTAACGGTGCACACTCTGGTTAGGTTTAATGCGTTGGTGAACCTATGTTGTGTATATTTTAGTGGTTATTACAGCGTATCTCGTTGGAATACAAACGATCGTCTTGGCAGCTGTACGTACGGTACCTTTACTCAAGTCGGATAGAGGCTGCAAACCTTAGCTTCCCACTTTAATAAGGACAAGTGTAAATGCACTACATACTTTTACAAGTACTGTGGTGTTTCGAAGACTATAATTGCACAAGATGGTTGTTGGTGACTTTGTTCATCTGGATGGGTGTTATGGCGGCAGTTCGGTTGTAGGCAACTAACGCGACTTGTACTTATTATATATGACGGCGTGTTTGTCGTGGCCCCTCTTAGCATCACACTAGCAGCAAAAGAAGCTGGATGTTCGGCTTATGCATCACGTAGCAGAAATAACAGTAAGGAACAGAGTTAGAGAAAGTCACAATCTTACTAACAGTTAAGATACTGCGGTGTCGGATCGTGATTCACTTAGAAAAGTGCAGTGAGACAAGAAGTCGATGTAACCACGTTCTTATTAACAACTAAGATACTGCGGTGTCGTATCATGATCTACCAAGAAAAATTAAGAGCTAACAAGGGGTCGGTATACAGTATACACACAATCTCACTAACAGTTAAGATACTACAATGTCGGATTGTGATTCATCTAGAGAATTAAAAGTTAGACAAATCATTAGAAAAGATGAGTTTTCCGAATTATTCGCAGAGCTGCCACATGCACCAGACCTTATTTTCCTTCCCCCTACCGCCCCATTCAGATGCGTTTTATACAACTTGCAAAAACTTTCCTATTCCGAGTTTTTCCAAACCCCACAACTGGTTAATCCTTAGTTTAAATGCAAAAAGTAAAGTTGTTAAATGCCCATTGACAAAGATAAACACTGATTCATATTTATGTTTTAAATTAAAAAGATGGTTTTATATGCTCTTGCATATTAAAAATGTGTTTTAGAAAACACAGGAAATTCTATTCACAATTCTTTCGAGTAACTTAGAATAAAGCAAGTACATTTAAAAAAATAAAACTTATACTTCTGCACAATCATATAAATCAGGTAAATCTATTTTAAAGTAAATTAAAAAGAATGACTGCATTGCAAATTACTGCATGCACAGTAGAATGTACGTACATGGAAGTCCTGCAGGATAACTACACTTTAAAGATTTGCAAGAAGTCAGCTTAAAGCAGCTGCATTTAACCAATTTCAGGACAGCTTCAAGGGCTTCCGTCTGATTTGTTTACCTCATCGACAGAGCCGGGTTTAAAATGTGAACGTTTAACATTTTCTACAAATAAACCAATAGTTGGAAGAAATAAACGTAGATTTGAAGCAGTAACCAACCTTAACTAGCTATGCCCGCCCAAACTTTCACACGGATTTTTAACAATATTTACATCCTATAACATCATTCATTTCAGCACTTTCATCTTCAAGCAAGAATAATGATACCCCTGCTAGAACTACCTTAACAACCGTGGTCCAAAATAGCAAGCAACCATATCACATCCCAAAGTTCATCAGTGAAGAACGTTTTCTACTGCTTATCTAATGTCCCCGATGTCCCTTTCTTATGCCGCTGATTCCATTAATATATAAGCAGAGATATCGTACATTTAATGGTAATGCTGAAGAGAACGAACACATCAGTGTCATCTCAAAGAACCAAGCTGACTTTTGGGTTCTCTTTGCAAACTGCATTTGCTGGAAATTAAGACGGCTTTCTCATGTGTCGTGTATGACACTTTCAGCTGATATTTGAAAAGGTGCTGTCGAGCCGAGTGATTACAAGTTTTTTGCCACATGTTGCTTGTACCGTGTGTTCAAAAAGAAATTACATAAGGATTGGCCATGGAAACATGGAAAAGTAATGTAAATAGCAATTCATTAACTGCCATACGTTTATATTATAATCTGCTATGGAAATTCTAAAGTTTGCTGTCTTTAAAGCTTGCTGTTGACATTAGTTTTGCTTTCCATGGCCAACCCTTATGTAATTTCTTTTTAGACACATGTTATAATGTAAGCTGTAATTTCTCTAGAATCATTTTGATAGATCTAATAAATATCTCATTTTGTAAAATGTTTACACCGTTTTAAAGCACATATTTGGTTTCAGCACTCATGAAAACATATAATTTCATTCCAAACAAGATCCAGCAACTATAATATCAACATTTCATAAATTCTGGGGCTATCTAGAACACCATATTGTATATCTTAAAATGCCCAATGAGTGGCTGATTTCACCCGGCATTTCCTGTTAACAGACATCAATACGTTTCATATAACACCAATAACACAACTATAGACTACTTTTTCAACCGTTATTGTCATTCTGCGCGACTATGTAGAGCGGAGACCAAAAATTCTAAATTCACTGCACACTGAAACACCCTTATTTCTAAACATAAGTAGATAATAATACTTATTTAAAGAGTCGCCACTAGAAATATCATGTCATGGACCACGATTTGAAAGAAACTAAAAGCCATAAGCCAGCAATTGCGCTGGAGTAACAACAGTAATGTTCATTATTAAGAAATTTGTAATTTGCAATGTTGATGTCAAAACAACTTTAATTTATAGATATTTATATATATCAAAGGCATAACGTAAGCGTATGCGAACGTAAAAGTTACCCGAGGGTCAAAAACCACTTTATACCAGTGGTGAATACAATGTTTTTGTACGATGGAAAGAGTCGACTTAATGACCCGAATTCAAAGGCGTTACACCATTACCTACTAATAAGATACAAAGGCCGGATACCTCTGACGTCACGAGCTTGTAACGTCGGCTATAGCAGGTGTTGTAATGGCAGAGTGTGCGTTGGTTGAACATTGTAGTTCGTCGTTTGGTGGCAATTATGTAATATAATTTGCTGTTTGAATAGACAAGTCACTTAATGTGTTTGTGAATGCTTTGTGTTTTGCTGTAAGTGATTTTAGTTGCCGTTTTGGACAAATAACCACGTACTAAATGCACATTACAGCTGGTACAGTAACTTCGTTATCGGTGGATGGCGCAGTTTAGTATCATTTATAACAGTTTATAGCAAACTATAGTCTGTTTTTTTGCTTTATGATTCAGAGCAGGCTTTGCTTTTGCATTTTTGTAACAGTGTAGGTAGTTGGTTACAAAGAAAAAACACTAGTAATGTCAAAAACTTATTACAACTGTCAATGTGTTATCTTAGAAGCACTATTATACATAATGAAAGCTACAATTATTACTGAACCACTGACATTAAATATGGTAGTGCTTTATTTTAAGAAATTTTATTTAAACATGGTTGTTATCTAACTGTACAGAAACGCCATAAAATGTCTGTATGTTCTAATGTGAAAATATATTATTAAAAACTTACTGATGACTTTTGTTTGCAAATCTGTGTTGTAGAAGTTATTATTTATGCTAAACGTATAAGAGGGATTAACTGTTTTTTCAACATTGCCTAAAAATGCCACCGTTCATACACTTATGATAGTACCATTGTCCGTGTCAAACAGTGTCACACCCTGGTAAAAATCCTGATGTGCATCGTGCATGCAAAATAGTATATCCTTTTCCCTCCACCTTAACTTTAAATGGATTACTTTTCAAGTATGTGTCGTGGGTCTACCTATGCAGAAATGCAGACTGGTTCCATTGCGAAATATCCAGTTTCATCCAAAAATCGGAACATACATTTTTCACTAGAATTTCGAAATTGTAAATATTTCTTTAAAGAAGTAATCTTCGCCGAAATTAAATGATTCTTCTCACAAACCAATTTTCTTCCATTCAGAATTTTGCATTTATATCCCATATTTTTTAATGTGTAGTATAATTTTGAACGAGTCCTGATATAATTTAGTTCCTCTCTTGCACATCGCAATAAATTATCCAAAGTAAAAAATCCAAAGTTTCTTAACATCCTCCCTGAAACTAGTTCTCCCAAGTTAAAAATTCGTTTTTCTTTTTGATATTGTCATTACGTTGTTGCTGGGGTTGTGATTTTGCTTCATTTAGAATATTAAACCGAATTGCATTCAAAATCTAGCATAATAACAAATTGTAAGAAATTTTATAATGGTTTAATTATTAATACTTACATCAAAAATTTGATCTACTCTTCCAATGATGGCTGTTTTACTTAATTTACCATTGATATCTTTTATATTAGTAAAACAGAGTTTTATAGCCACTTTAGTTTTACTATTAATACTGCTTTTTCGTGGTATTTTATTAAACGTTATTGAAGTGTCAACGTGACAATCTCGGGGACTTTGATTTTGACGTTAGGTATATTTTGTAACTAAACTGTTGTACACTGCTAAAAATAATGTAGGTAAATGCAAGGCCTGCTCTGAATCATAAAGCAAAAAAACAGACTATAGCTTTTGCCTGCAGCTTCGCTCGCAGTAAACCGTCTTGGACTTAAAAATAAATGCCATTTTCGCAATCAACGTCCCAAAAAACCTCAATAACGACACCCATATCGATTTTTAGGCTTATTTACCCCATTTCACCCCATACATGTTTGCTTATTTGCTTTTAGGAGTACTTCTACAAAGTTTCAAGTCTATTTAATATTATTCTTCCATACAAAATTGGAACCCCCATTTTACCTCTTTAGGGATTGAATTTCGAAATATCCTTCCTTATTCCTTGTATACATCATAAAGGGTGCCTGTGTACAAAATTTCAGCTTTCTAAGTCCAAGGGTTTGGACTGGGCGTTGATGAGTCAGTGAGTGAATGAGTGAGTCAGGACTTTTAGAAATATATATAAGATAAATGAAAGAGTATTTTATTGCAAATGTACAATATGTTTGCGAGTGTTTTTATAGTTATACGTAGTGAAATTATTATGCCGTTTAGGTGTTCCTTACGTGGATGCAGTAGCACAAACAGGAATAAAGTGTACGTGTTTAGTTTCCCAAAAAATAAAGTTTCACGAAGAAGATGGATTACATGTGCGAACTTTACTCTTTCCAAGCACTCTAAGGTAAGAAAATTACATATTTTTAAAGAACATTGACTTCATATTTCTAAATGTCAATGTCATAGCGAGGAAAGAATATTGAAAATTGTAATTAATTCTACAACCAATACGTTGATACAAAATTATTCTGGTAAAATTAATAATAACAGTCGTTTGACCAAAGCAAATAGGAGAATAAAACTAAGTACATTAACAAATAAGTAACAAATTTCGAGTTTTATATTTATTACGCTACCTACGAAGACTAAAATTCAAAATTATGGTTTTTGCTTTAAAACTTCGTCTTTTATTATAAAAAAGTTAATGTGGTACGATTAAGAGCTCCGTTCACGACTGATAGCCTGGTTTCCACAAAAAACCCTTGTTTTTAAAGTTCTAAATACTCTGCGTCTGCGATTTAAGTGAGATTTAACAGGTACGTAGAAACCTGACTGTGCTGACGTCATGTCGGAGCGCGGAAGCCTCGTCTCTAGTTGATAATGGTACAGCAGCATGTTATGATTAGGTCATACCAAATATGTATATTGCACTGGCTACTCTATTTTAAATTAAATTGTACCTTTTAATATGCAAAAGTTTCAAGTTATTAATATGCTAGAGCCTGAGACTCTTTCAGGGGTTTGGGTTCAATTAGTTACTTTGTTCTGAAAAACTATTCATTCAAATTAAATGTCACATCTAATGTCACCCAAATGTCAACAGTAATTCTCAAATCTTAATCACAAAATGTCCAATTCTAAGAATTATAATACGGTAAGTTATTTTTTCTTAATTAATTGCACCTTTTAAAATGTCTTTATTTGCTTTATAGTTGGTATAAACTAAGGAATTGCCCACCTTGTATCTGGCACTTCCAAAATGCTCAAAACTGCAACTTATCCTTTAGCCACAATCGACTCCTTCAAGCAGCCTCCCGCAATGCAGCTCTCACGTACAATACGACTAAACCAAAATTCCCTGACAGCAACCAGCAAATGGAACAATCCTAAATCTGATCCTGTCTCTGTCACCTTCTTGAATGGACTCAATTGCTGCACGAAACTCCTATGGACTCTCTACTCAGCAATACTTAGATTGACGTAAACCCCTTTTTACTTCACTTGTCAACTGTATTCCTTCCAATAAAACTGTTTTAATATAATTCTTCAATTAATCACTTGTAAATAACCATTCTTGTATCCATTAAGTTTACCAATACCAATTCTCTTCTGTATATACTCCATTACTTCTGTTATCTGTTATTTAATGTTTCACTTCATTATATACACCACGCAGATTTAGACTACCCTTCTTAAATAAGCCAAAACTTTTACATTAAAAGAGGGTTAAATTTAATATGTTTTTAATTAGATCAAAACGCTTTTCTTTACATGTTTTTTTTCTTGTTATTTTCTAATAATTGGAACAAACTTCTTAACTACCATATTTCCATTCTTAATGCCTCCTATATTCTAATTCTTATTTGATATCTTCCTACTTTAATTATCCTTATCAGAATTTCACATTTGTCATTACTGATACCACCGTCTCTTAAATATTCTTTTTATATTCAAACCACCTATAAACGTTGAATAGCTATCATTTCATTAATAATTTGCTTTAACTCAAATTTATTCATTAAACTTTTATAAACATCATCAACCTTTTTTAATAAGTAATATGGATTGTACTAACATCCAAATTTCTTTCATAAATTTTTAATTTTTTCTATGACCAGCGTATAGTGTATTATAACAATATATACTAGCGGACCCGACAGACGTTGTCCTGCCCGCTGCCTGCTATTAGCGAGTTCAGCAAATGTTATTTCGATATTCAAATTTTTATTTTTTTATTTTAAAAAATATTGGGGGGTGGTGGGGGGTGACATTTTGGGGTTATATGTTCTGATATGCAATAAATCTTAAAAAACTAAAAAAAAATTTTTTTTATTTTTAGAACCCGATTGCAGCGCCACCTACCGGGTCCAATTGTGAATCTAAACCATTCAGGGACTCACTCAAACACACACACAAAATTTCATCAAAATCGGTCCAGACGTTTAGGAGGAGTTCAGTCACATACAGACGTACAGAAGAATTATATAGGTATACATATAAATATAATGTTTATATCGGATCATACTAACTAAATTTTGCACATGCTTTTATTACGGCATAAGGTTGAAAACAAATGTTTTTATTAAATTTTTGCTCGAAAGTAAGAGTACTTCACCTAATTTAAAGTTTTAATTCGCCCGAATATTAACATTTCTCTAACTCCCTGACTCCCCGACTGTCATTCATCATTTATTGGCTGTAAAATATGATAATTCGTTGAAATTTATTAAATTAGAAAATGGTTATGGTACAGTTGAAGGCACAACTTTTGTTTTTACAACGTATGTTATGAGACAAATTAAAAAAAAATGATATTAGAATAAGAGACAAAAGAAGGGCCGTCATTTGTAAAAGAAAATTACCTCATTGCGTTATCGCATTATTGCATAAAACCAAACATATCCTTCGTCGAATTAAATAGTACGTATTTCTCTACAATTAAGTGTAAACAGGAAAAATCAATTTTATATTTTTGAAGCATATTGCAAAATTATTACGCATTTAAGATTCTGAAAATAATAACAACAGCGATAATATAGAGCCATAAAATTGTTTGTGATAATTTTACACTTTGCTTTATATGAACGGTATTTTCTTTGTTAGCCACAATAGTTAGAACCTGTAGTGTAGCATGGAAATGCGGAGAGGAGTTTTGAAAGTTTCCAATTACAGAAAACCTTACCCTACTTCTTTCTACATAACTTAATACTTACAACTTGTTTCGACTTTCTGAAACTGCTGTTGCGATCATCCCTTACGATAGCAGAAGCAAGGTCGAGCGTCCCCCAAGCGTCCATGGCGAAGAATAGATCTGAAAAACTTCAGCCCACACAATTCGAAAGCCACCAGAAAAACACGATCCACAAATTTTCCACGCCGAAAAACTCCCGACCGTAACCAACGTGCATAAAGAACTACACTGCGCCAGTAATTAACCACTAATAAAATTGATGCTCTAAAATAGTAAGCTGCGGCCGGGCATCTGCCAGAATAGTTGAACTTGAATTACTGTAAAGACTAAATGAATTTAAGTTGCGGCTTGGCAAGGGAGATCAATTTGAAGCCCGCGAATAATAGACATTTTGGATTGCAACAGGTGAAGTTGGACACTAAAAGTATTTTAGCCACAACAAAAACAAACGGAATTGTCGAATTCTGAGGCCTGCTCGGCGAAAAGTATAAACGGTATGCCTGTAAACTTATAATTAGAACAAAAGAAAAGCGAAGTAAATTATTTATAACTTGCTCAAACTAATCTGATTGGGGGCTTCAGCAGATGAGTGCTCATTAGAGGATTGCTTAGCGATAATTGAACGCCGGAAATGTTAAGTTTGAAGAAATGAAATAAGAAGTTTCAGAAAACTGATAAAAGTAAAAGGTTTGTTTAATTTCCAATGCTTAATAATAATAAATAATATTTATTCGTAAAATGGAACTCTTCTGGTCTGGCTATAAATAATTACAATTTACCGAAGCAGATGATATTAATGTTGGCAGTAGATTGAATACCTTAATTTAAATAGAATGCCAGAAATTGAATTGCGCTGCTATACCCTGTATTAAATAATTGAGGAATTTTCCTTATGCTATATTCCAATTAAAATTCCTAACTCAGAACATAGGTACTAATAGTAATCACTAATCACAATAAATTTGACATTAGCCGACTACATTTCACAAAAGTTTATAAATAGGTTGAATAGAATAATTATATCAAGAAATGCTTTATTTTGTCAGATATTAAGCTTACCACATCAATGTCTTAAAATATTAATGTACGAGGGCGATTCAAATTTGACCTGCATTTTATTTTTTCTGGTCGATACAAACTAGAAATTAATATTATATTGTACTGATCGACTGCATTGCTCTATATGAGTTATACAGTATATGTAATAATTGACTACGTTTGACTTTTTTTACACTAATTAAGCTTTAACCAAATTTTCTTTTAAGATAAATTCAAGTAATTCATATGCCATATAATATGCATTATTAATATTAAATTATTAAATATTTCTAGCTCAGCAGAGCATGATTACTCTCAAAAACAGGTCGGTTCACGCATTCTAAATATTGTTATTTCTGAAAAGTGATTTTTTTTAATGAAAGCTTATTTTAAAATCATATGACACTTTCTACAAATGTCAATGTCACTCAAGATTATGAAAATGGACAATTAATCCAAAATTCACATTTGTTACAATTTATCGTTCAATAAACATGAAAATAGTAAGTAGTTCTTTTTAAATTACCTTTTTGCATAGTGATCCTAAAAGTCGTCTTTTTTTTACGAAAAATCGTATTGAAAGTTCTACTTTTTTTAACGCACAAATCGTGAAGAAAGGTACACTTTTTTAACTATTTTATTAAAATGTCAATTTGACAGTTGTCAATTCCGAAGTCCTTTTCGACTTAATTTCAACCAAGAGATCACTATGCAAAGAAGCTACGTGTACAACACGTTTTGAAAGTCCCTTTTTCATTCATTTGCTTGATTAACTCGGGCTTCGCCCTCGTTATCAAAGTACAAATTCATGAAAAAAAGTATGACTTTCAAAACTAGTTGTACAAATTACTATTGCCGCACTTTTGAAATGCTTTACTTTTTAGTTCTTTGAATAAATACCCGCAGTTGTAACTCGTCTAAGGAACTTGATCCGCTTCTTCATTTATCCAAACACATACCAACTGCTCACCGAAGTTTCTCAAGCTGCAGACTAAACCCAGTGCAGATTCAAGTAACTGCCACTAAGTACAAACACCCTCTGGAACTTTTCATTTCCAAATAAGACAATCTGCAGACAATCGAGCAATACGAACCTCGACAAGATCCACCAGCAGTAACTGCAATGTGTCCTTTCCAAATAAGACGTTTACTCCAACAAGAGCTCGATAAGATCCTCCAGTAGGAACTGCAATGTTCTTTCCATATCTTACCAGTTGTTGACAACCCAGTAATACGAATCTCCACAAGGTTCTACTCACAAGATGTGAGTTTACTCCACTAATAAGCTTGACGAAGTACAATACTAGCGAATACAACATTCGCCATTCAATTCACATGATGTAATCAACAACCAATAAACTAAGTTCAGCATCCAATTCCATACATTACTTTATATAGTTTGTAGTATCTTAACTTATGGTCCTCCTACCATACATCTTATCTCCATTTCTTCATTATATAATCTTCTTTTGAATTAATATTTTTATCTCTTCTCGGTAATTTTATATAATGCATACCCCTTTTACATACCAAATAGATAAAAAATCATATAATAAAGGGTTTATTTTCACATTTTTAGCCATTTACAAAATTATTACATGTTTTCTTATCGAAATTGTATTTGTGTCTAATAATAACACTATTTTCCATAGTGATATCCTTTATGCATATTTTTAAATTTTACCACTATATTATATATTATTATTATTTTAATATCCGACATATTTAATGACTTCTTTCAAATAAGTATTTGATACTAATCCTCCACTTTAATTCAGATAATATTTACATCATATATTAGACCCTTTCTGTTTCTTATTTTGCATTGTTCGACTGAATTTAATTGTAATCCCTTATTTTATCAAATACACATGTTAATAATTCTGATATTCTTTTTACTACTTATATTCATCTTTGTAATTTAATAATGAAATATTTTTTATCATTTTTTTAAGCGAATATCAAACTCTTGTAATCTTATTACCAAATAACTTAACCTTCTTATGGTAACCATTACAATACCTATATACTACATTTTTCTAAGTAACAACCCCCCCCCCTTTTTAAAATACACTTGTTCCATCGAAAAAAATTCTTTTGGTTGGCGACGTAGCCAATTTTGCACCGCATCCTTCACTTCCTCATTAGTGGCAAATCGCTTGCCTCCCAAGAACTTTTTAAGTGGCCCAAAGAGATGATAATCACTTGGGGCCAAGTCTGAACTATATGAAGGGTGAGGCAGTACTTTTCAGCCCAATTTAGCCAATGTATTTTTCGTTAGATGGGCTGTATGTGGGCGAGCGTTATCTTGTAGGAGAATAACGCCCTTGCTTAGGAGACCGCATCTTTTTGTTCGTATGACCAGCGTAACCTTTGCCATCCGATGGGTGTGTTTTGATTTTTTTGGGCGGAGGTGAGCTTGAGTGACGCCATTGCATGCTAACATTCTTGCTTTCTGGGATATAATGGTTTACCCATATCTCATCAGTTGTTATGATAGTGACAAAAAGTCATCGCCTTCATACTCGTAGCGAAGCCGGAGTTCTCTGCAAACCTGAAGTCGTTTCTGCTGTTGTTCCGCGGAAAGTTATTTTGGAACCGACCTGGCGCTAACTTCACTAAATTTAAGCTTGTCGTGGACAATAGTGTGAACACTACCAACACTAGTGTTTATAATCTCAGCAATTTTCTTCACAGATATTCGCTTATTGCTCCGGATCAGCTGGTCAACTTTTTGAATGTTCCCAAGATTCACAGCAGACGTTGGACGGGCAGCATGCGGCAAGTTCGACACGCGTTCACGAACATCCTGGAAGTATTTATACCACTCGAAGACTGTTCTGAGTGATAAACACTCTTCTTCAAACTGTTTATGAAGTCTCTGATGAATACCAGTCGCTTTTAAAATATCCCTTTGAACGCACTGTCAAGACACCATTTATGAAAGATACCAGCAAAACTTCACGTCAGTGAAGAAAAATAATCGAATAGACTAAGGAATAGTCATATACTATGGCACCGTATATCATTACAGGTACCATATCCTAGCTTACGCAGACGATCAATACCATAAAATCAGCGGTCTCTTTCTTTGTATGTATCTTTATTCGCTATCTTCTCCGAAGATACTGGACCGATTAAATTGTATGATAGCTTAAAATTTTGATAATTTTTAGACTTAGATCGTAGGCCGGCCTTTACTTACTACGAAAAAGTAAAGTAAAATTAAATTATATTTAATTAAATTAAATCTTGTAATTTTAAATCACCAATATTCAATGTTCATCTATCAACATTTTTGTATGTATAATTAGTAAGGTTGTTTTTGTTTCTATTGTGACATGTAACACCCTTCCCCACCGAAGCTTAGCTCGGGTGATTCACTAGTATATCAATAATAATAAAAACTAAACCAGAACATGTCAACATGTTTAACCGGATAAAAATGTTTGCAAAAGCCATTGAGCTAACAATAAACGAAGCCAAGGCCAATCATATGGTGATGAAGGGCGAAGATAGAAAAACTGCAAACGATCACGTAATTATTAATACAAAAAATGGTGAAGAGCATGTTACTGAGAAAGTGTCAACGTTTTGCTGTCTCGGACTCGGAGTAATGCTAATGAGCAATAACCATGAAAATGCGCGAACGCTTAGTCGAAAGCAACAAAAGTGCAGATGCTCTTCATAAAATCTTCAAATCCAAGATAGTTTCAAGAAGATCCACCGTACTTTATGGTAGCGCACTATGGGTGTTCAACAGAAATCATATAAAAGAACTTGAGATATAGGAAAAACTTTTGGCGGGAGACAAACTGATCAGGATTGGGCAAGAAGAAAAGAAGAAACAACACAACTATATAGGAAACCAATCAGCACCGTGTAGGAAGGTCACAGAGAATTCGATGGGTAGGACTTTCTCAAGATAGAATGCTAAAGTGCTAAGAAGTAAAGTAAGAAGGTAGAAAAGACAGAGTAGACCAAGAAGCAGGTGGATAATTAGGTTTAGAACACCATAGTTTTGTGCATACCGCGCCAATATGCATATGCACATGCCGCTTTGCAAAGCCGGTAGCGCTCGAGTGTTACAGAATGAAACAGTCTCAGCTTGGAGCTTAAAGAAACGCTCGCTTAATTTCGACTAGCGAGTGCGTGTCCTGGTTTCGAGGGCATAAGTAAGCGCGGTGCAAGGAAGGATTATACAATTTAGTGAAAGAAATCTGGAAATGAGAAAATGCAGAAGGTATGATCAAATATGTACTATCATTGTGCCAATCTACAAAAAATAGTTATTTTCATTACAAGCGTCGAAAGTAGCAAATATCGTGCGAGTGTTGATTAGACAAACGAGGGCGTAGCGAAGCGAAGCCCGAGTGGATCTAAAACATACCTCTAGAAGCGGTGCTACATCTTCTGCTTCTTCTTATTTGGTAGCATGTCAAGTATATTTTTGGACATACGCCTCTCCCAATTCTGACTTCCATTTTTGTCGGTTTGTGGCTTAGCACATCCAGTGTAATCCTGCCGTTAGGTTCTAGGTTATAAACCCAACGCATTTGTGGTCTCCCTCTAGGTCTTTTGAAAGTGTATGGTCGCCAGGTTAATATTCTTCTATGCCACCTATTATTATTGCTTCTTGCGACGTGCCTTGCTTACAACCATTTTAGTTCTGTTGCTTTTTCTACTACATCTTTGATTTTTGTGGTTTGTCTAATCCAAGTGTTAGTTTTCCGATCTTTTAGGGATATCCTTAGTATTATCCTTTTCATTACCAGCTGTGTTATTCGTAGCTTATTGGGGTTTTTCTGGGTCATCGTCCAATTCACGACTCCATTGCACATTACCGGGAGGATACGCATATCAAATACTTTTGTTTTGTGGTGTAGGGCTATATTTTGATTTCTCAAAATGATACTGAGTTTTCCGAATGACGCCCATGATTGTCTTGTTCTTCTTTGTATCTCAGCTGTTTGGTTTTCCTTTTCAAGTACGATTTTTTGACATAAGTATTGTAATGATCGCCCCCTCAAATTTTATGTAAAAGGAATAATAAGATAAATAAATAGAGACGTATCACACAGATTATAATAAAATGGTTTTAATAATAGAATTCTGTGTCAATCTCTGGGCTCATTAAAAAGGGTGTTATAATTATTTGTTCAATATTTTTGCAAAATAAATTGTTTATTGCGCTTACGTATTTCATTTACTGGCGATTAATTGAATTAAAGCTCCGGTCTAGCAGGAATAAACTCTTGTCACAGGGGTAGGTTCAATAACTAGTATTACAAATAGTTTTGTGTATGACAAATTCACTAGTATAGCAGACGCTTGAATTCGTATTTGACAGCTTTAACCTCAAATGAACTGCAACCACAAAGATGATCTGCACGTATAAAAATTTGCTTAATTTGAATTCCAAACACCCAAATGGCAAAATTAACATCAGTGTAATACAATGTAATTAATGTGACGTAATGTCCGGCTAACCTGGTATTGTTTCAGTGACGTAAAATGACCCTCCGATTTGGCTTTGCTCTATTTTCGGCAAGTCTTGCAAAATCGGCTTCAAACCACAAATTCGAGAGACGCCATCTCGATTACTCGAATCTCGATGGAACCTCGTACGATGTCCAATCTTGATGCAACCCTGGCTTTACGGACCTTCAGCAACAGCTTCCCTGTAAATTTTACCTTGCAAAGGGCTGCATATGCTGGCGCCATCCAATCGAAGGACGCCACGGAAATTACGGACTTGGTGACGACTTCTTCCTTCAAATTGCTACAGCCAGGTACTCAGGAAAGTCTGCTTTAAGCGTAGCACATACGATTCTTCCTGGTCGATACCTCCAAGTAGTCGAAAAGGGGGTTTGAAGTTTATCGCACTTGAGCAAATCTTGCAGCTGGCTATCCCGCTTTACTGGGAACTGTTATCACTATAACAATTACACTTAAAGATGCCCTGCACACTGGTGAATATGGAAAACACTTTTTGGCTCATACAAATAACTTTTTTATTGACAGTTTTACACCAAAACTGGGAGCACTTCTTGCACCCAACGTAAAAGTTAAAGGCTTGTTTTTGATATTAAACAATTGACTATTTTGTATCCTAGTCACCCAGTAAACTGTTGTTTCTTAGGAATTGTCACTTTTACACTTTAAATCTCTGCTTTCTAATCACTTCAGTTTTAAATGCACTGCAAGATGTTTGTTTCCTTTAATAGGTAGCCTAATTGCTCTTTGCAATCTTTACTTCTTCGTACTGCTTTGCACTGTTCCTTTACCTTCAGTTGTCTTGCCGTTTGTGGGTAATACAAACCTTTAATTTTAACGCTCATATAATTTTTGTACTTCACAAACCATCTCTGTATTATATTGTAACGTTTCGCCCAGCGCGAAAGCGAGTTTAGAATTTAAATTAATTCGCGCGTTCCCCCATGGCGTATTTCATGTTAGGTATCGGGGCGCTGCATCTTTAGTCTGCGCAGTCAAAGATAAACGACGTCATCGCGAGGACAGAATTTTCTGAGAATTTGTCCCGAACCTTTTCCAGACGTGATTCCGCTCCGGGCTCTTCGAGAATTTTCCTAATCCTATCTCCTAGCCTAGTCTCACTTAGGAGGGCCAGCGTTTCTGTTTCCTGGAAAAATCCGAGAGCATAAAAGCGGGTGTCTAGTCAAAATCACTCGGGAATAATCCCTCCGGTCAAAACCACTACGGTCACAATTATTCCAACAAAAACCACTCCACCATAATTACTCCTGCAGAAAACCACTCCGGATAAAATCACTTTGGTCAAAACCACGCCCGTACAAAATCACTCCATCACAAAACCACTCCTGTACAAAACCCCTCGCATAATAAATCAGAAAAATTTGGGCATTTACATTATCATATTCCTGACGTGAGTTTGGTATGATTCCCAGGGTTGCACAGTCATATTTTTGGCGGCATCACACCGTAGGACGGCGTCCAGGTTGTCAGAGTTTTCTGACTTATGCAAACCAAGTCAATAAAGCTATTTTAACGCTTTCGCTCTAAACTGACTTAGAGGCAGATAATTTGATTTGAAATAATTGCCACTTTAATGAGTGTGGTGCTTCAATCAAATCACTACCCTATAGAGTATAAACATTAATTTTATTTTTTATTTTATTTACATTCATTTTATTGCGATACTAATCTTGTTTCATGGAAAAAATAAATTAAGCACCACTAATAAAGTCATTGCAATTTAAAATATTCTTTTCAATAAGATGAATTCAGGTTTCGTAGCTTCTATATTAGGAGTTATAAATCAATAAAAATTATTCCTAATATACAGTGTGTCCAAGATAAGGATCTCGTTTATAGCAAGATATACAAATTTGGTAAACTAGGAAAAAGTGACGTAATTAAAGGATAAATAAAATGATGCTTACAAATCCTTACAGATTATGTAAATTTTTTATACGGTATTTCGTTTCCGAGCGTCCATCATCAATTTCGGTTTATTAAATACAGTTCTTATTTTCTGGTGTCAAATTTTAGCTACCCTTTTTACTTTTTTTATCCAGTTTCGCTCTAACTTTATTATTAACGCCAGAAAAAATAGAATTGACAATCCAAAAATTCGGGTTTTTAAGATAACCCAAAAATGAGAAACCGTATCGAGAATTTCTAGGCGTCATTTTGTTAGTACTTTAATCACCCACATTTGTCCCTATTTAACCAAATTTGTATCACTTCTCATTAAAGAGATCCCCATACTGGCCGTCTTTATCTTGGACACACTGCATTTACCTTTTTTTAATCCACTCACTAGTGTAAAAGATCACTCACTGAGTAAGTCAGACAAATAATAATTACCTTTATATTATTATCGTTTATTTATTAAAAAAAAATGATATACGAGGGTCAAGCTACAATTGGAGAATAAAGGAAACGGTTAACATTTTTTAGGATTTTATTTTAAATATGCTCAAAGTAATTCCCTTCTTTCATTCAATCATCTTCTTTAGGAACACCTTCCAAATAATCATGAACCGCGGTATCAATCTCTTCCTCAGACGAAAACCTTTTACTCTGCAAATATCTTGTAGGCCCATAAAATAGCCAAAAGTAGCACATTGCTAAACCAGAGGAGCACGGCGGGTGTTCTATTTCTTTTACATTTTTCCAGTCAAAACCTGCAGTGTTAAAGCAGCCTTATGGGACGATGCATTTTCATAATGTAGCATAATTTCCTTCTCTGGAACTCAATTGAACATTTCAGGCAAACATTTTTCAGTGTATCATGTAGCTATAACTGTATTTTGTCCATCTATCTTAATTGCATTGACTAGACCCGTACTTTTAAAGAATACCTCATGCTTAACTTTTTTCATAGCTTGCTGCTTCTTGGTCATTGCTGGAGGTTCTTCATCTTCTTAAATTCATACACGACTCTCTTGGCGGGTAGGTATGTCGAAAATGGGAATATAAATTTCGTCACTCATCGGAATATTGGACAAAAATGTTTGTTTGCCATTACTTAGGAGATATAAATCTCATGGCCAATTCTGAAACGCTCACTTTTTCAGGAATCCGAAAGCCAATGCGGCACAAAACGATTGATATTTTTTTTAAATTTTGGTGATAGTGTATGCTTGTGTTAACAGCTGAGGATCTAATCTTGCATTGATGCTCTATTACCGCATAACTTGCGTTACCGCCCTCTTCAATTATTTTCTTAACACTAGCAATGCTTTTTTCGGTACCTAACGGTCGTAAGAGCATGCTCTGCTCCTTTTT
Organism: Agriotes lineatus; assembly: GCA_940337035.1. Classification (NCBI taxonomy): domain Eukaryota; kingdom Metazoa; phylum Arthropoda; class Insecta; order Coleoptera; family Elateridae; genus Agriotes; species Agriotes lineatus. The sequence continues at coordinate 83,069,221 of OW679196.1, read as the reverse complement.
GATGCTGAGCAAAATTTCTTTCAAGTTAAAATTCTTTATACCATGGTAATTTGTAACAAAAAAAGATGCGTTTTCACTAAAAGCGGAGTCTAAATTCTCTTTGCACTCATAAGCGCTTAAACATCTTTTAAAGTCATAATAAATCATGAATCGAATATGATCTTTGGTTAATTTTATTTTTTGACTTAATGCCATTTTAAAAAATTAACAACTGGGGTTCTAACTAACGTAACTTCAACAACTAAACCTTAAATGGCAGATAAATAGTTACTCTAAATAATACTGTATGTTTTGTTTTTCACGGCCTAGTAGATTGTCTTATTCTCAATAATTATAGCTTGGCCCTCGTATACTATATACCGGGTGACAAAGAGATTAAGGCCATGCTTGTATCTCCTTTATTTATTAATCGATTTGGGTGAAATTTTATATGTGGATATTAGACATAATTTGTGATTGATCGATAGATATAGTTGAAATGGTCAACTTCCGGTTTTACCGGAAGTGTTATTAACTTTGATTTTTTAAATTGATCACCCTATATATTTTAGGTTTTTAGAATATACGGCTCAAATTACATATGATACTCTTGTTACATTTTTATTTTGATTAAAACAATCTTTTTTCAAATTTTATTTAGTCTCAGAAGGCTTTGATTGGAGAAAATGTTTTCTAAATGACTCTAGTAACCCATAATAATACCTATCTTATTAATTTGATCAATAACAAATCGTTTATGAAGGAATAAAATTTGCTAAACGTGTTTTTTGAGAAAAAGTCAATTTTTTAGATGGCACCTACCAAGAGCCATCATGCCATTAAATAGAAAATGTAATTTCCAATCTAACGATATGCATCATGCACGACTTTATCTTTATAAAAAATGGAAAAATGTTGAATTTATAAATTTTTCAAATAAATATTTTGGGAAATACCTACGCAAATTTGGCAACACCGTATGTAATTTGAGTCGTAGATTCCGAAAAACATAAAATATACGGAACACCCATTTAAAAAATCAAAGTTAATGACATTTCCGGTGAAACCGGAAGTCGGCCATTTTGATTATATCTGTCTCTCAATCCGAAATTATGTTTATTATATCCTTGTAACAACTTTCATCCAAATCCATTGATAAGTATAGGAGATAGAGATGCAAATAGAAATGAAATATTTAAATTTAAATTATGGACAACTCCCCGTAGAAAGGCATTTTTATCACCTGGGTCGTATCTCTGTACACAATTTAATAACCTGGTGTTAACGTCGCGATAGACTTTTTTTGAGCAGCTGGATTTCTTCCTTGGAAGTAATCTTCTATTAAAACTTCATTCAATCCTTGCTCTTTCTTCAATTTGTCGATCAATTTCTATGTACTCGGGTGATGCGCTCCTACCATTTCGTTAAACCTTTTGTGCCACCCTTCCACAGAATTATTAGTGAATGGAAGATTTTCTACGACCGCCTCATGACAATTCCAGTTATCTTCAAAGTAATTGCAAATTTCCAATAAATCAGGATCATAATACTGACTTTCACGAAGTTTATCAAATGAAGCAGTCACATCTTGGACAGGAACGAATGCAATAGATGCCAACATTCCTACCTGTATCTCGTAATCAACCTAACAATTCACTAACTGCATACTGAATGACTAATGAATTAGTTAGACGATTCTTGCCTTTTAAGCTCAGTCATATTTCTTAGGACAATTTTAAACAAATGATTCGTATTATTCTGCCTAATCTGCCTAAGTATCCTCGTTCTCAAGGTGCTCAAACAACACGAACCGCCAAAGAGCATGGCCATCGCGTGGATCCTTGCTCGAGGTCACAAGATGCAAGGCACATTAAGCCAGATAATGCTGGGTGTTTATCCACAAAGACTACGCAGTCTAAGCCGTAATTCTAGGTTAACAAGAAAAATTGGATTACGTTTTGCGTTTTTAAAGCACACTCCCTCCCTCCCAGTGATATCACCAATAATTGAGGGTCTTTTGTACCTCCATGCCAGCCGTGCAAGGTGGAACGAATGATTTATTCCCCTAGAATTTAAAATGGATTGGAGAAAGAATGCATGCTTGTTATACTATTGCTAACTCTAAGTTAAAAGTATGTATGAACCGTTTTATACTCTTACTTAGGCTTGGTCGGCATAGTATAGGTTTGCAATCACCGAAGTAAGATGTTTATGAACACTTATGTTCTTGTAGCTTATTTCCTTTTTGAAGACTATTTTTATTTAATACTTTTTGTAGAACATTTTTTAATTCCCCATGAAGTCTTACAAAGAAATTTGGGATTCAAAGACATAATTGAAACGTCTGCAGTATCTTTCTTTATAAAAATAATCACAATTCAAGAGACTCCAAGTAGTAGAACTGAGTACAATTCATTCATATAAATGCTTCAATTTTACATATTGCGCTTAAGAACTAGAATCACGAGTAAGACTAACGTTTCTGGAACGTGTAACAGAAAATAAAATGAAGATTGAATCAAAGTCTTTTACACTACAGGGATTAGGGGATTGCCTGTTCCGTTTTCGTTTTTTACATCGCCAGACCTACATCTCTCTTGCCTCTTGGATTGTATTTAAGGATTTTCTTTCAATTTTCATCAAAATTATAGGCTAGATTGTCAAGCTTCAATATATACATTCTATCATTTATGCATATCTTAAGATACGAATTCAAACTTTTACATGTAATTGACACTAATTAATTAACGCCCCTTTGTTTGCATATTTTAGCAGGTGCTTGCATATTGTAGCATAAATCAATTTTTTTGCGAAAATTTACTAGGATTGCTTTCAGATATTCGGAATGTAAAAAATAACGTGAAAGTGGTATTTGCCAACAATCTTCGAACAAAGCAAGTAAATTATTATTTTCTTAGTTTTGGGATAAAGTAAGTGTGTGAATTTAATTCAGTAATGGAGAAAAAAGCTGGTTATACTAGTTTAAGTAATATCATCCACGTTCTGAATGGTCAACATCTAAGAACATGTTTTCAGACAGAAGACATGAGTTTCTTCATGAAAATGTTGAACGGGATTTAGTTGTAAAATGTTTTTATAGGGGTGATTAGTTTAAAAATTTTATTTGTATTAGCTATGTTTTTTATTGAAATAATTGCCTGATTATTACTATGTAAATCATTGTGAGAATTATTAAAATGAGTAACAAGGAAGATCAAATGCGTATTCTCTCTTTTTTCATGTTTATTATTGGTTAATGATTAGTCGACCATTATCTGACACGTTTTTGCTGTATACATAAAAGAGACGGCATATACATATGCATATTTCTAAAATATTCTGCATATTTTTTACATATTATCTCAAAATAGTTTGCATATATATGTGCATATTTTGGTAATAATGGACCGTATTTATCTCTTTCTCCATTTATAACAATATCGATTTGAATGATATTAGGTCTGATACTCCATACGGGTATAAGTCGTCTTTGATATGATATTGACTATTATTGGTGAACTAGATGTACATTTATTTATTACGCTTTAGACAAAAAAACGTTGTTTTGAACAGGTGTAATCTAAACGCATAGATGCTGAGAAACAAAAAGTGGCTATTTACAACAGTGATTTTCTTGGATTTAGTCTCAGTAAAATGTTATTTTAATAAATATGATTAATGCAGTCATGTGTTTTATTATACATTTTTATCATTAAAGAGATAACCGCACCCTTTGTTTTGTTATGGAAACTTTACTTCACCACTGATAATGGGTTTTTCACATCGAGCTGACGACAGGAAAATAATTATAACACGCTTCTGCTAAATTTAAATATCGATGTAATATGAACACGACAATAATGTTACAGTTCTCCGTACTTCATCAACAGATAAAGCATTATTTTAACATTGCAATGTACCTATCTTAATTTTCCTTCTAAAATGTCATGAAAATGCTATGGAATTTTATTAATATAGGTAAGATAGAAAGTTACCTAAATATGAATTTTTAAAGTAATTCCAAACAGCTTAGATGTATATTCTGGAATAATTATAAAAAGTAATAGTCGTAATTAAGCATATACTCATAATTATAAAATTTGGCCCTTGGGGCAGTTATTTATCAACTTAATAAAATGTGGACCTGTTCTGCTGTACGATGGAGTAATACTTATTAAGGGCGAAAAAATAAATAGCATTTACTCTTTATTTTGTTTAAACATTCATATACAAACGCAAAATCATTTAGCAAAATCATTTAGCAAATTTATCGCGAATGTTTAATAAACTGCTCAAGTACAGGTCTAAAGAGTAGCTTCAGCACTGCGAAAACAACGGTTGACCTTTCGCCAAAACCAAATAGCGCATGAAGGTGCTCGGGACCTTAGCAACAACTTTGCCCCCTTTCAAAATTTCGATATCTGTAGCCGTTCGAAAGTTACAAGCGATCCAGACAGACGGACGGACGGACGGACGGACGGACGGACGGACGGACGGACAAAACGTTCGCATAAGTACGCTGAAGCTACTAATAAGTGGTATACAAAAATATAAAATTTGTTGTATTGAGAAGTTATATAATGCAATGCAAGATAGCTTGCTTATAAATTAAAAACAAAATTATAATCAAGTGTTCTTTTAAATCTGATTACTTTTGGTTTTAAAAGATAGACTGCAGCAGGTATTAAACGTGAAGGAAATTTTCAAAAAAGAATTAAAGTTATTGTAGCAAACTTGAACTTTGAGATTTGCGTAAGTGAATCTAAAAAACTGCAAACATATATTTTTAGTATCCCCCCCCCCCCCCCCCCTCCCCACCTTTATCAGTAACTAAGCACTCCTATGACTATCGGTAATACATATTAATCGAGACTTGTTCCCCTTCAAAAGGTTAAAAAGCAAGGGCCTGGCAACAGACAAAATATTTTTTATTCTTACATAAGCTTAAGGGTTCTCTGTAATTACATTCCTTTATTAGCCGACGAACATGTAGATAATTAAAGTTCAAAAATGTAAACATGTTGGATAATCGAGTAAAAAATAGCATATTATTAAATGTATTACGGCTGGGTAACATAATTTTATAATCTTGTATTAATCAATTACGTGCCTCTTCACAGACCAAACACAATATTTGATGTCGAAGATGCTTCGACAAGATTATGATTCACGTTTTTAGATTATAACAAACATTTAAAACCAAGTTTTACTTACAAATGCACATTCTCTGTCAGTAAATGTGGCTCTTATTCTGCCAAATTTCTATTTCTTCAATTTGCACTTAGAATATGGACGCTTTGAATAACTCTATGCTGATTTTTGTTGTACCTATTTTAATTTGAAATGTTTGTAAAGCCCAAGTCCAGGGAAGCGTCATTTATAGCGCATTTTTGTATACAGGGTGTCTGGTAACTAGTGTGCAATATTTTGGGATGTTATAGAAGAGATCATTTTGAATCGAATTTGATAATAAAAACAAGTGGCCATTTCTTATCCATTTCGTAAATATAGAGTGTTGACGTTTGAAAAATGGGAAAGATGAACCCCCGAAACTGCTTGTGTCGATGACATGCATACAATTGCTTTGAGATTTTTTTTATCGTAATGACACCTAAATCTTCACCAACAGGCGAAGTTCAGATCGTTCAGAAACCAGCTCTTCTACCACTTAACCCAGAGTACACATTTTTATGTGATTGTTAAATCTAAGCTTAGAATCAATTATTAAGCCAAGGTTCCTGCAATCCACAAGATGTAATATATTCCCAGCAATTCTAATTCAGTTAAGTTTTTTTTGTAAAATAATATAAATTGGATATCTGTGGGTCTATAAAAAGTGAACGCTGTTCGCACACTTTTATACGATTTCGCAGGTCATCAAACAGAAAAGGCCCTAGTACAGAACCTTATGGGACACCGTAGTTAAAGGTTTTAAAATCTGAGAAGCCATATACTCTGCGTTCTACCCGTCAAATAATTTGAAATTAATTTTAGTGTTGACTAAAACCGAAGTAATGCATTATAGCAAGCAAACTATGTTTGATGATATCAAACGCTTTGGTAAAGTCAAGAACTACTAAAATTATGGCATCATTATTGTCTAAAGATTTCATAATTCCATGCGTGACGTTAAGGAGGGTCGTAGCGCATCTATAATTTGGTCTAAACACGGATTGAGTCTGTGGTAATATATTAAATTTATCAAGATGTTGCCTCATCTGGAGCGCAATTATATATATAATAAAGCACTGTGAGCCTAGGAGGCTCATGGCTTGGTTTGGTTTGCAATTTTTGCGCTACGAGCTCAGCCCGTCCATGGCTTGATTTACAATTTCCTTCCATATTTTCTTATTTGTTGCCATTCTCTTCCAGTTGATCACTTTTAGGCTCCCGATGTCCAGTTCCACCTCTTTTCTCCATCTGTCCCTTGGCCGTCCTCTTTTCTTTTTTCCTCCACTTTTGCTATCCAGTATTTTCTTTTGAGTCCTGTCCTCTGGCATTCTCCAAACGTGCCCCAACCAGCGTATCCTTTGTGCCTTTATGACACCCGTTATACTTGGTTCCTTATACAGCTGTTTAAGTTCGAGATTTGTTCTTCTCTCCCAACCGTCTTGTCCTCTCTTGCCTCTAAATATTTTCCTTAAGACTTTTCTTTCCCAAATCTCCAATACTTGTATGTCCGATTGTCTCAGTATTACTTGTTAAAAAAATTGAGAATATGGGTGAAATACTAATCGACCTCAGCTCTTTGTATTCCGTAGGATTCTTGACTTTTGGCAAAGGTAAAACATTGGCAGTTTTCCACATGTTTGGAAAACTGTTCTTTAAAATACAAGTATTAATTAAATGCACCAAATAAGGTACCTATTATTTCTGCAAAACACAGCTGTAACATATTCAAATTTGTACCATCAACACCCATGGCATTGGACCGAATCGTTTGGCAACTTCACATATATCATATTCTTCAACCAGCGTAAAATTCAATACATCATTAATACCATTTTTGATATTATTTTTCTAAAACTCGATTAAGTCTGTGTCAGTGTCTAGATTAATTATATTTTCAATGGATTTGATAAAAAAATATTGATAGCATTAAGATTGTTAACGTTGTTGATAATACATTTTGTGTGAACTATGAATACCTAAACTGTTAATCATCTTCCATAAGTATTTGTCATTATTTTTGTTAATGTTAAATTCAAAAAATGCTTTCTTTATAGTAATTAAAATGTGCCACCTCTCTGCTTTTTTCAAACCGAGCTAGAGCTCTATCCCTTAAGTACATCATTTTTCTAATGTTCACGGTGCTTTTACTTTTTAGTGGATGAAAATTTTCTTTTATGATTTCCTAGAAAGTTTTCCATTAGACTTTTATGGGCAATCCAGGCTTCCTCTATAACATCAGTAATATTCGCTTCAAACTGACTATCGTACAAAATGTTTTACAGTTTGTAAATTATTTGCTTTTTTCTCCATATTTAAAAATCTGTATATTGTGCATGTTTGCAGCTAAACAACTTGTATAAAAAATACGACATTGCAAACAAACATAACACACACTTTGTAAAGTATTAATTCCTTTACTTACTTCAATTTGTTCTGCTCAATTTGTCAAATATTAAGAAAAAACACACAACACTTTCGAATAAGTAATTGAATTTGGCACAAAAGTTAGGTGCGTATAGCGGTTAAGGGTGCCACTTTGAGCACTTTGTTTCGAATATTTATTTTAACCGCTCTGTATCTCTACAATCGATCAGAAGCAAACACCTGTTTATTATTTTTTGCACTACCATTTATTTTTACTTGCTTTTGGGTTCATTATCTGTGCCGAAAAGACCAACTCCCGTATTCTGGTTGATTGGTATGACAATAAAATGACAAATCCATTATGAATATAACGGTACTAGGACTGTTATAGAATATTGTTTTGTGTTTTTGTACTGTAATAACAACAATCACGCACTTTATTTAGGCAAACAATATTTGTAATAGTCAAGGGTAATTTTATTTTTATTAGTTGATAGCGCAAAAAATGCTATACGAGACTCGCGCGTTACTAGTCCAGTCGTTGAAGGTAAAAATATGCTATTACCTCAGAATTCTTTGAAACTTAACCGATTGACGTGAAATTTGGTGAGTGGTTAGGGGATGGCTCAAGGAGCAAAAGTGACATAGCGCCGATGTGCGGTTTTACCCTGAGAGTGGATGCCACCCCTTCTCGGGGGTGGAAATTGTTCACTTAAAATAACCCGGGAAATGGATAGAGGGATAAATTCTAAGTAAAAAATGTTCTATATAGTTTCTTCGATAGATCGATATTTTTCGAGCTATTCGCGATTGAAAACTTAGATTTTTCGTGATACAAATGCATGTTTTTGGACGGTTTTTCGCGAATAAGTCGAAAACTTCGCGTTCTATCAAATAAGTTTCAATAACCAAAAATGAAGCTTAGGAAACAGCAAAGAGATTGGTGTTTTTATGAATGCTTTAGGTCCAAAATAAAAGAAGTTATGGCTCGTTGAAGAAGATTTTTTTTGCAACAACTTTGTTCGAAGTAATCAACGTTAATTAACGAAAAACCGATGCATTTTTCGGGAAAAACTTATAGAACATTTTTTGTAGTGATTGAAAAGACCTTTAAAATGAGCACTGTTAAAAGTCGATTGCATTATAACTAAGTGAGTTACGATGCAAAAACGGTGGGTCACTCGAATTTTTGAAAAGAAATTGAGAGCTAAAATCCCAGCCATTCCACCAAAATTGATATTGACCATTATCCCTTTACAAATTACTTTATTTTAGTATTACTCATGCAATCCAAAAGTTTATCGACATGCGCAGACTGCATATTCAAAAAGTAAAGGGTTGAAGGGCTCGGGAGGGGTGGTCCGCGCACTATAATGCAAACTTCTAACATTTATATCTACGTTATTTTTTTTCCTACAGAAATTAAAAAAAAACCTAAAATGTTCGTTAAGAAAAAATCCACATTTTTGTACTATATTATTTTTTACGTTTTTTTCTTTAGTTTTAGGTATTTTCAAAATAAGGTATTTTTTTAAGAAATTTGAAAAATACGTTTTCAATTTTCATCATATTTTTTTCGAAAAATACGCATTCTAACCCGCCCAAACTTTTGGATTACATAAGTAATACTAAAATAAAGTAATTTGTAAAGGGATAATGGTCAATATCAATTCTAGTGGAATGGCTGGGGTTTTATCGCTCATTTTTTTTTCAAAAATTCGAGTGGCCCACCGTTTTTGCATCGTAACTCGCTTAGTTATAATGCAATCGACTCTTAACAGTACTCATTTTAAAGGTCTTTTCAATCACTACAAAAAATGTTCTATACGTTTTTCCCGAAAAATGCATCGGTTTTTCGTTAATTAACGTTGATTACTTGGAACAAAGTTGTTGCAAAAAAAAATCTTCTTTAACGAGCCATAACTTCTTTTATTTTGTACCTAGAGCATTCATAAAAAAACCAATCTCTTTGCTGTTTTCTAAGCTTCATTTTTGGTTATTGCAACTTATTTGATAGAACGCAAAGTTTTCGACTTATTCGCGAAAAACCGTCCAAAAACATACATTTTTATCACGAAAAATTTAAGTCTTCAATCGCGAATAGCTCGAGAAATATCTATCTATCGAAAAAACTATATCAAGCATTTTTTACTTAGAATTTGACCCTCTATCCATTTCCGGGATTATTTTGAGTGAATACATTTCCACCCCCGAGAAGAGGTGGCATCCACTCTCAGGGTAAAAGCGCACCTCGGCGCTATGTCACTTTTGCTCCTTGAGCCATCCCCTAACCACTCACCAAATTTCACGTCAATCGGTCAAGGTTCAAAGAATTCGGAGCGGAAAACCTTCAACGACTGGACTATACGTGCGTTATTGGATCAGGCCTCAAAAAATAGCAAAACTTGGCCCTTCGAGTCTCTTTTTTCTAAATTTTTCTCGGCCTGTTCTAAGGCTCTTACCGATCTTGTAACGTAATATACTATAATACTACATTCAACTCAAAATTATCTTTCTCATAAGTTCCCAAAATATGGCACTCTAATAACTAAACACATTGTATATATCAAAATGCGTTCTTTAGCTATACTTTTACATATTATTCCGACAGATTTTATGATATCGAAACAAATTTTTAATCTAAATGCATTTATGCATGAATCAGCAGACGTTTGTCTTGGCACATTTCCTGAAAAATATACCTTTCGGTGCCAGATTGGCGTCTTTGGCAGGTAAGCAAGTATTATAAGAGGATTAGCTCGTATGTAACGAAATATCTGAATTTTTAATTAAGTCTGCATAATTGTTTCTCAAATTTTTATATCTTAAAGACAAATATTTGCATTCCTACGTGCACATTTATTATAATTCTCTACTGCATAAAAATATTTTTCTGTATATAATAGTCTTATCATGAACTGATATTTTTGATATTGTTAGAGTTTAGCTATTTAAAGAACGACTAGTTCTTAAAAAATATTTTAAAAATCATGTTCTGATGTAGCTCTTTTCCATATATTTTAAATCCGCAGGGTGAGTACAACGTACAAACATCCATTTTATAACAAAAATCTGTTTGTTGTGTTCATTGAAAATAAAATAAATTTTAGCGAAATCAATTAATTTTGTTTGGATGACTTTGACTGGTGACATTATCGGTTCTTTAACAAAATTTAGTAGATCCAGTAATCTGTTTTCAGCAGCATTAATTGAATATTGAAAATAACATTCATTACATCATTACTAAGTATCTACCCGAAATCTACAAGGTTATAAACAAATATGAAAAGGAATCAATCAAATATAGAGATTGTGACCTATACAGTGAAATCTTCCTTACCGGACACCTCTAATAAGCGGACACCTCTCTTACACGGACATTTTGTTGGGAACCAACTTACTTGCATTAACTTTACTAATAAAATTTTCTCTATTAAACGGACACGGACACCATTTTTCGACAATTTTTAGACTGTGAATCTCTCTTGTACGGACACTTCAAAATGCAGGGCCAGCTAATGTCGTGAAGCGTCAAAACAATCCATAAATCAAACATTTAATGATCATGTTGTTAAATTATAGAATTCTTTTGCAATACGGGCGATATTAAGTCAACTCAAATCAGCGTTATGACCGCAAAACAATCCATGTCCCTTGATTTTAGAGGCTTGCTATTCAAAACTACTTTGCCTTTTGCGTGGGCAGCCCATTATCATAAAAATAAAAATAGGAAGAATTGTTCCTGCTTGCTTTTATGGAATGAAAGAATAAGAAAACTAGGCTCAGGGCCCCCCGCGACCGCGGAGTCTGCGGGTATCAAGTTACGCCACTAATCGATTCGAACCAGAGAACGATTTATCCTTATCGGTAATGGCTGGACTGTATAGGAATATCCCAGAAATCGAAGAAGTCAACCCTGACGAATTTGTAAACATTGACAAAGAAATAACCCTGGAAGATGATGTAACCGAAATTTCAGGTAAATCAGCTGCCATTGATGTGCAGTTGACAGAATTAGAAAACGATGACGATTTAGAAATTTATGAGAATGTAATCAAGACCTACAGGGAAGCATTAACAGTGAAAATTTTTAAATGTTTTGGTAAAGAAAGTACGTATTCAAATTGTCAAAATATTTAGAAATACATGCGGAAAATATAATAAGCAGTCAGAAAAAACCTTTACCTCAAACGAGTATTTTAGATTTTGTAACAACTATTACATAACTTTGTTTCAATTATTTTATTATTCCTATCTGTATTGTTAGCGCGTATACCTTTGCATAATACACAACTTTTTTAAACATAAAAATCGGGAGTGTGCTTCCCTAGACTTTCTCGCATTCGCCTTGGTACTGATAACTATTGGTGTTTAACAGTTGTATAAGTATCTATCTATGTTTACATTAAAAACGTTCTGCGTAAATACAATTTTATTTTAAGTTTTGTGCCCCAAAACAACTTACTTATCTGCCTTTTCGCTACGCGCCTGTACAAATATATGAAAGTATGTGTATGTATAATACGCGCATTGCCCGGGAACCACGAACGAGGACGCTGCAGATTTAAGTTCCCATTACCTCTTAGGTTAACCTATCATACTGAAATTTTATATCTGGGAGTTTTTCTCAATAATAAATGTATATGCAAAATTTTGTGCAAATACCTTGAAGCAAACTGGTACTTTACTTGAATGGATACCGCTACCTGTTTAGGTAAAATGCCACTTCCGGTTAACCGATCATGCTGAAATGTAATATCTGGTAGTTTTTATACATAAGAAATGTATGTACAAAATTTTGTTTAAATATCTCGAAGCAAACTGGTACTTTACTTGAATAAGTACCGCTACCTGTTTAGGTAAAGTGCCACTTCCGGTCAACCGATTTCGCTCAAAATTTGATAGGAATCTACAAATTTTGAATAATGACTATGTACATAATTTCAAGGGTCTAGCTTATTTCGTTTTTAAGTTATCGTGTTCACACACACACACACACACACACACACACACACACACACACACACACACACACACATACACACACACACACATACACACACACAGACATAATTCGAAAAATGGTTTTTTCGGACTCTAGGAGGTCTAAAACGTCAAGATTCGTCAAAATCTCGAAGTCGAATTTTTTGACGATTACAATACTTTCTCTATACTGCGAGAAAGTAAAAATGGATTTTCCTCTTAAGCGGACGCCTCTAATAACCGGACAAAAACTTTGGCACCGTGCGTGTCCGCTTATGGGAGATTTCACTGTATATGTATAAAGGATTCCTTTCGTCCTTCGAAGTAATCCCGCTCGATTTCTATGCACTGTTTACATCGACGATATAGGTCCCGGAAAGCTTGTTTAAACTTGTCGCAATGACATACTTCAGTTCGGCGGTAACATTTCGTTGAATGTCTTCCACCTCGTCAAAGCGGCGGCCCTTCATGTTCAATTTGAGCTGAGGAAATAGCATAAAGTCTACTTTAGACAGATGTTCCAAGACGGTGACACTTTTTTCGCCAAAAATGCGCAGCAACGTTATCGTGTAAAAGATGCTGCTTGCCGGAGGCTGCCAAATAGGGGCACCTGACGGATACGTTTTAGTAAACGCTTAACGACGCTCTTGTAGTACAGGCTAGTAACGGTGACACAAATTCCTTGTGATTGATGCATTAACTGTCGAAAAAAATGATCAGTATGGTCTTCACCTTCAATTTTTGGAAACGAAATTTCTTTAGTCTGGAAGACGTCCTCGATCGTCATTCAATTTCATACTTTGTCTCCTCCTTTCTGGAGGGTACTGAAAGCACCAAAACTCGTCACCAATAGCAATTAAATCCAGGAAATTTAAGCCAATGTCGGCCGTTGTAATGAAGTCGCGAGAGCTGTCCACTCGATGCGCTTTTTGCCCAGGGACCAAGTTGTGCGAGATAAATTTGGCACAGATCTTCCTTTTCCCCAAACTCTTCTACAAATAGTCCTAATAGTTCCATGGCTAATTCCCAATTTCTGATCCACCGTTTTCAATCGGTCTGAGGCCACAAGTTTTCAGACTTTGTCGATCGTTTCGAGATTTCTGTCTGTATTAGGACGACCAGACTTCAGATCATCGGATAGGTGCTTCCACCTTCACGAAATCGGGAAACCATTCGATGATACGAGTACGGGACAAGGCCTCTTCACCGTACACAGTTTCTAAAATTTCGAATGTCTCGGCAGTAGCGTTTTCCCCACTTTGAAGCAAAACTTGATGTTCGCTCTCTGCTTCATGTCTTCCTTGAGTTCCACGTGGCAGCTACACTAATTTGTTTACTCGCATGCACAGCCTACCATACAAGCTTGGATAGACGCCGATTTAGCTATTTGTGAACGAGACCCCAACCTACAATTTACATATCATTCTGAGATATACAGGGTGATTCATAATTAGTGATCAAACTGAAATTATAGATTCCTTATGCCAAAAGAAGACAAAAAGTCTACATAAACATATGTACTTAACCAAACGGTTACCTAGATACAGGATGTTGCTTGTTGCAAAAATGAAATAATTGTTGCCAATGATTAATACTCACAGGGCATATCAAATGCAGCAATAGATGTTTAGATACCTTTGGCGGTATTCCCTAGCTGCACCACGTGCGTTACCGTCACAATACCCATAAATAAACACCATATCAGTATACTCCTCTGAAGTAAACCATCAAGTAATTAACGTAGGTACAGTTTAACAATCAAAACAAATCCATTATTAGAACATTTACAAAACACAAATAACGTACTACTGATGAATATCTGTCAGATTTAACGCACATTTTGTTTTGGCTGCACTTGATATGCCTTGTTATTATTAATAATTGGAAACAATTATGTTGCTTTTGCAACAAGCAACAGCCTGTATCTAGGTAACCGTTTGGTTAAGTACATATGTTCATATAGACTTTTTGTCTTCTTTTGGAATGAGGAATCTACCATTTCAGTTTGATTCACTAATTAGGAATCACCCTGTATAGTTCTTTATAGCATCCTCAGTTGCGCTAGGCTCTTTTCATAGTTGTTCCACGTCTTAATCTTATTACTTTTTGCAGTTATTTGATTTTGTGCCCTTAAATTATAGTGTTTCTAATAAAAATTAGTAGGAACTGCAACGGTAAGCATGTATTTCTTGATATTTTTGTTATCTATACAACTTCACGCAGTAATGCGATTACACAGTCTACAGTAAATCAATATCTGACACGATTTGTATAGATTAATACAGTTTTGTGAACGCATCATACAAATTTGCAGTAAAGACGTCATTTATGTAAATAGTATAGGTAGCAATACCAGTAGATACTAATAAATTATATTATTAATTTGATCATTCTGAATTTGTTGTTGCAAATTTTCAGGCAAAATTATGTAAAATTTATGTTGCTGAAAGCATAATTAATTACAAAATCTTCTAAATTATCGAAAAAAATCACTTTAAAAACCAAATAACAATTTTTGTTACCTTTATTTGCAAATATATGTGCTATGTTTACTCTGTCACATGCATTTAAGTGATTTTTAATGTATAAAAGTAGAAAAATTCAATTATGCCGTTCTTGCGATGGTATGACATAAAAATCTAGATCGGCTTTAAAATAATTACAATTTATTCCTCTAGGTCAAATTAAAATTGCAGGCTCAATTAAACAAGGTTTTTTTAATTGCTAGCTCGTTAGTCATTAATGATATAAAATTAATAACATGAACAATGCACCGCAAACATATACTTAATGCTCGTAATTAGACTGAACAGGTAGATTTTCTTTCACTAACTCAAATATTAAGGTACTAAATTATTGAAATGCAAGAGAAATGTTATCTAATCGAATAAGACAAAAATGATTGATTTCTTATTAATGTTGCCAATAAATTATTAACAGTATCGCTCTTTCAATTCCCAAACTTGAAAAATCATTTATTTACACGAAAACTTCTTTGAAGTTTAAAGTCAATATTTTGCAATTTTTGTACACAGCTATTTTCTATGGAATTCTTTTAAATTGCATGACTTTAATTATGAAGTAAGATATGTCTCATATTTTACCTAAAAATAATATTCATTTCCTAATTGTTCTAAAAGTTTTATAATTTTATTCTTATTTAAAATTGTGCGGACTTAGTTTGAAAACGACGTTGTTGGAAAAATTTTTATGTTATGAATATGATGCCAGATTTGCTTCGCTGCGTCCTGGGAGCTGAAATTTTACTGATTAGTACTAATTCTACTTATGGGGTAAGTTACATTGCCAATTATAGGAGTTCTACTGCTTCCGCGGTCGTTCTAACGCTCGCAAAATTTTCAGCTATTTATTTCTCTTAGGTCGATGTTTACTGTTGGTCGTTATTTGGTAATATAACCTCACTTCTCGTGGGAGTCGTGGAACCACGTTGTATTTTGACTTCATCTGAGCCGTTTGTGGCCTACTAGGCGCCTACCAGTACGTTTGCTGCCCCTACTGGTGCCATTCAGCACCTGCAGTGAAGAATTCAGGAATCCGATTCAATTGCATTCTGTGAAAGGTCTCGCTTCGCAGCAGTTCTGGGAGTGCTTTGCGACCATTTAAGTAGAGGGAAGTGGATGGTTCTGGAACCTCCCCCCACCACTTGGCCTTGAGTTCAGGGCCAAGGCCACATGCAAGGCGAGGCCACGTTCAAGGCGAGGTCACGTTCAATCCCAAGGTCACATGCAAGGCGGGGCCACGTGCAAGCCCAAGGTCACGTTCGAAGCGAGGCCACCAACAGTAACCTTGAAGACTGGGTATAACATGAGGTGTAGTTTTGTGTTCAGTAGTATATCGTGTGCTGTACTAGCAAAAAACAATGGATCAAGTACAAAAGGTTGGTGAAACTGTCAAGGGGCGAGTATCAAAGAAAAAAGTGAAAGTGTTATATCCAGTATTGTTAAACGCAACAAGTTATCCGCTGAATAAGTCAAGAAATAAATCTGTGAGTTTGGGTTTGACCTGTTTTGGATCGTTTGTGCCGGGAGTGCTAATTAGTGAGATTAACAACAATTTTATACTGTTAGACGAAGGAGAGTGGCAAGTCTTTCTTAAAAATGAAGATGTGATAAACAGGCATTTTAACTATGAAAATGGAGATTTAAAACCGGTGGATATAAGTCCAGGCAAACGAATATATTTCCAAAAAATCGGAAATAAGAAAGTGATTGTGCTGCAGGAACTTAAGCGATCCCAAGTGTATCTCGGTATGCAATCAGTAGCAGAATTGTGGGGGTTGTTACCGCTGCTGGAGTCTAAAGCTGAACTATTAAAAAGTCAAAATTTTGAAAATTTCTACAGTAGTATAATCCAAGGCGTTTGGAATTTACCCGGCGACTTTAAACGAAGCATTGAGGATGCGTTACCGCCAATAAAATCCGAAAATGTATACTGCATGCATGAAATGCTAAAGTATGCTTTGGACGTCATTAGATATGATATTGTGTTTAAACAATACGCCCAACAACAGCAAACGTTGGAACAATAAGTGTTTATCATGTAGTTATAACGATGTAATAAAAAATTAAAAATTTTAAAACGTTTATTATACAAATAACTTACTGACTAACTTAGAAACTAACCTAACCTAGAACGGTGTGGGTGGCCTCACATTTGCTGTAAAAAGAACACTTAGTTTATTCAAAGAAGCAAATCAAGTTATACTTACGTAAATGACCCAGAGCATGTCTGGTAATTCTAGGTCCCTATATACTTTAAACCTACATCCCAGAAACCACCCCACCTCTAGCAGGGTGGCTTCTGGGATGTAAGTAGAATTTTTCATTAGAGCAATGTCATCCTAAAAATAAATTTATTGTGAACCAGATTTATGAGCATAAAATATTCTTACGGTCCCATATTTCTCGGCTATATGCTGCACCAATTGTATTTCTAAAATTATAAAAAGTTATTACATCAACTATTAAAATTAACACAATATTACCGAAAGCTGACATGGCAGCACCAAGAATTATTGAGTTTAGAAACTGATCTGTAAATTTCTTATATGTATACTGTTTAGAATACAAAAAAAAACAAGCATCTTACCCATTTCTCTGGTCTGATTTTATCTGAAAAATGTTTGAGAATTTAGAATAGCGAAGTAACAGTACAATGCAAAAAAATTCTAATCAAATATGTTAATAATGATGATACAAGAATTTTAAGACATGGACATATAAAATAAAACATATATACAAACATATCTTACCAATGGAGCAGATTGTTGCGGCTGAGGAAACTGTGATTTTGTAATGCAACAGCGGTTGCTTTATATACAAATCTCTCCTACTTACATCTCGACTTGGAGGGAAGGGTTGACAACTTATGCAGCAAATTTTTAATGTTTGCTAATTACGGCGCTATCTAATCATAGTTTTAAATTAACTGATTTTTTTATAACAGCATTAGCTTTCTCATAAAAAAACACGTTTTTTAATACCCGACACGGCATATTTTGTAATATGTATTTAAATTATTTATTTTAAGTAGCATAATAATTGCATATGGTGAAATTTGCTTTCTGCAGGGTAGGTCACATTTAATTTTTAATTCATATCATTTTTAATAAGTACGCGAAAAGCCAATAATGCATAACTTGTAGTAAAGTTTAATTGACGTGGTGGCATTGTTTAAAACGGTAATAATCAATAAATAATTCATGCACTTTAAAAGTGATATGAATTAAAAAATACATGTGACTAATAATATTTTTTAAAACAATAGTTAATTCGCTTCCTAGTAATAATGCAAACTACAATTTGTTATGAAAAAAGTCGTGCAAATCATAATTGGACGTATTATTTGCAAATGCATTTCTGCTTCGTAAACAAGAGTGACGTCAATGGAAAAATTTACACTTATGTTAAAAACATCTTTGACCCAGGCAAATGGTCCTTTTATTTTTTTGCTTCGACTTTGAGACGACCTGGGCAAATGCAGCAGGATGCATCTACATTTCTGTAAACAACTGACTTCAATGGAAAATTTACACTATGTTAAAAACATCTTTTGATCCGGGCAAATGCTCCTTTTATTTGTTTGCTTCGACTTTTAGACGACCCTTGCAAATGCGGCAGGATCGATCCGCTTAAAAGTTCGTAAACAAGTGTATCAATGGAAAATTTATGTACAATTTGCGACAATTGAAGTTTTTCAAAGTAATCAGATATTTGCGAAAATTCACAGCGGGATATAGTTTCTCATTCAGAACAACTTTTCTTAATAAAATTTTGTCGTATTATGAACTAACGAGGCAGCACTTTTGAAAATAAATTTCGTTTTAGCACAATTACCGACAATTAAAGTTTTTCAAAGTAATCAGATATTTGCGAAAATTCACAGAAGGATATAGTTTCTCATTCTGAACAACTTTTCTTAATAAAATTTTGCCGTATTATGAACTAACGAGGCAGCACTTTTGAAAATAAATTTCGTTTTAGCGCAATTTGCGACAATTGAAGTTTTTCAAAGTAATCAGATATTTGCGAAAATTCACAGAGGGATATAGTTTCTCATTCTGAACAACTTTTCTTAATAAAATTTTGCCGTATTATGAACTAACGAGGCAGCACTTTTGAAAATAAATTTCGTTTTAGCACAATTACCGACAATTGAAGTTTTTCAAAGTAATCAGATATTTGCGAAAATTCACAGAAGGATATAGTTTCTCATTCTGAACAACTTTTCTTAATAAAATTTTGCCGTATTATGAACTAACGAGGCAGCACTTTTGAAAATAAATTTCGTTTTAGCGCAATTTGCGACAATTGAAGTTTTTCAAAGTAATCAGATATTTGCGAAAATTTACAGAGGGATATAGTTTCTCATTCTGAATAACTTTTCTTAATAAAATTTTGCCGTATTATGAACTAACGAGGCAGCACTTTTGAAAATAAATTTCGTTTTAGCAAAATTACGGACAATTGAAGTTTTTCAAAGCAATCAGATATTTGGGAAAATTCACAGAGGGATATAGTTTCTCATTCTGAACAACTTTTCTTAATAAAATTTTGCTATATCTTTAAGGAAATTAGCATCGTAATTAAATTAATATTGAAAGTTGAAGTTGGCCTTCGCATTTCGTATAAATGCAGACCTCCAAGCTGCAGCAAACCATTCTGTTACCTGCTTTTGCAATGTCAACTGTGTGCCAATCTTGTAGAGGTGTTCTACTACCCAAAAAGATGTCTAAATACTCGAGGCTTAGCTTGAAGAAAACATCGGAAAAGGGTAAAGTTAAACTTTGCGCCTGCACGGAACCAAGCGTTTCACACCCCAGTTCCGCACAGGCGTTGCCGCCAGCTGCCATAAATGTTTTAAGTGACGTATTAATTGCTCCTAATTACGAAATTATTTCTCCAAGTAGCCAAGGTTTGAGCAAAATTTTAAAATCAGCTTTAAAGAAAGGTCAGAAAATACAAAAAAAACCGGCAAAATTCAATTTTAGGAAATATATAGAGAATATGAATGCGGAGACTGAGAAGAAAACGGGAGAATTTCAGGTTCAAGTGGAAAATGTATCCACATTTGATAGTCGGACAGTTGGTGAACTGTCTACTCCAAAATTCCAAAATATGCCGATGCAATCTGAGTCTCCGCATCTATCACAAACGGAAATGTTTATGGAAGCGTTCGATTTTGACGACATTCCATTGGAAAAGGCGGCTTCCGGCGACGGTGCGGCGCAAGAGTTTACAACCCTTGTAGATGGTTTGGAGATAGACTCCGGCTCAAGTCGACCGACCAGTCGAATTTCGAAGCGGCTAACAATCCAACCTTCGGAAAATGTGGCCGCAGTGCCTTCTGTAATTGTACAGGCATCTCCGGTTTCGGGTGGTGTGGCTGTTGTAGCCCCTGGGAGTGACGTAATCGATACTGTGGTGTCGATTACGTCTACCCCGCAGGAGGAAGACATGGATGACATTTCGCCATCCCAGCGTGCCGAACGTGAATACGTGTCTAATCGGAATGCAATAGATGCGAAAGCTGCTGATCTTCGCAGTGGAGAGCATTATCTAAGGTATATTAGATATTATTTTTTATCCATATATGTTATTTAAAATTGAAGGTGTTTAGAACGTGCTTTTCCCAGTTTAGTAGCTTATATTGTTATTAGCTCCCTAGAAATTCGAGCCGCCAGCCTAGAAGCGACGATGCATGATGAGTACCTAAAAAGCATAGCTGCTTTACCTAAGATCCGCCACGGCCACAGCGCAACTAACATGGACATCTTTAAGAATGCTGCGTTAGCAAGGCTAGAGCTAATTGAAGATCTGTTAGCTGTGGAGAGTGCGATTCGTGCAAGACGTCAGGAGCTCGATAAAAAAGCTAAGTAACGAGTAGATAATCGTTTAACATATCATACACCTCTAACACAAATAACCTTGCCCCCCTATCCTCTCCAGGGTGTCCAAAGCGAATCCTCCCCGTGGTGACACCTGGGTAATCCGTTCGAGGTTTAATTTGTTAATCAGTGTTTATAAATAAAGGTGTTCATTGCGTTTGTGAATAGTAAGCCTCGAGCTGGGTAGCTAATCGCGCAATTAGTATATTAACCGATTGCGCGAGACTAATTTGCCATTATGTTCAGGTGCACTGCTTGTGGAGAGTCCTTCACCAGAGCTGACAATTTGTTTCGCCATCGAAGAGATAGCTGTCGCCACGAGCTGGGCCACCCATCGACGAGTGGTAAGTGGAAACGTGGTGATTGCTGTTGATTATATCGATTGTGTGTTTCCTACAGGTGACGCTATGGAGGCTTCGGTAGCAGCTGGTGAGGGACCATCGGCGAGTAAACGTCCAAGACCTAATGACTCCAGCGGTGGTGAGTGCGTCTCTATTGTAGTGTTTCATGTTTTCCAACGTTTGGTTTAACAGAACAGCTCCCCAAGACGCAATACTGCGACGTGTGTGATGAAAATGTTCGTCGGACTTGTTTCGTTGGACACCTGAGGAGCAATCGTCACACGAGGCGGTGTGATGTCATCCACCTGGAGAAAGGAGTGGTAGCCCTTCCAAGCGCCTTCAAGTCCCGTGTTGCCAGCTACAGGGTGTCCACGGAAAATTATCATATAAGTGTTGTAGAATATATGACGGAATTGAAAGACAAAATTATAGGTCTAATAGAAGGACAACTGACCAAATTAAACAGTATAAAATTAAATTTCGAACTTTTCGGGTATTTTATTTTGGAGACTCAAGATGTACAAGACGTCAAAAGTTTTAATACGACCAACGAGGTGGTAACTCGCGGTACAGACTTGAACGAATTATATGATAATTTAACGGGGATATTGGACCAGAAGGTGTCCGAATTTGAGGAACGCGATTCAGGTGTGTATTACAATTGTAATTCTTGTTAATGTTACTAACCGCAAAATGTTTACAGGGTGGATCTTGAAGCAGCTGCTGTACCTAGAATTAAATATAAATAAATTCAATCCGTTTCGGGCGTCTTCGTATATCCCGCTCCCGGAGCAGATTCAGACCAAGAAAGCGATCGTGAACGTCCAAAACGTCAAGGACGAGCGTTGTTTCGGGTGGGCGGTAACCTCGGCCCTCTGCGAACCAGATGGACCGTCTAATCGAACGAGTTCGTATCCGGATTGCTGGGATTTTTTAAATTTTGAGGACATTAAATTCCCTGTTAGATTGCGCGATATTTCTAAATTTGAAAAAAATAACCCTCAACTTTCTATAAATGTATACGCGTTGGAAAAAACTTTTCAAAACGATATTACCATATATGAAGTTGTGGGACCTCTGTACTATTCGCCACGTATAAAAAAGAGACATATAAATTTACTGCTTCTAACAGACGGCGAAGGTAATAGCCACTACTGTTGGATCGCTGATTTGTCTAGGTTAGTTTCGCGGCAAATAACGGCTAGGGCCAATGCGAAACATTTTTGTAATGGTTGTCTAAATTACTTTCGCACCGATGCCCATCTGGAGAACCATAAGCTTTTTGACTGTAATCATGTATGCACAAAGTTGCCTACGACAGAGCCGATCACGGATAAGTGTGGGGAGGTGAGGCCTCAGAACATTCTTAAATTTGATAATTATCATAAGCAATTGAAAGTGCCATTTTGCATCTATGCAGATTTCGAGACAGTTTTATCACCTGTCGATGGTGGGGATCAGGAGCCGGATCGCGAAAGACCTTATACGATCAAAACGTGCGAGCACAAACCGTATTCTTTCGCGTATTATTTGAAATGTTCTTTTGATGATACTCTATCCAAATTCGAAATTTATAGGGGTGAGGATGCTGTGGACGTGTTTGTTGAACGTCTAGACAGAGACGTTCGCGAGCTATATTCCAACAGTTTGAAGCATGTTGTACCCCTCAAGCCTCTGGCTCCGCAAGAAATTCAAAATTTTAAGGATGCTGCTTCATGTCATATTTGCAATCGTCCTTTTGGAGAGGAGAACGTAAAGGTTCGCGATCACGACCATTTGACCGGAGAATATCGGGGAGCTGCCCATTCTAATTGCAATCTAAATTATAAACTTCCAAATTTTATTCCCGTATTTTTTCACAATTTAAATTACGATTCCCACCTTTTTGTAAAACAGTTAGCTCAAAATAACGAAGAGCTTGATGTCATTCCAGAAAATAAGGAAAAATATATTTCATTTGGCAAACGTCTTTGGGTAGATGAAGTCGTTGTTGACGGAAAACGGAAAAACGTTTATATGCAAATTCGATTTTTAGATAGTTACCGATTTTTAAGTTCTTCTTTAGCATCGCTGGCCGCCACGTTATCAGATGATCAGTGTGTTGAAATTCATAAGCAATTCGGACATGACATCAAATTCGAACTGATGAGACAGAAAGGTGTGTTTCCCTATTCGTATCTGGATTCATTTACAAAATTAGATGAGCCGGCGTTGCCCACAATCGCCCAGTTTTATGATCATTTAACCGAGACGCATATTACTGAGGTCGATTACGAGCGTGCCGTTAAGGTCTGGAAAACTTTCGAATGTGAAACGTTGGGCGACTATTCCGATGTTTACCTCAAATGTGACGTGTTTATATTGGCAGACGTTTTCGAAAACTTTCGCAATTTTTATTTAAATCAATATAATTTAGATCCGGCGCAGTACTTCACCGCCCCCGGTTTAAGTTGGGACGCCATGTTAAAATATACGGGGGTTGAGTTGGAACTGTTGACGGATATGGATATGTTTCACTTTTTTAGAAAGGGTATTCGTGGGGGAGTTAGTACTTGTGTCGGGCGAAAGGCTATTGCCAACAATAAATTTGCGGGTAACTATGACGCTTCAAAGCCCACTTCTTTTCTTGTGTTTTTAGACGCCACCAACCTTTATGGCCATAGTATGAGACAGTTTCTACCGCAAGGTGGTTTTGTTTGGTTGACTGACGAGGAAATTGATAGTTTTGACGTATTTCAAATTTTGGACGACTCAGATACTGGGTACGTGTTGGAAGTTGACTTGCGGTACCCTGAAAATTTACATGACGATCACAATGACTTCCCCTTTTGCCCCGAGCTATTGGTGCCTCTACAGGGAAAATTTAAAAATGCAAAATTAATTCCAAATTTGTATGACAAACACAATTATATTATTCACTACAGAAATTTAAAGCAATGCTTAGAGGCTGGTTTGATTTTGGTTAAAACACATAAAATACTTAAGTTTAGACAATCTCCATGGCTCAGATCCTACATCGATTTAAACACAAATTTACGTAACAAGTCTGACAATGAATTTCATCGAAATTCATTCAAACTAGCTAACAATAGCGTCTTTGGTAAAACCATGGAAAACGTGGACAAAAAGGTTGTTGTAAAGTTAATTAGTCATTGGGAAAAAATTGATAATAGAATGGGAGCAGAAGCTTTGATATCGAAACCTAACTTTAAAGATAGAATTCGGTTTGGGGAAAATTTAATAGCAGTGGAAATGAACAGAACGTCGGTTTTATATAACAAACCCATTTATGTTGGTTTCTCAGTTTTAGATCTTTCGAAAACGGTAATGTACGATTTTTATTACAAATTTTTGAAGCATAAATACGGTCGTAATGTGTCTCTACTCTATTCAGACACTGACTCATTCATCCTGGAAATTTTTACTGAAAATTTTTACGCGGACATGCAAGAGAACCTTGATCTCTTTGATACATCAAATTACAAGAATGGTTTGCACGGAATTTCGAGAACCGAGTCTGTTGTTGGCAAATTTAAGGATGAGTACGCTGGGGTGGCTGTGTGTAGCTATTACGGGGTTGGTGCAAAAACATACTGTGTAAACGCTGTTGGTAAGGAAGCCAAAAAGGCGAAGGAAGTTAGAAAGAGTGCTGTTCGGAATCACCTCACTACCGAAATTTATAAATCTGTAGTCGAAAACAAGAGGGAAGTTGTCTTTTGTCAGATGTATGTGTTTCGTTCCCGTTTACACACTATGTACACCGAATTAATGAATAAGGTTGCGCTTTCTTCGCGAGATGATAAACGCTTCCTTATTCCTAATACTACCAAAACCTTAGCGTGGGGTCACCGTGACATAGATGATGATGATAACAGTCCTCTAGACAACTTGCTGCGCATTGCCGAAACGATGGTGTAGCAATATGTTCGCGGAACAGTATTCGTTATTACTTAACAGCAGAGGTCCTACACGGCTTTCTTGTACTTTGTAGGTTTAGTTATTGTATATAGCAATTATAGTATAGGTTAAGAACACTAGCTTGTATGATATAGGTAGTAAGTTAAATTTTACAAAAAATCTCATTGTTTGGGTCCGCATTACCAAGTATATTTGTTATTCAACACTGTAGTCACTCATGTTTAGCATTTACAATAATAAATTACTGTAAAACATAAAAAGTTTTTATTTAAAGAAAATAAATGGTAGTAAAACAAAAAAGTGTTTTATTGAAAGAGTTCTATAGAGTCATAGTAAGTTATACAACATTGTTTTTGGATATCCAGGAATTGTGACGATTATCGAATCCCAACCACTTTACGTAAAGCTGATTACCCTTTTTCTTCAACACCTTTTCTACCAGGTATACGTCCGAGTGTTTGGTTTTCTGTAATTCGTGCTCGTAAAATCCACCTTTGATTTCTTGCCCTTCCTGATCGGTGAGTCTGTAGGTGGTAGGATTTGTAAGTCGCACTGTGGCTATTTTGAATATTTCGTTGCTCCAGCTGGGTGTGTAGCCCTTGCTAAATATCGAACGATATTTACTAATGCGTACAGAATCTCCTTTATGAAACTTTTGAGGTGTCGGATCTACAGTTTTTGTGTGGCTGTACACGGTGTGTAACAGACGTTTGGCATTTTTAAGATTAACTTCAGCCGGCTTCATACCTGTTGTGCTATGCCTGGTTGTGTTATATTTGCTTAAAAGTTGGGGCAGAATGTCCAACCATCTGTAGGACCCTTGCAAACTAAACTGCTTCCACATCATGTTCTTAAGGGTGCGGTTACATCTTTCTATGATGCTGCTTTTCATAGTTGAATACGTGCTGTAATGATTTATCTTGTAACGTCGCATCAATGCTTGAAAATCGCTGTTATAAAATTCTTTTCCCAAATCGGTTTGTACGTTTTTTGGAGATACCTTCATATTAGCAAGAACTTTTCGCATAGCTGCCGCTACATCTTTTCCCGTTTTCCGTTTTACCGGGAGAGCCCACAAGTATTTAGAAAACGCATTAATAACAGCTAAAATGTATCGATAACCTTTATTGCTTCGTGCATATGGTTGCATCTCCACCAAATCCGCTTGTAGTAAATCATGCAATCCTTTGAGAATCACCCGTCGTCTCTTGAAATTTCTTCGCGCAGGTTTGTGAAGTTCTGCAACTAGATCCTCCTTAGGACTCATTGCCGAATGTTGCTGTATCGACTGCTATGGGACATTTAAGCAGCAGTTGCACGTATAACTTAGCGTTTATGGATTCGAATTTCAGTTTATCTCCTCGCCGCAATGTCTTACCGACAAGCGTGTCGTGTTTGATGCCGTTGATGTGTGATACTACCAAAGGTCCGTTGACTTGAACACTTATGATCTCACCGATCGTTAACGGAAAAATGTACTCATTATTACCGAAAATTTTGGAATATCCGCTTTCATCATAACCACGCCCCACTAGCAGCAGTGGTACCTCTATATGGAGTCGGTTTACATTTTCAACTTTCATAAAGATATGTTTGCGATGAGAACCGTAGCGCGCGCTATGGTAGTGGCGTCCAAATTTGTCTATGGGCATTACTCTATCGTCTAACACCTTCTGATCGCAATTCAATAGGTCCTCTGCTTTTGTACTCGTCTTAGTGAATTATTTTTGCATCTCGTAGAGCTTGGGTGATGCTTACGATTTCGTTGGAATGGCCGGTGTGCCCCGCTACCTGAGAGGCTAGTAATATGCGCAGACGATCCACTAATGAATTTGGATCTTTCCAAGGAACAAATTCCACTTTTTTATTGGTTACTGTTAATAATCCCCTACCGGTACGCTGCACCCTCGATGCGACTCTGGTAGGTTGTCTAATGCCGGAGGATGTAGCCAGGGGGCGTACTACTTTCATATATTTTGCACCGGCGTTGCCGCTTATCCCTTGGGTTGGATCGTAGTTCTTACGATTTGCGGCGGATCGGTTCACTATGTCATAGTAATTTTCACCGTCTTTGGTTGTATAAGTCAACGGTTTCTTTAAGAACATTAATTCGTAAAAGCCGGGGGTGCCTTTGTATACTATTCTATTGCCGTGATCTGTAATAACCATGTCCTGACCCTCAAAAGTAAGCTGTTTATTCCCAATTGCAAACTTATCAGTGTCTATGTCCCATCGAACTCCATAGTGGAGATCGTACTTGCTCTCTGTATCTCGTATCATTCCCTCGATATATTTTCTAGCTAACCCTGAGAACTGTTCCAGGTATTCCCCTAGAACTTCCGGTTCCATCATTTGTCGCACGGCTTCCCTAGCCTCTGCTACTAAACTTTCAATTGCCGCTTCTTCTTCTTGAACTTCTACCTGTTGCTCCTCATCCGGTAAACTCTCATACAATACTTCTCTGTCAAGAAATCTAGGTGTGGATGTTACCAACGCTGAAGTCGACGGTCCGGGGATGGCAATGTCGGGGGTTGACGCTCGTACGGGGGTTTTGCCATTTCTCGGACGGGGTAGGATAGATGGTGTGGACACTCGTCGTTTGATGGTTCTCAGCATAGGTCCTACTTCTTGCTGTATTGTTTGACCTCCTTCTTGCTTAATGGATGTTAGCAATTCCGTGAGTGGTTGGGAAATTGGTTTAAATTGCTCCGCAAGAGCCGTTTGCGATTCGGCGATATCTGCTTTTAAAGTTTCATATTTCCGCCTGACAGCCTTTCTAGCTTTAATAAGATCGCTTACTAACCGTTTGTCCATGTTGCTATTACTGTCGTTGTTCGTAGACTAATAATTTGTACAGCAGTGGTCCATGCCTATATAGTGAAATAACTGTCGAACCCTTTTCTATAACGACCGGCGTTGATTTCACTTTCTTTGTCGATAACTAAAAATTAGTGATCTTTGATCCAACAGTGAGAACATAAGTTTTTAAACTTTTCGAATGACATGTCTGTGTTTACATGATCATCGTAAATGTGTTTAAGATTGGTGTGGTCTTGCCGGAATACGATTATGATATTCGCATTATCTCGTACCAGTTGTTTCGGGATTGATGAGTAAGTCTGACAGAGGTAAAAACAATCTATATTTCGATGACGTCCGAAACTAAAATAATCTCTAATTATGCTTTGAGTGTCGCATGCCACATCATCAAACACAATAACAGAATTTTCTTTCGCCTCGTGTGGTTTGATAACCTCACACCCCTCGCTGAATTCGTAGAATCCGATTTCTTTTAGTGACTTCAGAAGTATCTTCAGAAATTTGTATTTAGGTTGCTCAAGGGTTTTCGAATACAAATACAAGTTGTGAACCGCACCCCATTGCGGTGCACCAAAAGACTGATCATCGCATTGGTTTTCCCAGAGCCGGAAGGACCAATGATCAAACCCCTTTTACATCCTATACCCAGTAAAGTGCCGTGTCGTCTGAACCTCTGTGACATGGAATTTACTGTATGATTTACTACCGGCAGCGAACATTTTTGTTTCACAAGTTTGACGTTCTTCATCGTTTTCGGACGGGGACGAACTAGCTTCTAACCGCGCTGTGCTAAGTATATATCTACCCCCTTTGAGCTTCACATCGTCAGTCGCTCTTCGACGAGCGTTTCTTTAAGATGAGTTATACTAGACGTAAAACTCGTAGTCGTCGTCGAATCGTAAGACGGAAAGGTCGCGGTTTGTTGAACACCCTTATTGACAAGTTACCCTTCGAATTACATATACCAGGTTACAAGTTTTGCGGACCTGGCACTCGTTTAAACAAACGGCTTTCTCGAGGTGATCGAGGAAGAAACCCTCTGGACGAGGCTTGCAAGCAACACGACATCGCATACTCACAATCTAGCAATCTTTCGACACGTCACGCGGCGGATAAAGTTCTTGCACAGAAAGCTTGGGAACGCGTTAAAGCAAAAGACTCTACTCTTGGAGAAAGAGCGGCAGCTCTTGCTGTTACAGGGATTATGAAAGGGAAAACCAAACTCGGCATGGGAGTCTCCCGGAAACGAAAGCGTACAGAACCCATTGCTGTTATGGAAACACCCCGGAAACGAAGACGTACACTACCTATTGCAACGCAAAAATTTGGTACGGGGGTATCTAGAAAACGGAAGCGTACACTACCCACTGCTGGTGTGACGGTCCCCCGAAAACGAAGGCGTACATTACCTATTACCGCACAAAAATTTGGTACGGGAGTATCTAGAAAACGGAAGCGTACACAACCCACTGTTGGTGTGAGAGTCTCCCGGAAACGAAAGCGTGCACTACCTATTGTCGGTATTGCGCAAAAATTTGGTAAGGGGGTATCTAGAAAACGGAAGCGTACAAGGTGTAGTAGGCGTAAACGTATTGGAGGCGCAGTCGTTTTTAAATCGCGAAGGAAACGCCGAATTCGTTCTAGAGTAGTACCTGTTCCCAAGAGAGGAGGTATATTGCCGCTTGTACCCATACTTGCTGCATTAGGAGCATTGGGGTCTCTCGGAGGTGGTGCTGCAGCAGTCGCTAAAGCGGTTGGCGACTCAAAGGCTTCTAAAAAGGATCTCCAGGAAAAAGAACGGCATAACAAAGCTATGGAATCCATTGCTCGAGGAAAAGGACTATATCTACGACCGTATCAGTCAAAAAACTACCGTTGAAGCTACCACGCCGAGCGTTGACGAACATCGATATTGCAAAGTACGTTAAACGCTTAGAAATTCCCCATTTTAGGGGGATATTTATGCGAGATTCCCTACCCGACAAAATTCGTCAACGAGAATGTGGTGTTACTAACTTAGACGATGATGTTGGACCTGGCACACATTGGACAGCCTACGTTAAAGCTGATCGATTTGTTCTGTATTTCGATAGCATAGGTCGCTTACAACCTCCTCCCGAATTAGTAAACTACTTTCGCAGCGATGGTAGCAACAACACAATTATGTACAACTCTAATAGATATCAAAAACTCGCATCATACACATGCGGACATTTGTGTCTCAAATTCTTATATAACTTTGCGAAACCGCTTTTGTCGTCAGTTTAAGTGTCGCGCTTCATCATGTCCAGTATATTCACTCTTACGGGAGATTCATCTGTTCTTACTGCAAATTTTGACCCTCCCATTTTCTTAGACGATGGTAGCGAATACGTCTTGGGATTGTTAAGTTTCGAAACCTACTATACTATTCCAAACGTTAGACCTCCCAACAATGAATTTCATCTTGTTGGAGAACCTCCTATTATTATACCGGAGGGAGCATATGAAATTACGGACATTGCTGAATTTTTACATAACCAACTCGATTCTGATGCGGGTGTTAAACAGGTACTGCTACGTGGAAACAACAGCACCTTAAAAACCGAAATAAAGTCCACCGTTCCAATCGACTTTCAAAGCGACAATACTATCCGGGACATGTTAGGCTTTGAGAAAAAAGTTTGTGCTGCAGATAGGTGGCACACAGCTGAACATGTTACGAAAATTTTGAACATCAACTCAATTCTTATTCATTGCAACATCTCCGTTGGTTCATATAAAAATGGTAAGCCCGGCCATATCATTCACCAATTCTTCCCCATAGTACCACCCGGGTACAAAATAGTGGAAACCCCTAACCCAGTCATCTATCTACCGATCAGCACGAAACAGATCACTAACTTAACTATTAAAATACTAGACCAATCGGATAATCCTGTCAGTTTTAGTAAGGAGACCGTCACGGTAACATTACATTTAAAGAAACTGTAATGGGTTTTCGATTCACCACTCCGTACCGCCCCTGCTTCACTTCCTATAAGAATCGCCGCCCACACCCTCGTAAGATCAGTACGGCTTCGTCCGCCACGCAGCTAACTAAAGCAAACAGAGACTTCTTGCGGTCCTTAGGCTTTACAATAGTGTAATGAGTATTTTAAATATTGGAGAGCGAGTCCTCGTCGACACTTCTATCATTAGCAATCAATTGCACACACATCAACCGTATACAAACCGTTTTGACTATAACGATGAAATTCGAATTCCAATTCCCGAAGATATGTCAATTCTTCCCGGCCTGAGCTATCTGTACCTAGAGGGAAAGTTGCGGAAAGAAAACGGTGAAGTTACAACGGCTAAATTCCTTAACAATGGTTTGGCTCACTTATTTAGCGAAATCCGATACGAAATCAATGGCGTCGTTGTCGACTCTGTCACCAAACCTGGTATTACGTCTACTCTTAAGGGATATGTGTCCTACAGTTCCGCTGACGTTAAAAAGCTTCAAAATGCAGGTTGGTTTGCCGCCGGCGATCCTGCCATTACCGATCAGGAAGGTAACTTTAGTGCCTGCATACCGTTGAGAATGCTGTTAGGATTCGCCAAAGATTATGGTAAAGTTATACTTAACATCCGACAAGAACTCGTATTAATTCGCAGCAATACCGATGCCGACGCCGTATTCAGTGCTACCGTAGGGGAGACGGCTAAAGTTACGATTGACAAACTATATTGGAAGGTTCCTCATATCACTCCAGGTCTTGCTCAAGAATTAGCCCTGACCAAATACATCGATAAAAATATTGACACTCAAGTCGCATTTCGCAGCTGGCAGCTTCATATCATACCCGGTGTTCATGCTGTGACTCAACATTCTCACGCTATCGCTACAAGCACAAAAAACAAACCCCCAGATATGTCATCGTAGGGTTTCAATCAGGTCGTTCGGGGCTAATCGCTAAGGACAATGCTAATTTCGATAAAATTGGTCTTACTAATTTCCGAGTTTATCTGAACACCGAACGATTCCCATACGACAATTTACATAACAATTATGCACTCAATCATTACGCAACATTATACGACATGTATTCCAAGTTTCAATCATCTTATTATAGCAAAATCGATGAGCCCTTCTTCTCCCGCCATGACTTTGCAGACAAGGCGCCCATTGTTGTAATCGATTGTTCCCATCAAAAAGACTACCTTCATGCAAACGCTGTCGTTTTTCGTGTTGAATTTGAAACTTCCGCTAACGTGCCAGCCAACACAACTGCGTATTGTCTCGTTCTTCACGATCGGGTTTTTACTTACAACGCATTGTCAAAAGCAGTTAAACAACTGTAATTTCGCAAAAACACTTCAGTTGCACTTCGACTTTTAGCGTAACTAGACCATGCTCTCTATACCTAATACGATGAAGATCATTATCGATATTCAAGGTTTTAAGACGTCCGATAAGCACTTTACCCCAA
Organism: Agriotes lineatus; assembly: GCA_940337035.1. Classification (NCBI taxonomy): domain Eukaryota; kingdom Metazoa; phylum Arthropoda; class Insecta; order Coleoptera; family Elateridae; genus Agriotes; species Agriotes lineatus. The sequence continues at coordinate 83,036,783 of OW679196.1, read as the reverse complement.
AAGAATTGGCCTCCTACGACGGTACCTCAGTATCTCACCACATTTTTAAACCCCCTTTCGCCCTCCATTCCTTAACACCACATTTACAACAACAAGCCCACTGGGTAATGACTAATCACCATTGCATCGACTGGAATGAGGGATTTACTCCAGCATACATGTTTCCTGCAATCTTGCGACGTCTTCTGCAAGGTGCCACCGAAGTATATGTGAAAGGTCGAGAAAAGGCAACTTTTCTACGCCGCTTTACTACCATCCCGATCATCGAAGTGGAAGAAAGACCGGCCCTCACCCCATCACAACCCGCTTGTTTATATCATTCCAAACCGATTTGTTATTGCGCTTTATCTAACGTGTATCATATTTATAATCACTACATAATGGAATAAAAAAACCTTTTTAATTTTTATTGTTTTTTATTTGTTTACAATATATAGTTTAACTACATGGATTAAACATCTACGTACTAGTGGAAAAGCGTTCTACATAAATTGTCTGCCTATGTTCGGCGCACAAGACGTCTCGCAGTACTTCATCCATAGTAAGTATCCTCCGATGGAACCGCAACCTATCCACAGCTTCTCGTTCCCAGCGTCCTTTTCGAGCTTCTCGATAAGCATACGTCCACGTATGCAAATTATAAATCTTATTCTTCGAGTCGTCAAACTGCACGCTCTTCTTCATTTTCCTTCCTCTCTATAAAGGCTTTTACTTCACACATATGCCATTTTAGGCCAAGACTATCCATTAAATCTACAAGGAGGCCTTCATTTATGACTCTGTCTAAGAATAGTTGACCGACAGCAGCACCGTTTTTGTACTGTTTTTCTTTTTTATACAACTCTTCGTCACTGAATCCGGAACGTCCTAACCCATATATGACTTCGTGCGACGCTTCAAAAGCTAAATCCTTTAACGAACTCACTAATCGTTCAACCGCACTAGGTACGTCTCTTGCAGCCGGTCGAGCAGCCTCTCTATAATTCATCCACATGACTACACTGCCAACTGACGACTCAGGGCTTCCACTTCGATGTCGCACTTTACCATAGAACTCGCGAACGTTAGCACTTCCACCATACACGAAGTCTTTTCAGAGTTCTCCTCCAGCTGATCCACTACAGACCATACATTTACTAAACAGTCTCCACAAAGGTTTGCTACACCCTTCACTATTTCTTTATAGAAACTCTCAAAGTGTAACGCTTTTAATTGTGCGAATCGCACTTCCACGAGTTTCTGCAAGCGCCACAATTCTTCTACAGTTTCGCTCGCTAAACGCACCTCTGACAAGCCCACTTCCTCCAATTTGATTATTTTCCTTGTCTGGATCGCTTCAAAAACAATGCTCTTCTTCCCTATTTCCAGAGCTGGCCACTCACCGTCGAGAGAATAGAAGTAGTTGGAAATCACTCCTTGATTTGCAATCAGGGCTGTCCACTCCCATTCATTTAACTGCACCCAGTCATTTTTGGCACCCCGTATTATAATACTTGGGTTAAATTGCGAACTCCAATCAAACCCTACACTCACGTACTTAGAACTTGATTTATTTAATTTGTACGTCCTGCTATTCAGAAGTTCTGGACAGAGCAGTGGTTGCGGCTTTCTTGCTTTATTACTCTGAACTACCTCGATAGCTTTCAACAAGGCTTCCATTTCTGCACGACTATCGGATGCTACTACCCTTGCAGACTCTTGTACGCGCTTTTATTTTTTACATTTCCAAGGTTATATGTGGTGGGAGGTGAGCGTAAACGTTGACCTTGAAGTCATGTTTACTGCACTACCTTTTTTGACTCAACAATTATGGGAACCTTGAGTTGAAATTCCACATATAACATATTTGGCTTGACTGCCCAAAATTTTAGCAAATCACCCTTTTTTAATGTCTTCCCGATCATTTCGTGTAATTTATATGACCCCAACCTGTTGATATAAATTTCGGTATTTTCGGGATAAAGTAAGACGTTTGTTATTTCAGCTTCACGGAAGGGAATAGTATATTCGATGTCACCATGCGCTAGGATGTACCATCTATCATCATTGACGGCAATGGATACTAGTTGTAAATCTCGTTCATAATATAAAGGCTCGCTTAGCTCTTCAACCACAAACACTTGCGGGTGTGACGTGGAATTCGCATGCATATGTTTGCCAAATTTATCGATAGGCATTGCTCAAGCGTCGAACTGGATATGAATACCGAAAGCGTGGGCTTCTACTTATAAAATATCAATAATCATAGACGTCGCTAGGAGTGCAATAAAAACGCAGACATCTTTATATACATATATTTAATCAAACCAACAATAAGTAATATACACTACATCCCCATCTGCTAGCCGAGCGAGAAAGCGCTGGATGGGGACCTCTACATGCCGCCGCCACCACAGGAATGGGTCACCCTCGTATGTGGTGGGTAGCGTCCTCAGGAGGGTCGACTGCCATAGGTGCTCGCTTCCAAGACTCATGGAATAGTCTATTGTTACGGCAGCCTGGAGTTGACGAGCTGATGGAGGTCTCGGTTCGGAGGTGATGAAGTATTCAAACTCCTTGTAAAATGTGGGAGCATCTTCAAAGAGCGCATCAACAACAATATCAGGCATGATGACTGGTAGCCGTGGTGGAAAAACGTTACGCTTTATATGTGAATCTCAAGGTAAGACCTTTGACCTTATACGTTCCCATCCTTGACTACGCTCCTATATTAAGTTGCCTGTTTTCTGTAACAGTCGTCATAATCCTCCAGCACCTACCATAATCATCAAGCAGCTATGGCAACTAACTTCAAGAATGCAGAACAATTTTACCGTCATTTTCGTCGGTTTTTGGCTAGTTGCCCTCCAGCATCCTCTCAACGGTCTCTCCAGGCAGTGGTCACAATGGAGTATGCCATGAACCTACAGGGAGAGAGCCTAGCGGAGACGACCACCTTACGGACGTGGCCTGCAGCATTCGAGGGATCGTCAGCTGTGTGGTGGCAGACCCACATCTTCAAGCCAGTGGATCGGTACCTAGGCCTACTGGAGGATGGGGAAGTTACATATATAACTTATATTTGGAAATAAATAAATATATTTAGAAATATTTCGGTGGTTTTATTTTAAAGTTTCGAGATTGTGACCTTGAATTGTAGAATATAAAACTTTCACAAACGTGTGCGAAGTTAGTTGCCATCATGAGCTCAGAACCTCGATATCCAGAATTTGGGAGCTACTCCAAACGGCTACAAACATTCGGCGATTGGAGTCGAGGTCAAACTCCAGAATCGCTAGCAGGTGCCGGTTTCTTTTGCATCAGCGACACGATTAATTGTGTACAGTGTTTCTACTGCGGAGTTCAAATTTCTGGTTGGGAGCGCAATGACAAACCCCTATCTGAACACCTCCGTTGGTCACCCAACTGCAAAATTGCCAAGGTCTACCAGCAATTACAAACCATCGAAGACTTGACTATGCAACTTTTCGATGCGTTGCATTTTTCCCCAGGAGTAGATGTGGCTGGCAACAATGGAACGGGTGTGGCCGACAAAACAAAAGGTTGCTGTTGTCATAAGTGATGCAAAGTGCGGCGCCAAACCATTCACTAGTTGCCATCGACTTGTTGAACATGCTACCAATTCAATTTATGGTTGCTCTCGCTGCAGTTCATGATGGGATTCTCTACGTCCTTCAACCGCCGCGGTGCAGTTCAGCTTCTTTCGCCTACAATGATGGAGTGCACAACGTGACGTGGCATAAAATGGATACCAGTTACTTGACAACTATTTCCGTTTTTAAAATACAAGTGAACAACTTTACTGAACATAACGTTTTAACGTTCAAGATAAAATACCATTTCCCTTCATATGCGGTAGATACGAATTGGCAAACGATTTTGCTAAAAAATAAACCTGATGTCTTGAAGAAGCTGCTCTCACCCGCGGATAATTCCTGCTGTATATCTACTATTGTTTTAAGCATTATTTTATTTGCTCTAATGTGTATGTCTGTAACGTATTTCTTAATCTGTTGGTATTATAATCATTTAGTCTAGCCACTACTGTAATTACTCATTGTATGTGCATCTTAAATATAACTTTTTATTAAATTATGCGTATCTTTCACTCTACGAAGGTACTCTGGATGAGCAACCAAATATTCTATTAGACTCGATGGTCTACAGGTAAAGATATCCTCGGCTGCAGATTGCGGATATACAGGGAGACCTAGGTTCGAATCCTAGTCGAGTCATAATTTAGACATGAAGTATTCTAGGCGTTTACTTCATGCCTAATTTTTTAAATAAATATGTTAAGCGCAGTCTGTTCAAAGCACTACTTAACTCTTTCTATGCCCTTGACCGTAAACGCGATCTTGACCTTGAAATTTTTAAAGTAGCCTTAACCTTCAACGCGGGTTTGACCTTGAACGTGGCCTCGCTCCAAACGTGGCCCCGCCTTGCATGTGACCTCGCCTTGAACGTAGCCTCCCCTTGCATGTGGCCTTGCCTTGAACTCAAGGCCAAGTGGTGGGGGGAGGTTCCAGAACCATCCACTTCCCTCTACTTGTCTCATATATCCTTAACGTCCCAGACGTCCTAGATGTCCCATATGTCCTTAACGTTCCAGACGTCTTAGATATCCCATATGTCCCTAACGTCCCAGACGTCCCAGATGTCTCATATGTCCCACTTGTCCCTAATGTTCCAGGCGTCCTAGATGTTCCATATGTCCCTAACGTCCCAGACGTCCTAAATGTCCCATATGTCCCTAATGTCCCAGGCGTTTTAAATGTCCCATAGGTCCTCAACGTCCCAGACGTCCCAGACGTCCTAGATGTCCCATATGTCCTTAACGTTCCAGACGTCCTAGATGTCCCATATGTCCCTAACGTCCCAGACGTCCCAGATGTCCCACATGTCCCATATGTCCCTAATGTCCCAGGCGTCCCAGATGTCCCATATGTCCCATATGTCCCTAATGTCCCAGGCGTCCTAAATGTCTCATATGTCCTTAACGTCCCAGACGTCCCAGACGTAATAGATGTCCCATATCTCCATAACGTCCTAGACGTCTTAGATGTCCCATATGTCCCTAACGTCCCAGACGTCCCAGATGTCACATATGTTCCATATGTCCCTAATGTCCCAAGCGTTCTAGATGTTCCATATGTCCCTAACGTCCCAGACGTCCAATATGTCCCATATGCCCCTAACTTCCCAGACGTCCCTGCTGTCCCGTATGTCCCTAACATCCCAGACGTCCCAGACGTCCTAAATGTCCCATATGTCCCTTACGTCCCAGACGTCCCAGCTGTCCCGTATGTCCCTAACGTCCCAAACGTCCCAGACGTCCTAGATGTCCCATATGTCCCTAACGTCCCAGACGTCCTAGATGTCCTATATGTCCCTAACGTCTTAAACGTCCCAAACGTTCCAGATGTCCCATATGTCCCATATGTCCCTAATGTCCCAGGCTTTCTAAATGTTCCATATGTCCCTAACGTCCCAGACGTCCTAAATGTCCCATATGTCCCTAACGTCCCAGACGTTCCAGCTGTCCCGTATGTCCCTAACGTCCCAAACGTCCCAGACGTCCTAGATGTCCCATATGTCCCTAACGTCCCAGACGTCCTAGATGTCCTATATGTCCCTAACGTCTTAAACGTCCCAAACGTTCCAGATGTCCCATATGTCCCATATGTCCCTAACGTTCCAGGCGTCCCAGATGTCCCATACGTTCCATATGTCCCTAATGTCCCAGGCTTCCTAAATGTTCCATATGTCCCTAACGTCCCAGACGTCCTAAATGTCCCATATGTCCCTAACGTCCCAGACGTCCCAGACGTCTTAGATGTCCCATGTGTCCCATATGTCCCTAATGTCCCAGGCGTCCTAAATGTTTTACATGTCCCTAACGTCCCAGACGTCCTAAATGTCCCATATGTCCCTAACGTCCCAGACGTCCCTGCTGTCCCGTATGTCCCTAACGTCCCAGATGTCCCAGGCGTTCTAAATGTCCCATATGTCCCTAACGTCCCAGACGGCTCAGATGTCCCATATGTCCCATATGTCCCATATGTCCCTAATGTCCCAAGCGTCCCATATGTCCCTAATGTCCCAAGCGTCCCAGATGACCCATATGTCCCATATATCCCTAATGTCCCAGGCGTCCTAAATGTCCCATATGTCCTTAACGTCCCAGACGTCCCATACGTCCTAGATGTCCCATATGTCCCTAACGTCCCAGACGTCCCAGATGTCCCATTTGTCCTACATGTCCCTAATGTCCCAGGCGTCCTAGATGTTCCATATGTCCCTAACAACCCAGACGTCCCAGCTGTCCCGTATGTCCCTAACGTCCTAGACGTCCCAGATGTCTCATATGTCCCATATGTCCCTAATGTCCCAGGCGTTATAGATCATCCATATGACCCTAACGTCCCAGACGTCCTAAATGCCCCATATATCCTTAACGTCCCAGATGTCCTAGATGTCTTATATGTCTTTAACGTCCCAGACGTCTCAAATGTCCCATATGTCCCTAACGTCCCAGACGTCCCAAATGTCCCATGTGTCCCTAATGTCCAGAGGCGTCCTAGATGTCCCATATATCCCTAATGTCCCAGGCGTCCTAAATGTCCCATATGTCCTTAACGTCCCAGACGTGCCAGATGTCCCAGATGTCCCTAACGTCCCAAACGTCCCAGATGTCTAATATGTCCCATATGTCTCTAATGTCCCAGGCGTCCTAGATGTTCCATATGTTCCTAACGTCCCAGACGTCCAAGCTGTCCCTTATGTCCCTAATGTCCCAGACATCCTAAATGTCCTATATGTCCCTAACGTCCCAGACGTCCCAGCTGTCCCGTATGTCTCTAACGTCCCAGACGTCCCAGACGTCCTAGATGTTCCATATGTCCCTAACGTCCCAGACATCCTAAATGTCCTATATGTCCCTAACGTCCCAGACGTCCCAGCTGTCCCGTATGTCCCTAACGTCCCAGACGTCCCAGACGTCGTAGACGTCCCAGATGTCCCTAACGACCCAGACGTCCTAGATGTCCTATATGTCCCTAACGTCCCAGACGTCCCAGACGTCCCAGACGTCCCAGCTGTCTTATATGTCCCATATGTCTTTAATATCCCAGGCGTTCTAAATGTCCCATATGTCCTCAACGTCCCAGACGTCCCAGACGTCCCAGACGTCCTAGATGTCCTATATGTCCTTAACGTCCCAGACGTCCAAGATGTCCCATATGTCCCTAACGTCCCAGACTTCCCAGATGTCCTTAATGTCCCATATGTCTCGAATGTCCCAGGCGTCCTAGATGTTTCATATGTCCCTAACGTCCCAGACGTCCTAAATGTCCCATATGTTTCTAACGTCCCAGACGTCCCAGCTGTCCCGTATGTCTCTAACGTCCCAGACGTCCCAGGAGTCCTAGATGTTTCATATGTCCCTAACGTCCCAGACGTCCTAGATGTCCTATATGTCCCTAACGTCCCAGACGTCCTAGATGTCCCATATGTCCCTAACGACCCAGACGTCCTAGATGTCCCATATGTCCTTAACGTTCCAGACGTCCCAGATGTCTCATATGTCCCATATGTCCCTAATGTCTCAGGCGTCCTAGATGTTCCATATTTCCCTAACGTCCCAGACGTTCTAAATGTCCCATAAGTACCTAATGTCCCAGGCGTTCTAAATGTCCCATATGTCCTCAACGTCCCAGACGTCCCAGACGTCCTAGATGTCACATATGTCCCTAACGTCCCAGATGTCTCAGATGTCCCATATGTCCCATATGTCCCCTAATGTCCCAGGCGTCTCAGATGTCCCATATATCCCATATGTCCCTAATGTCCCAGGCGTCCTAAATGTCTCATATGTCCTTAACGTCCCAGACGTTCCAGACGTCCTAGATGTCCCATATGTCCTTAACGTCCCAGACGTCTTAGATGTCACATATGTCCCTAACGTCCCAGACGTCCCAGATGTCCCATATGTTCCATATGTCCCTAATGTCCCAGACGTCCTAAATGTCCCGTATGCCCGTAACGTCCCATACGTCCCAGCTGTCCCGTATGTCCCTAACGTCCCAGACGTCCCAGACGTCCTAAATGTCCCATATGTCCCCAACGTCCAAGACGTCCCAGCTGTCCCGTATGTCCCTAACGTCCCAGACGTCCCAGACGTCCTAGATGTCCCATATGTCTCTAACGTCCCAGACGTCCTAGATGTCCTATATGTCATTAACGTCTTAGACGTCCCAAACGTCCCAGATGTCCCATATATCCCATATGTCCCTAATGTCCCAGGCGTCCCAGATATCCCATACGTCCCATATGTCCCTAATGTCCCAGGCGATCTAAATGTCCCATATGTCCTCAACGTCGCAGACATCCCAGACGTCCTAGATGTCACATATGTCCCTAACGTCCCAGATTTCTCAGATGTCCCATATGTCCTATATGTCCCTAATGTCCCAGGCGTCTCAGATGTCCCATATATCCCATATGTCCCTAATGTCCCAGGCGTCCTAAATGTCTCATATGTCTTTAACGTCCTAGACGTCCCAGACGTCCTAGATGTCCCATATGTCCTTAACGTCCCAGACGTCTTAGATGTCCCATATGTCCCTAACGTCCCAGACGTCCCAGATGTCCCATATGTTCCATATGTCCCTAATGTCCCAGACGTCCTAAATGTCCCGTATGTCCCTAACGTCCCAGACGTCCCAGCTATCCCATACGTCCCATATGTCCCTAACGTCTTAGACGTCCCAAACGTCCCAGATGTCCCATATATCCCATATGTCCCTAATGTCCCAGGCGTCCCAGCTATCCCATACGTCCCATATGTCCCTAATGTCCCAGGCTTTCTAAATGTTCCATATGTCCCTAACGTCCCAGACGTCCTAAATGTCCCATATGTCCCTAACGCCCCAGACGTCCCAGCTGTCCCGTATGTCCCTAACGTCCCAGACATCCTAGACGGCCTAGATGTCCCATATGTCTCTAACGTCTGAGACGTCCCAGCTGTCCCGAATGTCCCTAACGTCCCAGACATCCCAGACGTCCCAGATGTTAAATATGTCCCTAACGTCCTAGATGTCCCAAATGTCCCATATGTCCTATATGTCCCTAATGTCCCAGACGTCCCAGATGTCCCATATGTCCCTAACGTCCCAGACGTCCCAGATGTCCCATATGCCCCTAACGTCCCAGACGTCCCAGATGTCCCATATGTCCCATATGTCCCAGTCGTCCCAGATGTCCCAGATGTCCCATATGTCCCATATGTCCCTAATGTCCCAGGCGTCCTAAATGTCCCATATGTCCTTAAAGTCCCAGACGTCCAAGACGTCCTAGATGTCCCATATGTCTCTAACGTCCCAGACGTCCCAGACGTCCTAGATGTCCCATATGTCCTTAACGTCCCAGACGTCTTAGATGTCCCATATGTCCCTAACGTCCCAGACGTCCCAGATGTCCCATACGTTCCATATGTCCCTAATGTCCCAGACGTCCTAAATGTCCCGTTTGCCCCTAACGTCCCAGACGTCCCAGCTGTCCCGTATGTCCCTAACGTCCCAGACGTCCCAGACGTCCTAAATGTCCCATATGTCCCTAACGTCCCAGACGTCCCAGCTGTCCCGTATGTCCCTAACGTCCCAGACGTCCCAGACGTCCTAGATGTCCCATATGTCCCTAACGTCCCAGACGTCCCAGACGTCCCAGATGTCGCATATATCCCATATGTCCCTAATGTCCCAGGCGTCCCAGCTATCCCATACGTCCCATATGTCCCTAATGTCGCAGGCTTTCTAAATGTTCCATATGTCCCTAACGTCCCAGACGTCCTAAATGTCCCATATGTCCCTAACGTCCCAGACCTCCCAGCTGTCCCGTATGTCCCTAACGTCCCAGACATCCCAGACGGCCTAGATGTCCTATATGTCCCTAACGTCCCAAACGTCCCAGCTGTCCCGAATGTCCCTAACGTCCCAGACATCCCAGACGTCCCAGATGTTAAATATGTCTCTAACGTCCTAGATGTCCCAAATGTCCCATATGTCCTATATGTCCCTAATGTCCCAGACGTCCCAGATGCCCCATATGTCCCTAACGTCCCAGACGTCCCAGATGTCCCATATGCCTCTAACGTCCCAGACGTCCTAGATGTCCCATATGTCCCATATGTCCCATATGTCCCAGTCGTCCCAGATGTCCCATATGTCCCATATGTCCCTAATGTCCCAGGCGTCCTAAATGTCCCATATGTCCTTAAAGTCCCAGACGTCCAAGACGTCCTAGATGTCCCATATGTCTCTAACGTCCCAGACGTCCCTGATTTCCCATATGTTCCATATGTCCCTAATGTCTAAGACGTCCTAGATGTTCCATATGTTCCTAACGTCCCAAACGTCCTAAATTTCCCATATGTCCTTAACGTCCCAGACGTCCCAGCTGTCCCGTATGTCCCTAACGTCCCGAACATCCCAGACGTCCTAGATGTCCCATATGTCCCGAACGTCTCAGACGTCCTAGATGTCCTATATGTCCCTAACGTCACAGACGTCCCAGATGTCCCATATGTCACATATGTCCTTAATATCCCAGGCGTCCTAAATGTCCTATTTGTCCTTAACGTCTCAGACGTCCCAAACGTCTTAGATGTCCCATATGTCCATAACTTCCCAGACGTCCCAAATGTCCCATATGTCCCATATGTCCCTAATGGCCCAGGCGTCCTAAATGTCCCATATGTCCTCAACGTCCCAGACGTCCCAGACGGCCTAGATGTCCCATATGTCCTTAACGTCCCAGACGTCCCAGATGTTCCATATGTCCCTAACGTCCCAGACGTCCCAGATGTCCCATATGTTCCATATGTCCCTAATGTCCCAGGCGTCTCAGATGTCCCATATGTTCCATATGTCCCTAATGTCCCAGGAGTCCTAAATGTCGCATATGTCCTTAACGTTTCGGACGTCTCAGACGTCCTAGATGTCCCATATGTCCTTAACGTCCCAGACGTCCCAAATGTCCCATATGTCTCTAACGTCCCAGATGTCCCATATGTTTCATATGTCCCTAATGTCCCAAGCGTCCTAGATGTCCCATACGTCCCTAACGTCCCAGACGTCCTAAATGTCCCATATGTCCCTAATGTCCCAGACGTCCCAGCTGTCCCGTATGTCCCTAACGTCCCAGACATCCCAAACGGCCTAGATGTCCCATATGTCTCTAACGTCCCAGACGTCCTAGATGTCCCATATGTCCTTAACGTCCCAGACGTCCCAAATGTCCCATATGTCTCTAACGTCCGAGATGTCCCATATGTTCCATATGTCCCTAATGTCCCAAGCGTCCTAGATGTTCCATATGTCCCTAACGTCCCAGACGTCCTAGATGTCCCATATGTCCTTAACGTCCCAGACGTCCCAAATGTCCCATATGTCTCTAACGTCCCAGATGTCCCATATGTTCCATATGTCCCTGATGTCCCAAGCGTCCTAGATGTTCCAAATGTCCCTAACGTCCCAGACGTCCTAAACGTCCCATATGTCCCTAACGTCCCAGACGTCCTAAAAGTCCCATATGTCCCTAACATCCCAGTTGTCCCAGCTGTCCCGTATGTCCCTAACGTCCCAGACGTCCCAGATGTCTCATATGTCCCACATGTCTCTAATGTCCCAGTCGTCCTAGATGTTCCATATGTCCCTAACGCCCCAGACGTCCTAAATGTCTCATATGTCCCTAACATCCCAGACGTCCCAGCTGTCCCGTATGTCCCTAACGTCCCAGACGTCCCAGATGTCTCACATGTCCCATATGTCCCTAATGTCCCAAGCGTTATAGATCATCCATATGACCCTAGCGTCCCAGACGTCCTAAATGCCCCATGTGTCTTTAACGTCCCAGACGTCCCAGCTGTCCCGTATGTCCCTAACGTCCCAGACGTCCCAGACGTCCTAGATGTCCCCTATGTCCCTAACGTCCCAGACGTCCTAGATGTCCTATATGTCCCTAACGTCTTAGACGTCCCAAACGTCCCAGATGTCCCATATATCCCATATGTCCCTAATGTCCCAGGCGTCCCAGCTATCCCATACGTCCCATATGTCCCTAATGTCCCAGGCTTTCTAAATGTTCCATATGTCCCTAACGTCCCAGACGTCCTAAATGTCCCGTATGTCCCTAACGTCCCAGACATCCCAGACGGCCTAGATGTCCCATATGTCCCTAACGTCCCAGACGTCCCAGCTGTCCCGAATGTCCCTAACGTCCCAGATATCCCAGACGTCCCAGATGTTAAATATGTCCCTAACGTCCTAGATGTCCCAAATGTCCCATATGTCCTACTTGTCCCTAATGTCCCAGACGTCCCACATGTCCCATATGTCCCTAACGTCCCAGACGTCCCAGATGTCCCATATGCCCCTAACGTCCCAGACGTCCCAGATGTCCCATATGTCCCATATGTCCCAGTCGTCCCAGATGTCCCATATGTCCCATATGTCCCTAATGTCCCAGGCGTCCTAAATGTCCCATATGTCCTTAAAGTCCCAGACGTCCAAGACGTCCTAGATGTCCAATATGTCTCTAACGTCCCAGACGTCCCAGGTGTCCCATATGTCCCTAACGTCCCAGACGTCCCAGATGTCCCATATGTTCCATATGTCCCTAATGTCTAAGACGTCCTAGATGTTCCATATGTTCCTAACGTCCCAAACGTCCTAAATTTCCCATATGTCCTTAACGTCCCAGACGTCCCAGCTGTCCCGTATGTCCCTAACGTCCCAGACATCCCAGACGTCCTAGATGTCCCATATGTCCCTAACGTCACATACGTTCCAGATGTCCCATATGTTTCATATGTCCCTAATGTCCCGGGCGTCCCAGACGTCCCATATGTCCCATATGTCCTTAATATCCCAGGCGTCCTAAATGTCCTATTTGTCCTTAACGTCTCAGACGTCCCAAACGTCTTAGATGTCCCATATGTCCGTAACTTCCCAGACGTCCCAAATGTCCCTAATGGCCCAGGCGTCCTAAATGTCCCATATGTCCTCAACGTCCCAGACGTCCCAGACGGCCTAGATGTCCCATATGTCCTTAACGTCCCAGACGTCCCAGATGTCCCATATGTTCCATATGTCCCTAATGTCCCAGGCGTCTCAGATGTCCCATATGTTCCATATGTCAATAATGTCCCAGACGTCCCAGATGTCCCATATGTTCTATATGTCCCTAATGTCCCAGGCGTCTCAGACGTCCCAGATGTTCCATATGTCCCTAACGTCCCAGACGTCCCAGATGTCTTATATGTTCCATATGTCCCTAATGTCCCAGGCGTCTCAGATGTCCCATATGTTTCATATGTCCCTAATGTCCCAGGAGTCCTAAATGTCCCATATGTCCTTAACGTTCCACACGTCCCAGACGTTCTAGATGTCCCATATGTCCTTAACGTCCCAGACGTCCCAAATGTCCCATATGTCTCTAACGTCCCAGATGTCCCATATGTCCCATATGTCCCTAATGTCCCAAGCGTCTCAGATGTCCCATATGTTCCATATGTCCCTAATGTCCCAGGAGTCCTAAATGTCCCATATGTCCTTAACGTTCCAGACGTCCCAGACGTTCTAGATGTCCCATATGTCCTTAACGTCCCAGACGTCCCAAATGTCCCATATGTTTCTAACGTCCCAGATGTCCCATATGTTCCATATGTCCCTAATGTCCCAAGCGTCCTAGATGTCCCATATGTCCCTAACGTCCCAGACGTCCTAAATGTCCCATATGTCCCTAACGTCCCAGACATCCCAGCTGTCCCGTATGTCCCTAACGTCCCAGACATCCCAGACGGCCTAGATGTCCCATATGTCCCTAACGTCCCAGACGTCCTAGATGTCCCATATGTCCTTAACGTCCCAGACGTCCCAAATGTCCCATATGTCTCTAACGTCCGAGATGTCCCATATGTTCCATATGTCCCTAATGTCCCAAGCGTCCTAGATGTCCCATATATCCCTAACATCCCAGATGTCCCAGCGGTCCCGTATGTCCCTAACGTCCCAGACGTCCCAGATGTCTCATATGTTCCATATGTCTCTAATGTCCCAGGCGTCCTAGATGTTCCATATGTCCCTAACGCCCCAGACGTCCTAAATGTCCCATATGTCCCTAACATCCCAGACGTCCCAGTTGTCCCGTATGTCCCTAACGTCCCAGACGTCCCAGATGTCTCATATGTCCCATATGTCCCTAATGTCCCAAGCGTCCTAGATGTTCCATATGTCCCTAACGTCCCAGACGTCCTAGATGTCCCATATGTCCTTAACGTCCCAGACGTCCCAAATGTCCCATATGTCTCTAACGGCCCAGATGTCCCATATGTTCCATATGTCCCTGATATCCCAAGCGTCCTAGATGTTCCAAATGTCCCTAACGTCCCAGACGTCCTAAACGTCCCATATGTCCCTAACGTCCCAGACGTCCTAAATGTCCCATATATCCCTAACATCCCAGATGTCCCAGCGGTCCCGTATGTCCCTAACGTCCCAGACGTCCCAGATGTCTCATATGTTCCATATGTCTCTAATGTCCCAGGCGTCCTAGATGTTCCATATGTCCCTAACGCCCCAGACGTCCTAAATGTCCCATATGTCAGTAACATCCCAGACGTCCCAGTTGTCCCGTATGTCCCTAACGTCCCAGACGTCAGAGATGTCTCATATGTCCCATATGTCCCTAATGTCCCAAGCGTTATAGATCATCCATATGACCCTAACGTCCCAGACGTCCTAAATGCCCCATATGTCTTTAACGTCCCAGACGTCCTAGACGTCCTAGATGTCTTATATGTCCTTAACGTCCCAGGCGTCCCAGATGTCCCATATGTCCCTAACGTCCCAGACGTCCCAGATGTCCAATATGTCCCATATGTCCCTAGTGTCCCAGGCGTCCCAGATGTCCCATTTGTCCCTAACGTCCCAGACTTCCCAGATGTGCTTAATGTCCCATATGTCCCTAACGTCCCAGACGTCCTAAATGTCCCATATGTTTCTAACGTCTCAGACGTCCCAGCTGTCTTTAATGTCCTTAACGTCCCAGACGTCCCAGACGTCCTAGATGTTTCATATGTCCCTAACGTCCCAGACGTCCTAGATGTCCTATATGTCCCTAACATCCCAGACGTCCTAGATGTCCCATATGTCCCTAACGTCCCAGACGTCCTAGATGTACCATATGTCCTTAACGTTCCAGACGTCCCAGATGTCTCATATGTCCCATTTGTCCCTAATGTCTCAGGCGTCCTAGATGTTCCATATGTCCCTAACGTCCCAGACGTTCTAAATGTCCCATATGTCCCTAATGTCACAGGCGTTCTAAATGTCCCATATGTCCTCAACGTCCCAGACGTCCTAGATGTCACATATGTCCCTAACGTCCCAGATATCTCAGATGTCCCATATGTCCCATATGTCCCTAATGTCCCAGGCGTCTCAGATGTCCCATATATCCCATATGTCCCTAATGTCCCAGGCGTCCTAAATGTCTTATATCCTTAACGTCCCAGACGTCTTAGATGTCACATATGTCCCTAACGTCCCAGACGTCCCAGATGTCCCATATGTTCCATATGTCCCTAATGTCCCAGACGTCCTAAATGTCCCGTATGCCCGTAACGTCCCAGACGTCCCAGCTGTCCCGTATGTTCCTAACGTTCCAGACGTCCTAAATGTCCCATATGTCCCTAACGTCCCAGACGTCCCAGCTGTCCCGTATGTCCCTAACGTCCCAGACGTCCCAGACGTCTTAGATGTCCCATATGTCCCTAACGTCCCAGACGTCCTAGATGTCCTATATGTCCCTAACGTCTTAGACGTCCCAAACGTCCCAGATGTCCCATATATTCCATATGTCCCTAATATCCAAGGCGTCCCAGATATCCCATACGTCCCATATGTCCCTAATGTCCCAGGCGATCTAAATGTCCCATATGTCCTCAACGTCCCAGACGTCCTAGATGTTACATATGTCCCTAACGTCCCAGATTTCTCAGATGTCCCATATGTCCCATATGTCCCTAATGTCCCAGGCGTCTCAGATGTCCCATATATCCCTTATGTCCCTAATGTCCCAGGCGTCCTAAATGTCTCATATGTCCTTAACGTCCCAGACGTCCCAGACGTCCTAGATGTCCCATATGTCCTTAACGTCCCAGACGTCTTAGATGTCCCATATGTCCCTAACGTCCCAGACGTCCCAGATGTCCCATATGTTCCATATGTCCCTAATGTCCCAGACGTCCTAAATGTCCCGTATGCCCCTAACGTTTCAGACGTCCCAGCTGTCCCGTATGTCCCTAACGTCCCAGACGTCCCAGACGTCCTAAATGTCCCATATGTCCCTAACGTCCCAGACGACCCAGCTGTCCCGTATGTCCCTAACGTCCCAGACGTCCCAGACGTCCTAGATGTCCCATATGTCCCTAACGTCCCAGACGTCCTAGATGTCCTATATGGCCCTAACATCTTAGACGTCCCAAACGTCCCAGATGTCCCATATATCCAATATGTCCTTAATGTCCCAGGCGTCCCAGCTATCCCATACGTCCCATATGTCCCTAATGTCCCAGGCTTTCTAAATGTTCCATATGTCCCTAACGTCCCAGACGTCCTAAATGTCCCATATGTCCCTAACGTCCCAGACGTCCCAGCTGTCCCGTATGTCCCTAACGTCCCAGACATCCCAGACGGCCTTGATGTCCCATATGTAGCTAACGTCCGAGACGTCCCAGCTGTCCCGAATGTCCCTAACGTCCCAGACATCCCAGACGTCCCAGATGTTAAATATGTCCCTAACGTCCTAGATGTCCCAAATGTCCCATATGTCCTATATGTCCCTAATGTCCCAGACGTCCCAGATGTCTTATATGTCTCTAACGTCCCAGACGTCCCAAATGTCCCATATGCCCCTAACGTCCCAGACGTCCCAGATGTCCCATATGTCCCATATGTCCCATATGTCCCAGTCGTCCCAGATGTCCCATATGTCCCATATGTCCCTAATGTCCCAGGCGTCCTAAATGTCCCATATCTCCTTAAAGTCCCAGACGTCCCAAATGTCCCATATGTCCCATATGTCCCTAATGTCCCAGGCGTCCTAAATGTCCCATATGTCCTCAACGTCCCAGACGTCCCAAACGGCCTAGATGTCCCACATGTCCTTAACGTCCCAGACGTCCCATATGTCCCATATGTCCCATATATCCCAGTCGTCCTAGATGTCCCATATGTCCCATATGTCCCTAATGTCCCAGGCGTCCTAAATGTCCCATATGTCCTTAAAGTCCCAGTCGTCCAAGACGTCCTAGATGTCTCATATGTCTCTAACGTCCCAGACGTCCCAGATGTCCCATATGTTCCATATGTCCGTAATGTCTAAGACGTCCTAGATGTTCCATATGTTCCTAACGTCCCAAACGTCCTAAATTTCCCATATGTCCTTAACGTCCCAGACGTCCCAGCTGTCCCGTATGTCCCTAACGTCCCAGACATCCCAGACGTCCTAGATGTCCCATATGTCCCGAACGTCTCAGACGTCCTAGATGTCCTATATGACCCTAACGTCACAGACGTTCCAGATGTCCCATATGTTTCATATGTCCCTAATGTCCCGGGCGTCCCAGATGTCTCATATGTCCCATATGTCCTTAATATCCCAGGCGTCCTAAATGTCCTATTTGTCCTTAACGTCTCAGACGTCCCAAACGTCTTAGATGTCCCATATGTCCTTAACTTCCCAGACGTCCCAAATGTCCCATATGTCCCATATGTCCCTAATGTCCCAAGCGTCCTAAATGTCCCATATGTCCTCAACGTCCCAGACGTCCCAGACGGCCTAGATGTCCCACATGTCCTTAACGTCCCAGACGTCCCAGATGTTCCATATGTCCTTAACGTCCCAGACGTCCCAGATGTCCCATATGTTCCATATGTCCCTAATGTCCCAGGCGTCTCAGATGTCCCATATGTTCCATATGTCCCTAATGTCCCAGGAGTCCTAAATGTCCCATATGTCCTTAACGTTCCAGACATCCCAGACGTTCTAGATGTCCCATATGTCCTTAACGTCCCAGACGTCCCAAATGTCCCATATGTCTCTAACGTCCCAGATGTCCCATATGTCCCATATGTCCCTAATGTCCCAGGCGTCCCAGATGTTTCATATGTTCCATATGTCCCTAATGTCCCAGGAGTCCTAAATGTCCCATATGTCCTTAACGTTCCAGACGTCCCAGACGTCCTAGATGTCCCATATGTCCTTAACGTCCCAGACGTCCCAAATGTCCCATATGTCGCTAACGTCCCAGATGTCCCATATGTTCCATATGTCCCTAATGTCCCAAGCGTCCTAGATGTCCCATACGTCCCTAACGTCCCAGACGTCCTAAATGTCCCATAAGTCCCTAACGTCCCAAAAGTCCCAGCTGTCCCGTATGTCCCTAACGTCCCAGACATTCCAGACGGCCTAGATGTCCCATATGTCCCTAACGTCCCAGACGTCCTAGATGTCCCATATGTCCTTAACGTCCCAGACGTCCCAAATGTCCCATATGTCTCTAACGTCCGAGATGTCCCATATGTTCCAGATGTCTCTAATGTCCCAAGCGTCCTAGATGTTCCATATGTCCCTAACGTCCCAGACGTCCTAGATGTCCCATATGTCCTTAACGTCCCAGACGTCCCAAATGTCCCATATGTCTCTAACGTCCCAGATGTCCCATATGTTCCATATGTCCCTGATGTCCCAAGCGTCCTAGATGTTCTAAATGTCCCTAACGTCCCAGACGTCCTAAACGTCCCATATGTCCCTAACGTCCCAGACGTCCTAAATGTCCCATATGTCCCTAACATCCCAGATGTCCCAGCTGTCCCGTATGTCCCTAACGTCCCAGACGTCCCAGATGTCTCATATGTCCCATATGTCTCTAATGTCCCAGGCGTCCTAGATGTTCCATATGTCCCTAACGCCCCAGACGTCCTAAATGTCCCATATGTCCCTAACATCCCAGACGTCCCAGCTGTCCCGTATGTCCCTAACGTCCCAGACGTCCCAGATGTCTCATATGTCCCATATATCCCTAATGTCCCAAGCGTTATAGATCATCCATATGACCCTAGCGTCCCAGACGTCCTAAATGCCCCATATGTCTTTAACGTCCCAGACTTCCTAGACGTCCTAGATGTCTTATATGTCCTTAACGTCCCAGGCGTCCCAGATGTCCCATATGTCCTTAACGTCCCAGACGTCCCAGATGTCCCATATGTCCCATATGTCCCTAGTGTCCCAGGCGTCCTAGATGTCCCATATGTCCCTAATGTCCCAGGCGTCCTAAATGTCCCGTATGTCCTTAACGTCGCAGACGTCCCAAACGTCCTAGATGTCCCATATGTCCCTAACGTCCCAAACGTCCGAGATGTCTCATATGTCCCATATGTCTCTAATGTCCCAGGCGTCCTAGATGTTCTATATGTCCCTAACGTCCCAGACGTCTCAGCTGTCCCGTATGTCCCTAACGTCCCAGACGTCCCAGACGTCCTAGATGTCCCATATGTCCTGTAAAGAGGGGATAACGGTCGGCCTTACCTTTTGGCGAAAGTTATATTTGATGTTTTGCCGGCTGGTAACTATCGGCCTAATTGGGCTAGCTCGCCGCGAGGGTCGCAGGGTTCCAGCTATGCTGAAAAACTGTAATAAAAAAAAGGAGTGGGCGCCAGGTCCTCGACTCAGTTCTAATCCTTATGCCGGACCGTGCACAAGGTCAAGACCATTTCCAGCAGCACAAAGAAAACAATCAAATCAACCACCAAAGAAAATATCACAGCTTTATCCCAGACGTCCTAGATGTTTCATATGTCCCTAACGTCCCAGACGTCCTAGATGTCCTATATGTCCCTAACATCCCAGACGTCCTAGATGTCCCATATGTCCCTAACGTCCCAGACGTCCTAGATGTACCATATGTCCTTAACGTTCCAGACGTCCCAGATGTCTCATATGTCCCATTTGTCCCTAATGTCTCAGGCGTCCTAGATGTTCCATATGTCCCTAACGTCCCAGACGTTCTAAATGTCCCATATGTCCCTAATGTCACAGGCGTTCTAAATGTCCCATATGTCCTCAACGTCCCAGACGTCCTAGATGTCACATATGTCCCTAACGTCCCAGATATCTCAGATGTCCCATATGTCCCATATGTCCCTAATGTCCCAGGCGTCTCAGATGTCCCATATATCCCATATGTCCCTAATGTCCCAGGCGTCCTAAATGTCTTATATCCTTAACGTCCCAGACGTCTTAGATGTCACATATGTCCCTAACGTCCTAGACGTCCCAGATGTCCCATATGTTCCATATGTCCCTAATGTCCCAGACGTCCTAAATGTCCCGTATGCCCGTAACGTCCCAGACGTCCCAGCTGTCCCGTATGTTCCTAACGTTCCAGACGTCCTAAATGTCCCATATGTCCCTAACGTCCCAGACGTCCCAGCTGTCCCGTATGTCCCTAACGTCCCAGACGTCCCAGACGTCTTAGATGTCCCATATGTCCCTAACGTCCCAGACGTCCTAGATGTCCTATATGTCCCTAACGTCTTAGACGTCCCAAACGTCCCAGATGTCCCATATATTCCATATGTCCCTAATATCCAAGGCGTCCCAGATATCCCATACGTCCCATATGTCCCTAATGTCCCAGGCGATCTAAATGTCCCATATGTCCTCAACGTCCCAGACGTCCTAGATGTTACATATGTCCCTAACGTCCCAGATTTCTCAGATGTCCCATATGTCCCATATGTCCCTAATGTCCCAGGCGTCTCAGATGTCCCATATATCCCTTATGTCCCTAATGTCCCAGGCGTCCTAAATGTCTCATATGTCCTTAACGTCCCAGACGTCCCAGACGTCCTAGATGTCCCATATGTCCTTAACGTCCCAGACGTCTTAGATGTCCCATATGTCCCTAACGTCCCAGACGTCCCAGATGTCCCATATGTTCCATATGTCCCTAATGTCCCAGACGTCCTAAATGTCCCGTATGCCCCTAACGTTTCAGACGTCCCAGCTGTCCCGTATGTCCCTAACGTCCCAGACGTCCCAGACGTCCTAAATGTCCCATATGTCCCTAACGTCCCAGACGACCCAGCTGTCCCGTATGTCCCTAACGTCCCAGACGTCCCAGACGTCCTAGATGTCCCATATGTCCCTAACGTCCCAGACGTCCTAGATGTCCTATATGGCCCTAACATCTTAGACGTCCCAAACGTCCCAGATGTCCCATATATCCAATATGTCCTTAATGTCCCAGGCGTCCCAGCTATCCCATACGTCCCATATGTCCCTAATGTCCCAGGCTTTCTAAATGTTCCATATGTCCCTAACGTCCCAGACGTCCTAAATGTCCCATATGTCCCTAACGTCCCAGACGTCCCAGCTGTCCCGTATGTCCCTAACGTCCCAGACATCCCAGACGGCCTTGATGTCCCATATGTAGCTAACGTCCGAGACGTCCCAGCTGTCCCGAATGTCCCTAACGTCCCAGACATCCCAGACGTCCCAGATGTTAAATATGTCCCTAACGTCCTAGATGTCCCAAATGTCCCATATGTCCTATATGTCCCTAATGTCCCAGACGTCCCAGATGTCTTATATGTCTCTAACGTCCCAGACGTCCCAAATGTCCCATATGCCCCTAACGTCCCAGACGTCCCAGATGTCCCATATGTCCCATATGTCCCATATGTCCCAGTCGTCCCAGATGTCCCATATGTCCCATATGTCCCTAATGTCCCAGGCGTCCTAAATGTCCCATATCTCCTTAAAGTCCCAGACGTCCCAAATGTCCCATATGTCCCATATGTCCCTAATGTCCCAGGCGTCCTAAATGTCCCATATGTCCTCAACGTCCCAGACGTCCCAAACGGCCTAGATGTCCCACATGTCCTTAACGTCCCAGACGTCCCATATGTCCCATATGTCCCATATATCCCAGTCGTCCTAGATGTCCCATATGTCCCATATGTCCCTAATGTCCCAGGCGTCCTAAATGTCCCATATGTCCTTAAAGTCCCAGTCGTCCAAGACGTCCTAGATGTCTCTTATGTCTCTAACGTCCCAGACGTCCCAGATGTCCCATATGTTCCATATGTCCGTAATGTCTAAGACGTCCTAGATGTTCCATATGTTCCTAACGTCCCAAACGTCCTAAATTTCCCATATGTCCTTAACGTCCCAGACGTCCCAGCTGTCCCGTATGTCCCTAACGTCCCAGACATCCCAGACGTCCTAGATGTCCCATATGTCCCGAACGTCTCAGACGTCTTAGATGTCCTATATGACCCTAACGTCACAGACGTTCCAGATGTCCCATATGTTTCATATGTCCCTAATGTCCCGGGCGTCCCAGATGTCTCATATGTCCCATATGTCCTTAATATCCCAGGCGTCCTAAATGTCCTATTTGTCCTTAACGTCTCAGACGTCCCAAACGTCTTAGATGTCCCATATGTCCTTAACTTCCCAGACGTCCCAAATGTCCCATATGTCCCATATGTCCCTAATGTCCCAGGCGTCCTAAATGTCCCATATGTCCTCAACGTCCCAGACGTCCCAGACGGCCTAGATGTCCCACATGTCCTTAACGTCCCAGACGTCCCAGATGTTCCATATGTCCTTAACGTCCCAGACGTCCCAGATGTCCCATATGTTCCATATGTCCCTAATGTCCCAGGCGTCTCAGATGTCCCATATGTTCCATATGTCCCTAATGTCCCAGGAGTCCTAAATGTCCCATATGTCCTTAACGTTCCAGACATCCCAGACGTTCTAGATGTCCCATATGTCCTTAACGTCCCAGACGTCCCAAATGTCCCATATGTCTCTAACGTCCCAGATGTCCCATATGTCCCATATGTCCCTAATGTCCCAGGCGTCCCAGATGTTTCATATGTTCCATATGTCCCTAATGTCCCAGGAGTCCTAAATGTCCCATATGTCCTTAACGTTCCAGACGTCCCAGACGTCCTAGATGTCCCATATGTCCTTAACGTCCCAGACGTCCCAAATGTCCCATATGTCGCTAACGTCCCAGATGTCCCATATGTTCCATATGTCCCTAATGTCCCAAGCGTCCTAGATGTCCCATACGTCCCTAACGTCCCAGACGTCCTAAATGTCCCATAAGTCCCTAACGTCCCAAAAGTCCCAGCTGTCCCGTATGTCCCTAACGTCCCAGACATTCCAGACGGCCTAGATGTCCCATATGTCCCTAACGTCCCAGACGTCCTAGATGTCCCATATGTCCTTAACGTCCCAGACGTCCCAAATGTCCCATATGTCTCTAACGTCCGAGATGTCCCATATGTTCCAGATGTCTCTAATGTCCCAAGCGTCCTAGATGTTCCATATGTCCCTAACGTCCCAGACGTCCTAGATGTCCCATATGTCCTTAACGTCCCAGACGTCCCAAATGTCCCATATGTCTCTAACGTCCCAGATGTCCCATATGTTCCATATGTCCCTGATGTCCCAAGCGTCCTAGATGTTCTAAATGTCCCTAACGTCCCAGACGTCCTAAACGTCCCATATGTCCCTAACGTCCCAGACGTCCTAAATGTCCCATATGTCCCTAACATCCCAGATGTCCCAGCTGTCCCGTATGTCCCTAACGTCCCAGACGTCCCAGATGTCTCATATGTCCCATATGTCTCTAATGTCCCAGGCGTCCTAGATGTTCCATATGTCCCTAACGCCCCAGACGTCCTAAATGTCCCATATGTCCCTAACATCCCAGACGTCCCAGCTGTCCCGTATGTCCCTAACGTCCCAGACGTCCCAGATGTCTCATATGTCCCATATATCCCTAATGTCCCAAGCGTTATAGATCATCCATATGACCCTAGCGTCCCAGACGTCCTAAATGCCCCATATGTCTTTAACGTCCCAGACTTCCTAGACGTCCTAGATGTCTTATATGTCCTTAACGTCCCAGGCGTCCCAGATGTCCCATATGTCCTTAACGTCCCAGACGTCCCAGATGTCCCATATGTCCCATATGTCCCTAGTGTCCCAGGCGTCCTAGATGTCCCATATGTCCCTAATGTCCCAGGCGTCCTAAATGTCCCGTATGTCCTTAACGTCGCAGACGTCCCAAACGTCCTAGATGTCCCATATGTCCCTAACGTCCCAAACGTCCGAGATGTCTCATATGTCCCATATGTCTCTAATGTCCCAGGCGTCCTAGATGTTCTATATGTCCCTAACGTCCCAGACGTCTCAGCTGTCCCGTATGTCCCTAACGTCCCAGACGTCCCAGACGTCCTAGATGTCCCATATGTCCTGTAAAGAGGGGATAACGGTCGGCCTTACCTTTTGGCGAAAGTTATATTTGATGTTTTGCCGGCTGGTAACTATCGGCCTAATTGGGCTAGCTCGCCGCGAGGGTCGCAGGGTTCCAGCTATGCTGAAAAACTGTAATAAAAAAAAGGAGTGGGCGCCAGGTCCTCGACTCAGTTCTAATCCTTATGCCGGACCGTGCACAAGGTCAAGACCATTTCCAGCAGCACAAAGAAAACAATCAAATCAACCACCAAAGAAAATATCACAGCTTTATTAATAAATGGTGGGTATGTACTATAGTGCAAATACAAACATAAATGTACAACAAATCAGGCAGGCGTTCAAATACATATAAGTAACCATACGATGTACCAATTATAAATTTCAATGTAAATGTATATATATATCTAAATAAATTTACAACAAATGCATGCAAAAAGAAGAAATGTAGTTTCGGGCCGAAAATAAATATTACCATGCAAATATTCATAAAGCAAAATTTAGGCCGCGAATTGTTGGACGATACAAACACTCTAAAAAGAAACGAGAGTACGCAGGGCGTCGCGGAGACAATTAAAATAATTTGAATTGATTAAGCGCGGGTTACGGAGCGAGTTTAAAATTTCGCGTATACCGGCTCAGAGCAATACAAGACCACCTTGGCTAACGTTTCAACCCCAAAGGTTAGCTAAATGACGCTATATCTATATTCAAAATTTTCTAAAGGGCGGAATCAGCGTGCGTTTGCGTGGCCACACATGAACGACGGTGTCCATATTAAAAATGCATTAAGTGTACGTATGTATATTTATATGCTAAAGAAAGCAAAGGCTTGGATTTGCCCCTTACTCGGTTAACGGAGATCTGCAAATAATCACAATGCTCCCGAAGTGGGCTCACGAGACACTGCTACTGTAGTGTGCCTATCTTCACGCCGGACGTTTGACATGAAAATATTAATTATAGTTTGGTGATGAAAATCGCGAGGCTTTAAGGCGTCCGAACTGTGTTATGTAAGCGGGTGAGTAAAAGCGACGTCCAGAAAGGACACAAGTGAAGCTCAAAGCTACAAGTTCTACTCTATAAATTTTTCAGATAACACAGATGGTCAATAAGGTTAGGAGACCCGAAGGCACAAACGGAGCAATACACAGGTAAACCTTATGACCTCAATTTAGCAAGTAGCAGAGGGTATCCGCATATCATTGCGCGGCGGCCCTAACATTTAATTACACAAATTCCAAATATTACTAAACTAACGATGCACGAAACCTACTATCGCACAATCCGTGCTGACGAAATCACACGTGCCCGAAGTGCTAACGGCATGAAACAGTATGATTCAATTATAAAGTACAACAGGCGCAATGCATATTATCTACAATAACGTCTTGCCTGCAGGAAAGTTCACCAGAACCTAATCTCTCCGTTCGCTCTCCTGGGGTTGGACGTAGCTAGCAAAACAACGAGGACGGCCGCAGCTGCGGAAGGCGGTGCCAACCATGGAGGCTGCAAAATGACTTGCAGGTGAGTGTAAAGCAGTTGCTCGATCTTCAGCGTTGCCCACGAGAGTTGCAAAATTTACAGGCGATGCGACTATCTTAGGGGCCCAGTGCATCGGACTGGATTCGAGCAGGGTGCAGTCGAACGGGGTAGGTCTACTCCAGACAGGAAGGATTTCAAACAGATGGGGAGTGTTTTAACTCCCGCCGGGAATTTGGCTAAAAACGCACAGAACCCAAATGTATTCCCGATTAAGAAGAAACTGGCTTAATCTTACCTCAAGCTGGTGGTCGAGCCGAAAGAAGCGTGCTAAAGTCGGTTCCAGGAGATCCGCCAAAGCAAAGGGATGCAAGTAAGTAGCTAACTAATCATTACGAACATCCACGATAACGCATAAATGCTTCCAGATTCCTCAAACCATCTATTCGAAGAGGCGAGCCCTACCAAAGGGCTATGAAGCACTTAGCTGCAGAGGAACACCTACTAGCACGACAATTTAGCTTGAAAAGAAAGCCGAAAAATTCAAAAACCCAGCCCACAGGTCATCTGATAACAAAAATTTGGGCCAGAAGATGCCAAAAAAACCAGTCAGGCAAGTTTGACTGCAGGAAAAGATAACATTGCTTTAGCAACAAATGGAATAGTTAAAAACAATTTGTATCACCGGTTGCCTAGCGGCCATACCCAAATATCTGTAAAAATATAGCAAGAATAAACCTAATTGGCAAAATATAAGTAATTAAACGAGGGGTTGCTTACGAAACTGCATGATAATTATAAGAGAGTACTTAAAAATAAGATATAGCCAATTATACCCAGTTTAAAGCATGCAAAAAATTGACAAAAGCCAACCATAAATATTCAAGT
Source organism: Agriotes lineatus (assembly GCA_940337035.1). Classification (NCBI taxonomy): domain Eukaryota; kingdom Metazoa; phylum Arthropoda; class Insecta; order Coleoptera; family Elateridae; genus Agriotes; species Agriotes lineatus. Next base: position 83,010,011 of record OW679196.1, on the reverse strand, counting down.
TCAAAAATTCAGCTAGCGAAAGTTTAATACTACGGGGGACGCTCCAAAAGTATCGTAACAGTCCCTAACGTCCCAGATGTCTTAGATGTCCTATATGTCCCTAACGTCCCAGCCGTCCCAGATGTCCCATATGTTCCAAATGTCCCTAATGTCCCAGGAGTCCCATATGTCTCATATGTCCCTAATGTCCCAGGCGTCCTAAATGTCCCATATGTCGTTAACGTCCCAGACGTCCTAGATGTCCTATATGTTCTTAACGTCCCAGACGTCCCAGATGTCCCATATGTCCCTAACGTCTCAGACGTCCCAGATGTCACATATGTCCCATATGTCCCTAATGTCTCAGGCGTCCCAGATGTCCCATATGTCCCATATGTCCCTAATGTCCCAGGCGTCCTAGTTGTCCCATATAACCCTAATGTCCCAGGCGTCCTAGTTGTCCCATATGTCCCTAACGTCCCAGACGTCCCAGCTGTCCCGTATGTCCCTAACGTCCCAGACGTCCCAGACGTCCTGGATGTCCCATATGTCCCTAACGTCCCAGACGTCCCAGACGTCCCAGATGTCCCATATGTCCCATATGTCCCTTATGTCCCAGGCGTCCCAGATGTCCTTTATGTCCCATATGTCCCTAATGTGCCAGCCGTCCTAAATGTCCCTTAAGTCCTTAACGTCTTAGTCGTTCCAGACGTCCTAGATGTCCCATATGTCCTTAACGTCCCAAACGTCCCAGATATCCCATATGCCCCTAACGTCCCAGACGTCCCAGATGTCCCATATGTCCCATATGTCCCTAATGTCTCAGGCGTCCTAGATGTTCCATATGTCCCTAACGTCCTAGACGTCCTAAATGTTCTATATGTCCCTAACGTCCCAGACGTCCCAGATGTGCCATATGTCTCTATCGTCCCAGACGTTACAGATGTCCCATATGTCCCTAACATCCCAGACGTCACAGATGTCCTATATGTCCCTAACGTCTCAGACGTCCTAGACGTATTATATGTCCCTAACGTCCCAGACGTCCAAGACGTCCCAGATGTCCCATATGTCCCATATGTCCCTTATGTCCCATATGTCCCTTATGTCCCAGACGTCCCAGACGTCCCAGATGTCCCATATGTCCCTAACGTCCCAGACGTCTCAGATGTCCCATATGTCCCATATGTCCCATAAGTCCCTAATGTCCCAAGCGTCCCAGATGTCCCATATGTCCTATATATCCCGAATGTCCCAGGCGTCCTAAATGTCCCATATGTCCTTAACGTCCCAGACGTCCCATACGTCCTAGATGACCCATATGTCCCTAACGTCCCAGACGTCCCAGATGTCCCATTTGTCCCACATGTTCCTAATGTGCCAGGCGTCCTAGATGTTCCATATGTCCTTAACGTCCCAGACTTCCTAAATGTCTCATATGTCCCTAACATCCCAGACGTTCCAGCTGTCCCGTATGTCCTTAACGTCCTAGACGTCCCAGATGTCCCATATGTCCCTAATGTCCCAGGCGTTATAGATCATCCATATGACCCTAACGTCCCAGACATCCTAAATGCCCCATATGTCCTTAACGTCCCAGACGTCCCAGACGTCCTAGATGTCTTATATGTCCTTAACGTCCCAGACGTCTCAGATGTCCCATATGTCCCTAACGTCCCAGACGTCCCAGATGTCCCATATGTCCCTAATGTCCCAGGCGTCCTAGATGTTCCATATTTCCCTAATGTCCCAGGCGTCCTAAATGTCCCATATGTCCTTAACGTCCCAGACGTGCCAGATGTCCCATATGACCCTAACGTCCCAAACGTCCCAGATGTCTCATATGTCCCATATGTCTCTAATGTCCCAGGCGTCCTAAATGTTCCATATGTCCCTAACGTCCCAGACGTCCCAGCTGTCCCATATGTCCCTAATGTTCCAGGCGTCCTAGATGTTCCATATGTCCCTAACGTCCCTGACATCCTAAATGTCCTATATGTCCCTAACGTCCCAGACGTCCCAGCTGTCCCGTATGTCCCTAACGTCCCAGACGTCTCAGACGTCCTAGATGTCTTATATGTCCCTAACGACCCAGACGTCCTACATGTCCTATATGTCCCTAACGTCCCAGACGTCCTTGACGTCCCAGATGTCTCATATGTCACATATGTCATTAATGTCCCATGCGTCCCAGCTGTCCCATATGTCCCATATGTCCCATATGTCCCTAATGTCCCAGGCGTTCTAAATGTCTCATATGTCTTTAACGTCCCAGACGTCCTAGATGTCCTATATGTCCTTAACGTCCCAGACGTCCCAGATGTCCCATATGTCCCTAACGTCCCAGACGTCCCAGATGTCCTTAATGTCCCATATGTCTCGAATGTCCCAGGCGTCCTAGATGTTTCATATGTCCCTAACGTCCCAGACGGCCTAAATGTCCCATATGTCTCTAACGTCCGGGACGTCCCAGACGTCCTAGATGTTTCATATGTCCCTAACGTCCCAGACGTCCTAGATGTCCTATATGTCCCTAACGTCCCAGACGTCCTAGATGTCCCATATGTCCCTAACGTCCCAGACGTCCTAGATGTCCCATATGTCCTTAACGTCCCAGACGTCCCAGATGTCTCATATGTCCCATTTGTCCCTAATGTCCCAGGCGTCCTAGATGTTCCATATGTCCCTAACGTCCCAGACGTCCTAAATGTCCCATATGTCCCTAATGTCCCAGACATTCTAAATGTCCCGTATGTCCTCATCGTCCCAGACGTCCCAGACGTCCTAGATGTCCCATATGTCCTTAACGTTCCAGACGTCCTAAATGTCCTATACGTCCCTAACGTTTCAGACGTGCCAGATGTCCCATATGTCCCTAACGTCCCAGACGTCCTAGATGTCCCATATGTCCCAAACGTCCCAGACGTCCTAAATGTCCCATATGTTCCTAACGTCTCAGACGTCCCAGCTGTCCCATATGTCCGAAACATCCCAGACGTCCTAGATATACTATATGTCCCTAACGTCCCAGATGTCCCAAATCTCCCTAACGTTTAACACGTACCAGACGTCCTAGATGTCCCATTTGTCCCTAACGTGATAAACGTCTTAGATGTCTCATATGTCCCAAACGTCCCAGACGTCCCAAACGTCTTAGATGTCCCATATGTCCCTAACGTCTCAGACGTCCTCGATGTCCCATATGTCCCTAACGTCCCAGACGTCCCAGACGTCTTAGATGTCCCATATGTCCCTAACGTCCCAATTGTCTTAGATGTCCCATATGTTCCTAACGTCCGAGACGTCCCAGACGTCCTAAATGCGTAATATGTCCCTAACTTCTTAGACGTTCTAGATGTCCCATATGTCCCTAACGTCTCAGACGTCCTAGATGTCCCATATGTCCCTAACGTCCCAGAAGTCATAGACGCCCCATATGTCCCTAACATCCCAGACGTCCCAGACGTCCTAAATGCAACATATATCCCTAACTTCCCAGACGTTCTAGATGTCCCATATGTCCCTAACGTCTCAGACGTCCTAGATGTTCCATATGTCCCTAACGTCCCAGAAGTCATAGATGCCCTATATGTCCCTAACGTCCCAGACGTCCCAGATGTCCCATACGTCAGTAACGTCCCAGACGTCGAAAATGTCCTATATGTCCCATGTGTCCTTTACGTCCCAAACGTCCTATATGTCAGATATGTAGTTAGCGTCCCAGACGTTCCAGACGTTCTAGATGTCTCATATGTCTCTAACGTCCCAGACGTCCCAGATGTCCCATTTGTCCCACATGTTCCTAATGTGCCAGGCGTCCTAGATGTTCCATATGTCCTTAACGTCCCAGACGTCCTAAATGCCCCATATGTCCCTAATGTCCCAGGCGTTATAGATCATCCATATGACCCTAACGTCCCAGACGTCCTAAATGCCCCATATGTCCTTAACGTCCCAGACGTCCCAGACGTCCCAGACGTCCTAGATGTCTTATATGTCCTTAACGTCCCATACGTCTCAGATGTTTCATATGTCCCTAACGTCCCAGACGTCCCAGATGTCCCATATGTCCCTAATGTCCCAGGCGTACTAGATGTTCCATATTTCCCTAATGTCCCAGGCGTCCTAAATGTCCCATATGTTCTTAACGTCCCAGACGTGCCAGATGTCCCATATGTCCCTAACGTCCCAAACGTCCCAGATGTCTCATATGTCCCTAATGTCCCAGGCGTCCTAGATGTTCCATATTTCCCTAATGTCCCAGGCGTCCTAAATGTCCCATATGTCCTTAACGACCCAGACGTCCCAGCTGTCCCGTATGTCCCTAACGTCCCAGACGTCTCAGACGTCCTAGATGTCTTATATGTCCCTAACGACCCAGACGTCCTAGATGTCCTATATGTCCCTAACGTCCCAGACGTCCCAGACGTCCCAGATGTCCCATATGTCCCATATGTCCCTAATGTCCCATGCGTCCCAGCTGTCCCATATGTCCCATATGTCCCTAATGTCCCAGGCGTTCTAAATGTCTCATATGTTCTTAACGTCCCAGACGTCCTAGATGTCCTATATGTCCTTAACGTCCCAGACGTCCCAGATGTCCCATATGTCCCTAACGTCCCAGACGTCCCAGATGTCCTTAATGTCCCATATGTCTCGAATGTCCCAGGCGTCCTAGATGTTTCATATGTCCCTAACGTCCCAGACGACCTAAATGTCCCATATGTCCCTAACGTCCCAGACGTCCCAGCTGTCCCGTATGTCCCTAACGTCCCAGACGTCCCAGACGTCCTAGATGTTTCATATGTCCCTAACGTCCCAGACGTCCTAGATGTCCTATATGTCCCTAACGTCCCAGACGTCCTAGATGTCCCATATGTCCCTAACGTCCCAGACGTCCTAGATGTCCCATATGTCCTTAACGTCCCAGACGTCCCAGATGTCACATATGTCCCATTTGTCCCTAATGTCCCAGGCGTCCTAGATGTTCCATATGTCCTTAACGTCCCTAACGTCCTAAATGTCCCATATGTCCCTAATGTCCCAGACATTCTAAATGTCCCATATGTCCTCATCGTCCCAGACGTCCCAGACGTCCTAGATGTCCCATATGTCCTGAACGTTCCAGACGTCCCAGATGTCCCATATGTCCCTAACGTCCCAGACGTCTCAGATGTCCCATATGTCCCATATGTCCCTAATGTCCCAGGCGTCCTAAATGTCTCATATGTCCTTAACGTCCCAGACGTCCCAGACGTCCTAGATGTCCCATATGTTATTAACGTCCCAGATGTTTTAGATGTCTTATATGTCCCTAACGTCCCAGACGTCCCAGATGTTCCATATGTTCCATATGTCCCTAATGTCCCAAGGGTCCTAGATGTTCCATATGTCCCTAACGTCCCACACGTCCTAAATGTCCCATATGCCCCTAACGTCCCAGACGTCCCAGCTGTCCCGTATGTCCCTAACGTCCCAAACGTCCCAGACGTCCTAAATGTCCCATATGTCCCTAACGTCCCAGACATCCCAGCTGTCCCGTATGTCCCCAACGTCCCAGACATCCCAGACCGCCTAAATGTCCCATATGTCAATAACGTTCCAGACGTCCCAGATGTCCCATACGTTCCATATGTCCCTAATGTCCCAGGCTTCCTAAATGTTCCATATGTCCCTAACGTCCCAGACGTCCTAAATGTCCCATATGTCCCTAACGTCCCAGACGTCCCAGCTGTCCCGTATGTCCCTAACGTCCCAGACATCCCAGACGTACCAGATGTTAAATATGTCCCTAACGTCCTAGATGTCCCCGATGTCCCATATGTCCTATATGTCCCTAATGTCCCAGACGTCCCAGATGTCCCATATGTCCCTAACGTCTCAGACGTACCAGATGTCCCATATGCCCCTAACGTCCCAGACGTCCCAGACGTCCCAGATGTCCCATATGTCCCATATGTTTCAGGCGTCCCAGATGTCCCATATGTCCCATATGTCCCTAATGTCCCAGGCGTCCTAAATGTCCCATATGTCCTTAACGTCCCAGACGTCCAAGACGTCCTAGATGTCCCATATGTCTCTAACGTCCCAGACGTCCCAGGTGTCCCATATGTCCCTAACGTTCCAGACGTCCCAGATGTCCCATATGTTCCATATGTCCCTAATGTCTAAGACGTCCTAGATGTTCCATATGTTCCTAACGTCCCAAACGCCTTAAATTTCCCATATGTCCTTAACGTCCCAGACGTCCCAGCTGTCCCGTATGTCCCTAACGTCCCAGACATCCCAGACGTCCTAGATGTCCCATATGTCCCGAACGTCTTAGACGTCCTAGATGTCCTATATGTCCCTAACGTCACAGACGTTCCAGATGTCCCATATGTTTCATATGTCCCTAATGTTCCGGGCGTCCCAGATGTCCCATATGTCCCATATGTCCTTAATGTCCCAGGCGTCCTAAATGTCCTATTTGTCGTTAACGTCTCAGACGTCCCAAACGTCTTAGATGTCCCATATGTCCTTAACTTCCCAGACGTCGCAAATGTCCCATATGTCCCATATGTCCCTAATGTCCCAGGCGTCCTAAATGTCCCATATGTCCTCAACGTCCCAGACGTCCCAGACGTCCTAGATGTCTCATATGTCCTTAACGTCTTAGACGTCCCAGATGTCCCATATGTCCCTAACGTCCCAGACGTCCCAGATGTCCCATATGTCCCATATGTCTCTAATTTCCCAGGCGTCCCAGATGTCCCATATGTTCCATATGTCCCTAATGTCCCAGGAGTCCTAAATGTCCCATATGTCCTTAACGTTCCAGACGTCCCAGACGTTCTAGATGTCCCATATGTCCTTAACGTCCAAGACGTCCCAAATGTCCCATATGTCTCTAACGTCCCAGATGTCCCATATGTCCCTAATGTCCCAGGCGTCCCAGATGTCCCATATGTTCCATATGTCCCTAATGTTCCAGGAGTCCTAAATGTCCCATATGTCCTTAACGTTCCAGACGTCCCAGACGTCCTAGATGTCCCATATGTCCTTAACGTCCCAGATGTCCCAAATGTCCCATATGTTTCTAACGTCCCAGATGTCCCATATGTTCCATATGTCTCTAATGTCCCAAGCGTCCTAGATGTTCCATATGTCCCTAACGTCCCAGACGTCTTAAATGTCCCATATGTCCCTAACGTTCCAGACGTCCCAGCTGTCCCGTATGTCCCTAACGTCCCAGACATCCCAGACGGCCTAGAAGTCCTATATGTCCCTAACGTCCCAGACGGTCTAGATGTCCCATATGTCCTTAACGTCCCAGACGTCTCAAATGTCCCATATGTCTCTAACGTCCCAGATGTCCCTTATCTTCCATATGTACCTAATGTCCCTAACGTCCCAGACGTCCTAGATGTCCCACATGTCCCTGACGTCCCAGACGTCCCAGATGTACCATATGTCCCTAACGTCCCAGACGTCCCAGATGTCCCATATGTCCCATATGTCCCTAACGTCCCAGACGTACTAGATGTCCCACATGTCCCTAACGTCCCAGACGGCCTAGATGTATCATATGTTCCTAACGTCCCAGACGTCCCAGACGTCCTAGATGTCCCATATGTCCCTAACGTCTCAGACATCCTAGATGTCCCATATGTCCCTAACGTCCCAGACGTCTCAGACGTCCCTGATGTCCCATACGTGACAAACATCTTAGATGTTTCACATTTCCCTAACGTCCCAGACGTCCTAGAAGTCCCATATATCTCTAACGTCCCAGACGTCCTAGATGTCCCATATTTCTCTAACGCCCTTGATGTCCCAGACGTCCTAGGTATTCCATATATTCCTAACGTCCAAGACGTCTTAGACGCCCTAACGTTCCAGACGTCCCAGATGTCCCATATGTCTCGAACGTCCCAGATGTCCTAGATGTCCCACATGTCCTTAACGTCCCAGACGGCATAGATTTCCCATATGTCCCTAACGTCCCAAACTTCCTAGATGTCCCATATGTCCCGTATGTCCCTAAAGTCCCAGACGTCCCAGATGTCCCATATGTCTCTAACGTTCCAGACGTCATAGATGTCCCATATGTCTCTAACGTCCCAGATGTCCTAGATGTCCCACATGTCCTTAACGTCCCAGACGTCGTAAATGTCCCATATGTCCCTAACGTCCTAAACTTCCTAGATGTCCCATGTGTCCCGTATGTCCCTAACGTCCCAGACGTCCCAGATGTCCCATATCTCCCTAACGTTCCAGACGTCCCAGATGTCCCATATGTCTCTAACGTCCCAGATGTCCTAGATGTCCCACTTGTCCTTAACGTCCCAGACGTCCTAGATGTCCCATATGTCCCAAACGTCCCAGACGTCCTAGATGTCCCATATGTTCCTAACGTCTCAGACGTCCCAGCTGTCCCATATGTCCGAAACATCCCAGACGTCCTAGATATACTATATGTCCCTAACGTCCCAGATGTCCCAAATCTCTCTAACGTTTAAGACGTACCAGACGTCCTAGATGTTCCATTTGTCCCTAACGTGATAAACGTCTTAGATGTCTCGTATGTCCCAAACGTCCCAGACGTCCCAAACGTCTTAGATGTCCCATATGTCCCTAACGTCCCAGACGTCCTCGATGTTCCATATGTCCCTAACGTCCCAGACGTCCCAGACGTCTTAGATGTCCCATATGTTCCTAACGTCCCAATTGTCTTAGATGTCCCATATGTTCCTAACGTCCGAGACGTCCCAGACGTCCTAAATGCGTAATATGTCCCTAACTTCTTAGACGTTCTAGATGTCCCATATGTCCCTACCTAGATGTCCCATATGTCCCTAACGTCCCAGAAGTCATAGACGCCCCATATGTCCCTAACATCCCAGACGTCCCAGACGTCCTAAATGCAACATATATCCCTAACTTCCCAGACGTTCTAGATGTCCCATATGTCCCTAACGTCTCAGACGTCCTAGATGTTCCATATGTCCCTAACGTCCCAGAAGTCATAGATGCCCTATATGTCCCTAACGTCCCAGACGTCCCAGATGTCCCATACGTCAGTAACGTCCCAGACGTCGAAAATGTCCTATATGTCCCATGTGTCCTTTACGTCCCAAACGTCCTATATGTCATATATGTAGTTAGCGTCCCAGACGTTCCAGACGTTCTAGATGTCTCATATGTATCTAACGTCCTAGACGTCCCAGATGTAACAAATGTCCCCAACGTCCCATACGTCCCAGATGTCCCATTTATCCTATATATCCCTAACGTCCCAGACGTCCTAGATGTCCTATATGTCCCTAACGTCCCAGGCGTCCCAGATGTCTCGTATGTCCCTAACGTCCCAGACGTCTTAGATGTCCCGTATGTCCCTAACGTCCCAGACGTCACAGATATCCCATATGTCTCTAACGTCCCAGACGTCCCAGATGTCCCATATGTCCCATATGTCCCTAACGTCCCAGACGTCCTAGATGTCCCATATGTCCCTACCGTTCCAGACGTACCAGATGTTCCTAACGTCCCAGACGTCCCAGTTATGCCATATGTCCTATTTGTCCTTAACGTCCCAGACGTCCTAGATGTCCCATATGTCCCTAACGTCCCAGAAGTCCCAGATGTACCAAATGTCCCCAACGTCCCATACGTGCCAGGTGTCCCATTTGTCCCACATATCCCTAACGTCCCAGACGTCCCAGACGTCCTATATGTCCCTAATGTCCCAGGCGTCCCAGATGTTCCATATGTCCCTAACGTCCCAGACGTCCTAGATGTCCCGTATGTCCCTAATGTCCCAGACGTCCCAGATGTACCATATGTCCCTAACGTCCCAGACGTCCCAGATGTCCCACATGTCCCATATGTCCCTAACGTCCCAGACGTCCTAGAAGTCTCACATGTCTCTAACGTCCCAGACTGCCTAGATGTATCATATGTCCCTAACGTCCCAGAAGTCCCAGACGTCCTAGATGTCCCATATGTCCCTAACGTCTCAGACGTCTTAAAAGTCCCATATGTCCCTAACGTCCCAGACGGCTCAGACGTCCCTGATGTCCCATACGTGACAAACATCCTAGATGTTTCACATATCCCTAACGTCCCAGACGTCCTAGAAGACCCATATGTCCCTAACGTCCCAGACGTCCTAGATGTCCCATATGTCCCTAACGTCCTTGACGTCCCAGACGTCCTAGATGTTCCATATATTCCTAACGTCCAAGACGTCTTAGACGTCCTATATGTTTCTAACCTCTCAGACGTCCCAGACGTAACAGATGTACCATATGTTCCTAACGTCCCAGACTTCTCAGATGTCCCATATGTCTCATATGTCCCTAACGTCCCAGACGTCCTAAATGTCCTACATGTCCCTAACGTCCCATACGTCCCAGATGTCACATATGTCCCTAACGTCCCAGACGTTCCAGATGTCCTATACGTCCCTAACGTCCCAGACGTCCCAGATCTCCCATATGTCCCTAACGTCCCAACAGTCCTAGATGTCCTATATGTCCCTAACGTCCCAGACGCGCAAGATGTCCCATATGTCCTTTACGTCCCAGACGTCCTAGATGTCCCATATGTCTCTAACGTCCCAGACGTCCTAGTTGTCCCGTATGTCCCTAACGTCCCAGACGTCCCAGATGTCCCATATGTCCCTAACGTTCCAGACGTCCCAGATGTCCCATATGTCTCTAACGTCCCAGATGTCCTAGATGTCCCACACGTCCTTAACGTCCCAGACGGCCTAGATTTCCCATATGTCCCTAACGTCCCAGACGTCTCACACGTCGTAGATGTCCCATATGTCCCTAACGTCCCAGACGTCCCAGACGTCTCTGATGTCTCATACGTCCCTAACCTCCCAGACGTCCTAGAAATCCCATATGTCCTTAACGTCCTTGAAGTCTCAGACGTCCTAGATGTCCCATTTATCCATAACGTCCCAGACGCTTTAGACGTCCTATATGTCCCTAACGTCTTAGACGTTCCGGATGTCCCTTATGTCCCTAACGTCCCAGACGTCCCAGGTGTCCCATATGTCCGTAACGTCCCAAAAGTCTCTAATGTCCCATATGTCTCCAACGTCCCAGAAGTCCCAGATGTCTCATATGTTCTATTTGTTCCTAACGTCCCAGACATCCTAGATGTCCAATATTTCCCTAAAGTCCCAGACGTGCCAGATGTCCCATATGTGCTTTACGTCCAAGACGTCCCAGATATCCAAAACTTCGCAAACGTCCTAGATGTCCCATATGTCCCTAACGTCCCAGACGTCCTAGATGTCTTATATGTCCCTAACGGCCCAGACGTCCCAGATGTCCCATACGAACCTAACGTCCCAGACGTCCCAGATGTCCCATATGTCGCTAACGTCCTAGACGTCCTAGATGTCCCATATGTCCATAACGTCCCAGACGTTCCAGACGTCCTAGATGTCCCATATGTCCCTAACGTCCCAGACGTGTTAGATGCGATTTATGTCCCTAACGTTTCAAACGTTTCAGACGTCCTAGATGTCCCATATGTCCCTAACGTCCCAGACGTTTCAGATGTACCATATGTCCCTAACGCCCCAGACGTCCCAAATGTCCCATATGTCAATAACGTCCCAGACGTCCCAAACGTTTTAGATGTCCTATATATCCTTAACGTCCAAGACGACCCAGATGCCCCATATGTCCTTAAGGTTCCAGACGTCCTAAATGTCCTATACGTCCCTAACGTTTCAGACGTGCCAGATGTCCCATACGTCCCTAACGTCCCAGACGTCCTAGATGTCCCATATGTCCCAAACGTCTCAGACGTCCTAGATGGCCTATATGTTCCTAACGTCCCAGACGTCCCAGCTGTCCCATATGTCCGAAACATCCCAGACGTCCTAGATACCCTATATCTCCCTAACGTCCCAGATGTCCCAGACGTCCTAGATGTCCCATATGTCCCTAACGTTCCAGACGTCCCAGATGTCCCATATGTCTCTAACGTCCCAGATGTCCTAGATGTCCCACATGTCCTTAACGTCCCAGACGGCCTAGATTTCCCATATGTCCCTAACGTCCCAGACGTCTCACACGTCGTAGATGTCCCATATGTCCCTAACGTCCCAGACGTCCCAGACGTCTCTGATGTCTCATACGTCCCTAACCTCCCAGACGTCCTAGAAATCCCATATGTCCTTAACGTCCTTGAAGTCTCAGACGTCCTAGATGTCCCATTTATCCATAACGTCCCAGACGCTTTAGACGTCCTATATGTCCCTAACGTCTTAGACGTTCCGGATGTCCCTTATGTCCCTAACGTCCCAGACGTCCCAGGTGTCCCATATGTCCGTAACGTCCCAAAAGTCTCAAATGTCCCATATGTCTCTAACGTCCCAGAAGTCCCAGATGTCTCATATGTTCTATTTGTTCCTAACGTCCCAGACATCCTAGATGTCCAATATTTCCCTAAAGTCCCAGACGTGCCAGATGTCCCATATGTGCTTTACGTCCAAGACGTCCCAGATATCCAAAACTTCGCAAACGTCCTAGATGTCCCATATGTCCCTAACGTCCCAGACGTCCTAGATGTCTTATATGTCCCTAACGGCCCAGACGTCCCAGATGTCCCATACGAACCTAACGTCCCAGACGTCCCAGATGTCCCATATGTCGCTAACGTCCTAGACGTCCTAGATGTCCCATATGTCCATAACGTCCCAGACGTTCCAGACGTCCTAGATGTCCCATATGTCCCTAACGTCCCAGACGTGTTAGATGCGATATATGTCCCTAACGTTTCAAACGTTTCAGACGTCCTAGATGTCCCATATGTCCCTAACGTCCCAGACGTTTCAGATGTACCATATGTCCCTAACGCCCCAGACGTCCCAAATGTCCCATATGTCAATAACGTCCCAGACGTCCCAAACGTTTTAGATGTCCTATATATCCTTAACGTCCAAGACGACCCAGATGCCCCATATGTCCTTAACGTTCCAGACGTCCTAAATGTCCTATACGTCCCTAACGTTTCAGACGTGCCAGATGTCCCATACGTCCCTAACGTCCCAGACGTCCTAGATGTCCCATATGTCCCAAACGTCTCAGACGTCCTAGATGGCCTATATGTTCCTAACGTCCCAGACGTCCCAGCTGTCCCATATGTCCGAAACATCCCAGACGTCCTAGATACCCTATATCTCCCTAACGTCCCAGATGTCCCAGACGTCCTAGATGTCCCATATGTCCCTAACGTCCCAGACGTCCTAGATGTACCATATGTCCCTAACGTCCTAGGCGTCCTAGATGTCCCATATGTCCCTAACGTTCCAGACGTCCCAGACGTCTTAGATGCCCCATATGTCCCTACCGTTTCAGACGTACCAGATGTTCCTAACGTCCCAGACGTCCCAGTTGTGCCATATGCCCTATTTGTCCTTAACGTCCCAGACGTCCTAGATGTCCCATATGTCCCTACCGTCTCAGAGGTCCCAGATGTACCAAATGACCCTAACGTCCCATACGTGCCAGGTGTCCCATTTGTCCCATATATCCCTAACGTCACAGACCTCCTAGATGTCCTATATGTCCCTAACGGCCCAGACGTCCTAGATGTCCCGTATGTCCCTAACGTACCAGACGTCCAAGATGTAACATATGTCCCTAACGTCCCAGACGTCCCAGATGTCCCATATGTCCCGTATGTCCCTAACGTCCCAGACGTCCTAGATGTCCCACATGTCCCTAACGTCCCAGACGGTCTAGATGTATCATATGTTCCTAACGTCCCAGACGTCCCAGACGTTCTAGATGCCCATATGCCCCTAACGTCTCAGACATCCTAGATGTCCCTTATGTCCCTAACGTCCCAGACGTCTCAGACGTCCCTGATGTCCCATACGTGACAAACATCCTAGATGTTTCACATAGCCCTAACGTCCCAGACGTCCTAGAAGTCCCATATGTCCCTAACGTGCTTGACGTCCCAGACGTCCTAGATGTTCCATATATTCCTAACGTCCAAGACGTCTTAGACGTCCTATATGTTTCTAACCTCTCAGACGTCCCAGACGTAACAGATGTCCCATATGTCCCTAACGTCCCAGACGTCTCAGATGTCCCATATGTCTCATATGTCCCTAACGTCCCAGACGTCCTAGATGTCCTATATGTCCCTAACGTCCCAGACGTCCTAGATGTCCCATATGTCCCTAACGTCCCAGACGTCCTAGATGTCCCATATGTCCTTAACGTCCCAGACGTCCCAGATGTCTCATATGTCCCATTTGTCCCGAATGTCCCAGGCGTCCTAGATGTTCCATATGTCCCTAACGTCCCAGACATTCTAAATGTCCCATATGTCCTCATCGTCCCAGACGTTCCAGACGTCCTAGATGTCCCATATGTCCTTAACGTTCCAGACGTCCCAGATGTCCCATATGTCCCTAACGTCCCAGACGTCTCAGATGTCCCATATGTCCCATATGTCTCAGACATTCTAAATGTCCCATATGTCTTCATCGTCCCAGACGTCCCAGACGTCCTAGATGTCCCATATGTCCTTAACGTTCCAGACGTCCCAGATGTCCCATATGTCCCTAACGTCCCAGACGTCTCAGATGTCCCATATGTCCCATATGTCCCTAACGTCCCAGACGTCTCAGATGTCCCATATGTCCCATATGTCCCTAATGTCCCAGGCGTCCTAGATGTTCCATATGTCCCTAACGTCCCACACGTCCTAAATGTCCCATATGCCCCTAACGTCCCAGACGTCCCAGACGTCCTAGATGTCCCATATGTCCTTAACGTCCCAGACGTTTTAGATGTCTTATATGTCCCTAACGTCCCAGACGTCCCAGACGTCCTAGATGTCCCATATGTCCTTAACGTCCCAGACGTTTTAGATGTCTTATATGTCCCTAACGTCCCAGACGTCCCAGACGTCCCAGACGTCCCAGATGTTCCATATGTTCCATATGTCCCTAATGTTCCAAGCGTCCTAGATGTTCCATATGTCCCTAACGTCCCACACGTCCTAAATGTCCCATATGCCCCTAACGTCCCAGACGTCCCAGCTGTCCCGTATGTCCCTAACGTCCCAAACGTCCCAGACGTCCTAAATGTCCCATATGTCCCTAACGTCCCACACGTCCTAAATGTCCCATATGCCCCTAACGTCCCAGACGTCCCAGACGTCCTAGATGTCCCATATGTCCTTAACGTCCCAGACGTTTTAGATGTCTTATATGTCCCTAACGTCCCAGACGTCCCAGACGTCCTAGATGTCCCATATGTCCTTAACGTCCCAGACGTTTTAGGTGTCTTATATGTCCCTAACGTCCCAGACGTCCCAGACGTCCCAGACGTCCCAGATGTTCCATATGTTCCATATGTCCCTAATGTTCCAAGCGTCCTAGATGTTCCATATGTCCCTAACGTCCCACACGTCCTAAATGTCCCATATGCCCCTAACGTCCCAGACATCCCAGCTGTCCCGTATGTCCCTAACGTCCCAGACGTCTCAGATGTCCCATATGTCTCATATGTCCCTAACGTCCCAGACGTCCTAGATGTCCTATATGTCCCTAACGTCCCAGACGTCCTAGATGTCCCATATGTCCCTAACGTCCCAGACGTCCTAGATGTCCCATATGTCCTTAACGTCCCAGACGTCCCAGATGTCTCATATGTCCCATTTGTCCCGAATGTCCCAGGCGTCCTAGATGTTCCATATGTCCCTAACGTCCCAGACATTCTAAATGTCCCATATGTCCTCATCGTCCCAGACGTCCCAGACGTCCTAGATGTCCCATATGTCCCTAACGTCCCAGACGTCCTAGATGTCCCATATGTCCTTAACGTCCCAGACGTCCCAGATGTCTCATATGTCCCATTTGTCCCGAATGTCCCAGGCGTCCTAGATGTTCCATATGTCCCTAACGTCCCAGACATTCTAAATGTCCCATATGTCCTCATCGTCCCAGACGTCCCAGACGTCCTAGATGTCCCATATGTCCCTAACGTCCCAGACGTCCTAGATGTCCCATATGTCCTTAACGTCCCAGACGTCCCAGATGTCTCATATGTCCCATTTGTCCCGAATGTCCCAGGCGTCCTAGATGTTTCATATGTCCCTAACGTCCCAGACATTCTAAATGTCCCATATGTCCTCATCGTCCCAGACGTCCCAGACGTCCTAGATGTCCCATATGTCCCTAACGTCCCAGACGTCCTAGATGTCCCATATGTCCTTAACGTCCCAGACGTCCCAGATGTCTCATATGTCCCATTTGTCCCGAATGTCCCAGGCGTCCTAGATGTTCCATATGTCCCTAACGTCCCAGACATTCTAAATGTCCCATATGTCCTCATCGTCCCAGACGTCCCAGACGTCCTAGATGTCCCATATGTCCTTAACGTTCCAGACGTCCCAGATGTCTCATATGACCCATTTGTCCCGAATGTCCCAGGCGTCCTAGATGTTCCATATGTCCCTAACGTCCCAGACATTCTAAATGTCCCATATGTCCTCATCGTCCCAGACGTCCCAGACGTCCTAGATGTCCCATATGTCCCTAACGTCCCAGACGTCCTAGATGTCCCATATGTCCTTAACGTCCCAGACGTCCCAGATGTCTCATATGTCCCATTTGTCCCGAATGTCCCAGGCGTCCTAGATGTTCCATATGTCCCTAACGTCCCAGACATTCTAAATGTCCCATATGTCCTCATCGTCCCAGACGTCCCAGACGTCCTAGATGTCCCATATGTCCTTAACGTTCCAGACGTCCCAGATGTCCCATATGTCCCTAACCTCCCAGACGTCTCAGATGTCCCATATGTCCCATATGTCCCAGACATTCTAAATGTCCCATATGTCTTCATCGTCCCAGACGTCCCAGACGTCCTAGATGTCCCATATGTCCTTAACGTTCCAGACGTCCCAGATGTCCCATATGTCCCTAACGTCCCAGACGTCTCAGATGTCCCATATGTCCCATATGTCCCTAACGTCCCAGACGTCTCAGATGTCCCATATGTCCCATATGTCCCTAATGTCCCAGGCGTCCTAGATGTTCCATATGTCCCTAACGTCCCACACGTCCTAAATGTCCCATATGCCCCTAACGTCCCAAACGTCCCAGACGTCCTAGATGTCCCATATGTCCTTAACGTCCCAGACGTTTTAGATGTCTTATATGTCCCTAACGTCCCAGACGTCCCAGACGTCCCAGACGTCCCAGATGTTCCATATGTTCCATATGTCCCTAATGTTCCAAGCGTCCTAGATGTTCCATATGTCCCTAACGTCCCACACGTCCTAAATGTCCCATATGCCCCTAACGTCCCAAACGTCCCAGCTGTCCCGTATGTCCCAAACGTCCCAAACGTCCCAGACGTCCTAAATGTCCCATATGTCCCTAACGTCCCAGACATCCCAGCTGTCCCGTATGTCCCTAACGTCCCAGACATCCCAGACCGCCTAAATGTCCCATATGTCCCTAACGTTCCAGACGTCCCAGATGTCCCATACGTCCCATATGTCCCTAATGTCCCAGGCTTCCTAAATGTCCCATATGTCCCTAACGTCCCAGACGTCCCAGCTGTACCGTATGTCCCTAACGTCTCAGACATCCCAGACGCACCAGATGTTAAATATGTCCCTAACGTCCTAGATGTCCCCGATGTCCCATATGTCCTATATGTCCCTAATGTCCCAGACGTCCCAGCTGTCCCATATGTCCCTAACGTCCCAGACGTACCAGATGTCCCATATGCCCCTAACGTTCCAGACGTCCCAGATGTCCCATATGTCCCATATGTCCCATATGTCCCAGGCGTCCCAGATGTCCCATATGTCCCATATGTCCTTAATGTCCCAGGCGTCCTAAATGTCCCATATGTCCTTAACGTCCCAGACGTCCAAGACGTCCTAGATGTCCCATATGTCTCTAACGTCCCAGACGTCCCAGGTGTCCCATATGTCCCTAACGTCCCAGACGTCCCAGATGTCCCATATGTTCCATATGTCCCTAATGCCTAAGACGTCCTAGATGTTCCATATGTTCCTAACGTCCCAAACGTCTTAAATTTCCCATATGTCCTTAACGTCCCAGACGTCCCAGCTGTCCCGTATGTCCCTAACGTCCCAGACATCCCAGACGTCCTAGATGTCCCATATGTCCCGAACGTTTCAGACGTCCTAGATGTCTTATATGTCCCTAACGTCACAGACCTAATGTTTCGGGCGTCCCAGATGTCCCATATGTCCCATATGTCCTTAATGTCCCAGGCGTCCTAAATGTCCTATTTGTCGTTAACGTCTCAGACGTCCCAAACGTCTTAGATGTCCCATATGTCCTTAATTTCCAGACGTCCCAAATGTCCCATATGTCCCATATGTCCCTAATGTCCCAGGCGTCCTAAATGTCCCATATGTCCTCAACGTACCAGACGTCCCAGACGTCCTAGATGTCTCATATGTCCTTAACGTCTTAGACGTCACAGATGTCCCATATGTCCCTAACGTCCCAGACGTCCCGGATGTCCCATATGTCCCATATGTCCCTAATGTCCCAGGCGTCCCAGATGTCCCATATGTTCCATATGTCCCTAATGTCCCAGGAGTCCTAAATGTCCCATATGTTCTTAACGTTCCAGACGTCCCAGACGTTCTAGATGTCCCATATGTCCTTAACGTCCAAGACGTCCCAAATGTCCCATATGTCTCTAACGTCCCAGATGTCCCATATGTCCCATATGTCCCTAATGTCCCAGGCGTCCCAGATGTCCCATATGTTCCATATGTCCCTAATGTTCCAGGAGTCCTAAATCACCAATTTGTCCTTAACGTTCCAGACGTCCCAAACGTCCTAGATGTCCCATATGTCCTTAACGTCCCAGACGTCCCAAATGTCCCATATGTTTCTAACGTCCCAGATGTCCCATATGTTCCATATGTCTCTAATGTCCCAAGCGTCCTAGATGTTCCATATGTCCCTAACGTCCCAGACGTCCTAAATGTCCCATATGTCCCTAACGTCCCAGACGTCCCAGCTGTCCCGTATGTCCCTAACGTCCCAGACATCCCAGACGGCCTAGATGTCCCATATGTCCCTAACGTCCCAGACGTCCTAGATGTCCCATATGTCCTTAACGTCCCAGACGTCTCAAATGTCCCATATGTCTCTAACGTCCCAGATGTCCATTATGTTCCATATGTCCCTAATGTCCCAAGCGTCCTAGATGTTCCATATGTCCCTAACGTCCCAGACGTCCTAGATGTCCCATATGTAATTAACGTCCCAGACGTCCCAAATGTCCCATATGTCTCTAACGTCCCAGATGTCCCATATGTTTCATATGTCCCTAATGTCCCAAGCGTCCTAGATGTTCCAAATGTCCCTAACGTCCCAGACGTCCTAAATGTCCCATATGTCCCTAACGTCCCAGACGTCCTAAATGTCAAAATGTCCCTAACATCCCAGACGTCCCAGCTGTCCCGTATGTCCCTAACGTCCCAGACGTCCCAGATGTCTCATTTGTCCCATATGTCTCTAATGTCCCAGGCGTCCTAGATGTTCCATATGTCCCTAACGCCCCAGACGTTATAAATGTCCCATATGTCCCTAACATCCCAGACGTCCCAGCTGTCCCGTATGTCCTTAACGTCCCAGACGTCCCAGATGTCTCATATGTCCCATAAGTCCCTGATGTCCCAAGCGTTATAGATCATCCATATGACCCTAACGTCCCAGACGTCCTAAATGCCCCATATGTCTTTAACGTCCCAGACGTCCTAGACGTCCTAGATGTCCCATATGTCTCTAACGTCCCAGACGTCCCAGGTGTCCCATATGTCCCTAACGTCCCAGACGTCCCAGATGTCCCATATGTTCCATATGTCCCTAATGTCTAAGACGTCCTAGATGTTCCATATGTTCCTAACGTCCCAAACGTCTTAAATTTCCCATATGTCCTTAACGTCCCAGACGTCCCAGTCGTCCCGTATGTCCCTAACGTCCCAGACATCCCAGACGTCCTAGATGTCCCATATGTCCCGAACGTCTCAGACGTCCTAGATGTCCTATATGTCCCTAACGTCACAGACGTTCCAGATGTCCCATATGTTTCATATGTCCCTAATGTTCCGGGCGTCCCAGATGTCCCATATGTCCCATATGTCCTTAATGTCCCAGGCGTCCTAAATGTCCTATTTGTCGTTAACGTCTCAGACGTCCCAAACGTCTTAGATGTCCCATATGTCCTTAACTTCCCAGACGTCCCAAATGTCCCATAAGTCCCATATGTCCCTAATGTCCCAGGCGTCCTAAATGTCCCATATGTCCTCAACGTACCAGACGTCCCAGACGTCCTAGATGTCTCATATGTACTTAACGTCTTAGACGTCCCAGATGTCCCATATGTCCCTAACGTCCCAGACGTCCCAGATGTCCCATATGTCCCATATGTCCCTAATGTCCCAGGCGTCCCAGATGTCCCATATGTTCCATATGTCCCTAATGTCCCAGGAGTCCTAAATGTCCCATATGTCCTTAACGTTCCAGACGTCCCAGACGTTCTAGATGTCCCATATGTCCTTAACGTCCAAGACGTCCCAAATGTCCCATATGTCTCTAACGTCCCAGATGTCCCATATGTCCCATATGTCCCTAATGTCCCAGGCGTCCCAGATGTCCCATATGTTCCATATGTCCCTAATGTTCCAGGAGTCCTAAATGTCCCATATGTCCTTAACGTTCCAGACGTCCCAGACGTCCTAGATGTCCCATATGTCCTTAACGTCCCAGACGTCCCAAATGTCCCATATGTTTCTAACGTCCCAGATGTCCCATATGTTCCATATGTCTCTAATGTCCCAAGCGTCCTAGATGTTCCATATGTCCCTAACGTCCCAGACGTCCTAAATGTCCCATATGTCCCTAACGTCCCAGACGTCCCAGCTGTCTCGTATGTCCCTAACGTCCCAGACATCCCAGACGGCCTAGATGTCCCATATGTCCCTAACGTCCCAGACGTCCTAGATGTCCCATATGTCCTTAACGTCCCAAACGTCTCAAATGTCCCATATGTCTCTAACGTCCCAGATGTCCCTTATGTTCCATATGTCCCTAATGTCCCAAGCGTCCTAGATGTTCCATATGTCCCTAACGTCCCAGACGTCCTAGATGTCCCATATGTAATTAACGTCACAGACGTCCCAAATGTCCCATATGTCTCTAACGTACCAGATGTCCCATATGTTTCATATGTCCCTAATGTCCCAAGCGTCCTAGATGTTCCAAATGTCCCTAACGTCCCAGACGCCCTAAATGTCCCATATGTCCCTAACGTACCAGACGTCCTAAATGTCCCATATGTCCCTAACATCCCAGACGTCCCAGCTGTCCCGTATGTCCCTAACGTCCCAGACGTCCCAGATGTCTCATTTGTCCCATATGTCTCTAATGTCCCAGGCGTCCTAGATGTTCCATATGTCCCTAACGCCCCAGACGTCCTAAATGTCCCATATGTCCCTAACATCCCAGACGTCCCAGCTGTCCCGTATGTCCTTAACGTCCCAGACGTCCCAGATGTCTCATATGTCCCATATGTCCCTGATGTCCCAAGCGTTATAGATCATCCATATGACCCTAACGTCCCAGACGTCCTAAATGCCCCATATGTCTTTAACGTCCCAGACGTCCTAGACGTCCTAGATGTTTTATATGTCCTTAACGTCCCAGACGTCCCAGATGTCCCATATGTCCCAAACGTCCTAGACGTCCCAGATGTCCCATATGTCCCATATGTCCCTAGTGTCCCAGGTGTCCTAGATGTCCCATATGTCCCTAATGTCCCAGGCGTCCTAAATGTCCCGTATGTCCTTAACGTCGCAGACGTCCCAAACGTCCTAGATGTCCCATATGTCCCTAACGTCCCAAACGTCCGAGATGTCTCATATGTCCCATATGTCTCTAATGTCCCAGGCGTCCTAGATGTTCCATATGTCCCTAACGTCCCAGACGTCCCAGATGTCCTTAAGGTCCCATATGTCTCGAATGTCCCAGGCGTCCTAGATGTTTCATATGTCCCTAACGTCCCAGACGACCTAAATGTCCCATATGTATGTATTGTTTGAGGCTTTCGCGGTTACTCGAATTATTCTCCTTAGCATAGAATTTCGGCTTAGACCGCGTAGTATTTGCATATGAACACCCAGCATTTTCTGGCTTAATGTGCCTTGCACCTTGAGAAGTCGAGCAAAAACCCGCGCGATGGCCATGCTCTTTGGTGGCTCGTGTTGTTTGAGTATCTTGAGAACGAGGATACTTAGGCAGATTTGGCCGTTTTGCTGTTTGTGCATCCATATTCACTAACGTTTCGCAAGACCTTGCAGCTTGCATCATCAGAGTGAAAGTCGCACTAAGAACCGAAGGTCGGTGTGGAGCTATTTATAGTCCTCTGTGCCAGGCGCGCGGAGTGGCGTAACGCTGGTTGGTCATCCGAGTGCAACGTAATCCGTGGGGCGTGGCCGTATGACGCACAGTGGTTGTAATGCTTTAGATCGTGTATCACTGGGGTCCACGTTTTACTAAGTTTAAAGCCATCTTACCTGTTAATATTATTTGGATGTTTTTCTATTTCTATGGCTTCGCGTATCACTCGCGGGAAGTAATGAGGTATTCTGGCAAGTACTCTGGCATGCTCAAACTCTAAAGTGTGCCCATTTGTAAATGTATGCTCAGCTACGGCTGATTTTGTGATGCGTTTGTGTTTGCAATCGCCTTTATGTTCTTGGAGTCTTAGATCAACGGAACGACCAGTCTGTCCAATGTAACTCGAGCCGCAAGAACAAGGAATGCGATATACGCCAGCGGTTTTTAAACTTGGAATCTTGTCTTTTACCGATCTGAAGCCGTTGCCCAAAGTTTCCTTGCTCGTAAACACGGTTTTGATGTTGCATCGTTGCAGGACACGTCCTATCTTATCAGTTGAGCCTTTAACGTAAGGTAGAAATGCTAAGCCTTCCAGAGGTGGAGATTCTTCTTTAGCCTTCTTTGTCATAGTCTTGTCTAGTGCT